>JADWQK010001187.1:0-436008 GCA_017933935.1 Sesamia nonagrioides
GCGCGCTAGTTTATTAAAAGCCTATTCACTGTAGCCTTGAAGACACTCAAATTGTAGTCCGACGGAAATACTACTACGGTATAAAAGAGGAAGCGAAACGCTTCGTCCGGATCGTAGTGGTATTAAAACGTAAGGGTGGAAACTCGCCGTACGACGGGTCATCCGATGGTAAAACGGAGATAGGGGAATTAAATCATGCAATTCCCTTGCACACTCACCAGAATGCATCCTATAGAACACCGAAAGGCTGGCTACTCTACGCCTGTGCTCCAGGCTTTCAAGACCATTTTGAGTTAAAACTGGGTCGCCAATCGCTAGTACGTATAAATAACTTTGTTACTAGCTGCGATCAAAATACCAATTAATAAACATCTAAATATATACAAGGTAGACGATGCATAGCGTACAAATACTTATGTATATAATTATATACTTAACATATAATTGCAAATTTAGTTAACCCAGTTACAATTAAAACAATGATAAGTTGATTGTACAGGAGCACAGTATGTATCTGACATATTTGTTTTAATCGAGATAAGATCTAACCGTAACAAGTGAAATTGTAGAAAATTAATGCATCAACATTAGTTTGCTGTTACGTCAGATTTTATTGACTTTTTGAACTGGAAGTGTTGGGTTAAATTCCTGGGTCGGGTCAGGTTAACGGGTACTGCCATTGTTACTGTTAGCCTGCATCATCTCGCTGCTGGGCTAAAGGCTATCTTTTAGCCCATCAGCGGGATGACTGACTTACTTAAACAAGTTTCAGCTCTTTCGATCCAGGGTTAAAGACCTGTGGTCCGGTCGGCTAGTATGCCCATTAAGAAGGAGACTGAACTGGAGTTCCCAATAAATGGCAATAGTTCGCCCCTATTTCTTAGGACTTGACAAATATTATAACCTAGCTTTCCGCCCTCGGCTTCGCCTGCGTGGAATTCGGTTATATCGCGCTTTTTAGATTTTCCTCGGGAATATAATTTTTTTTTTCAATAAAAGGTAGCCTATGTCCTTTCTCAGGGTCTAAAGATTGACTGTGCCATCATCAAAATTGGTCGTGAGGTTTAAGCGGGAAAGCGTAATAGACAGACAGACAGAGTTACTTTCGCATGTATAATATTAGTATGGATGGATGAGGGTGATTTATACATATGTATCTGTTGATCCCATCAGAAATACAGAGATTAATTTGAAGAATTTCTTGACATAAACCTGATCTATTAAAGCTTTACAATTAATCTACTGTCAAATGTGGTGTTAACTGTTCTGATTGATGCAGAGATTATGCTTACTAATATTATAAATCGAAAAGTGAGGTTGTTTGTTCCGCTTTCACGCTGTAACTACTGAACCGATTGCTTTGAAATTTTGCAAACGTGAAGTTAGAAGTTGATATTCGCGAGGGAAATCTAAAAAGCGCGATATAACCCAATTCCACGTGGGTGAAACCGCGGGCGGAAAGCTAGTACTAAATATTGAATTAACATAGTTTCCACAGTCCAGAAACTAAAGGTACACTTTGTAATCACAGCTAACAAAATAAACTAACCGAATTATTGCAGTTAAGTCATGATATGTTGTCATCCAATTAGTTTTGTAACGGTTAGTTAACCGTACAGTCTGCATTACACTTGCTCCATTCTATGCCGTCTATTAACTGTTGTTATAACCACCAAGTTTCATCATCATCATCATCATCGAGGGACTGGAACAATTTGCTTGCGGTCTTCCCCTTACAGTATAATTTAAGTGCCCTCAAGGTTGGAGTGAATGGAGGTGTGAGTGAATATGAGGAGGAGAGATTTTTGTATATCTAATGACATTTCAACACAAAACAAAAGGCAGAAGCAAAACGCCGGCGCATAACTCCGTTGTCGCGAGAAATCACAGTATGGCGGGCAGAGCTCCGGCGGGATTTCATGGCGACATGGAGAGAGCGATTGTCGCAAGCCAGTGCTGGGCACGTCACAATAGCGGCGGTAAGTCCCCTCTTTGAGGAGTGGCTATACAGGTGCCACGGCGCCCTCGCCTTCCACCTGACCGGACACCAGGTCCTCACCGGACACGCCTGTCTCGGGAGATTTCTGTTCCGGATAAGGCGGGAGAAAACGCCATGGTATCACCAGTGTGTGGAACGCCCTGAGGTCACAGTGGAGATCTGCCCGTCTTGGGTGGAACACCGCCGTATCCTCTTTGTCGTTGCGGCGGGTATCTATTGCGTCCGGCCCTGGTCCAAGCCATGGTCCGGAGCGAGAGTGCATGGCAAGCTAGACGGCTTGTCATGTACTCTGGAGGAGTTGACCTTCCTTCTGCAAAGCAGAGATGCTGGCAAAGGTGGAGGCCGAGCGCGTGAGGGAGCGGATATCCAAGCGCCCTCACGTCTCTAGCCGCCGCAGGAGACGCCCTGGTAGGGAGACAACATCGGGGTCCCGGCCACTATACGGCTTGCGCTTCGGCTTCCGCTCCGCCCAGAGCGGCAGAGGTCATAAAAAAAAGTGTTGAGTGAATAGGCTTATAATAAATTAATGCGGATTACCATCAACGATGGCATCGTTGCTTATCATCAGGCGGGAGAACAGTCAAGGACTATAAAACATATTATTATATTTCACTGAATAAATAAATGGATACTAAACAATTAAATATATAAACTAAATATCACACATGTATGACGTATGTATGTACGCCCATCAATGAGTTGGAGCTGTCGACTAGTGCAACCTGATGGCTTATGAGGTCCTGAGTTATGACTGAGTTCTTGTTCTTCCTAGACACGTTACGGAAAAAATGCTTGAAAAACTTGAAATTGACCTTTATGTTATAATAGATAACTATTTATATCAAAACAATTCAATTGAATCTTCCGTGTTTGTATACGGTCCGTAATTAAAACACATATGACTAGAACTTATTAATTGGACGTAACATTATACAAAAACAAAAACATGCGCAAATAAAATCATAGCGCGTGCGCACGCTAGATGTGATTGTGTTGACAAATCTGCGTTGATATTTTTAACACGCAAAGAATGGTTATCAATCTAATTCAAGTCTTGAACTTTGACTCCATTAATTTATGAATTTGAATAATATTAAGGTACGAATTTGAACAGCTTTTACTAGACAAAAAACCAGAGCAAAGTAATAAAAAAAACAGTCTCACTGCATAAAAACAGCTTTTATAAATTGCAACTTGACAATCATGTTCACCAGTAGTCTAAATTTAGAGCACAATATAGGCAGATAATGATAAATATGAGTCGCAAACAATCTCACACCACAGGATGCTAAAGATCGCGCGAAATGGAGAAAATTGAGTAAGAAAGCGGACCCCGGGCTCCAACGCGAAAGCCGCGGTTGCAACCGGGATAGACGCTGAGATGATGATGACGAATGATAAATATGAGTGTCGTGTTACAAGGTTAAAGGACCTGCATTGTCACCTATATGTCAGCCAAATTCGATAAAGAATAGAGGTAAATAAACCGTTGCTAGTCAACAAGTAGTTTACGCCTAAAAGACAGATGTTAACAATCTTTTCTAGATAGATGATTTTCATAAAAGTAATAATTCTACTTCCTACTAATGTAAACAGTTTATTTATTTAGATATTTATGATTTGCATAGAACGTTTAACCGATTTGAATGAAATATGACACATATGTAAGCTCGGCTACTGACAGAAGTTACCACCCACCAGACAAAGTCTTGCCGCTAAGCGATTCCTCGTGTTTCGGCGTGATTTCTGGTGAAGCCGTATGGAGGACGGGTCTGAGCAGTTATGTTGTGATGTGTGCGGGTACGATGTGCCAAATGTTGTTGTGTCGCGAGTTTGGTCGTGGAGGGTCTCCAGATCAATCTCCCTCTGGCTCAGCATCGTTGGTCGTGTTGTTGCGTTTAACATTGCATCACCCCGCCCGTCGTGGTGGCCTAGTGGTTAAAACACCAGCCTCTCAAGTATGAGTGCGCGGGTTCGATTCCAGGTCAGGCAAGTACCAATGTAACTTTTCTAAAGTTATATGTACTTTCTAAGTATATCTTGGACACCAATGACTGAAGGTGAAGGAATACATCTTGAGGAAACCTAGACTTTAAGTCTGAAATCGCCAACCCGCATTGAGCAAGCGTGGTGATAACGCTCAATCCTTCTCTGTATGAGAGGAGACCTGTGCCCAGCAGTGGGACAATAAAAAGGTTGATAATGAACCCCGCTCAACTGCCGTGTTCCTTCCTTTTCACTCCGTTTTTTGAGTGAATAGGTTTTTAATAAACAAGCGCGCTTTACCATCGAGGATTGCGTCACTGCTTACCATCAGGCGGGATTGCAGTCAAGCACTTGTTTATAATTAGAGAAAAAGAATAGATGAGGAAAATTTAATTACAAAATGAATGACTAAAAATAAAAGATAAATCGAAAAATTTGCATCAAGTCGCCGCCAAGTCCAGGGTCGCTGGTGACACAGGATGAGAGCTAAAGAACTATTTTAGTGACATTACTCTTACGCGAATATTCGGTGTAACAAAAGTCACGGTTATTGCTCGTTTTCATTTTGTCAGTTATTTTTAAATAACCCCGACATTGGGCAAGGCTGATAGCTCGCGCAAACTGATTCGGGCCTTTAAGTTTTATTATGTATTTGCCTGCAGTTTGAAACTGATTATATAAAACAATCTAGATGTCTGGGTATATTCCAATAGAATTATTCATTGAAATTATAAACACATAAATATACAGTGACCTTAATAGTGATATTTGGCCGTGATTTTATGACATGCAGATTTATGTAGTACCTTTTTTGAAGGTAATATTCCGCAAAGATATGTCATTAATTTGTTGAAAATACGAGTACCTAGATGCAACAATGATGTTATATAAAGATAAATAAAGATTGCGCTGCGTCACGCCAGAGGGCGTACAAATGTTTGTGATTTTAGTAATCAAACCAGATAGTAAAATAAAGTAAAACATTAGCCTGGATATGAAAGGAGAAGCTGCAACACGTTGCGTCGATCCAACATAAATATAGATGCGGGTAGAAGAATTATGCGGGAGCAGCACATTCTGTCTCATTTTCGTGAATCAGCTTAATATAGTAATAGATTTTATTTGCCAATTTGGACGTAAGATTAAGACGGAAGGCGGAAATTGGCGAAATTGGCATCTGTTACAATGGAACTTGCCAGAAACTAGTGCATCACTACATATTATATGTATTTAGTAATTATAAAAACTAAAACCCAACTACGACAAAAAACGACGCTGAAAAAGTATAAAACAAGATTTTCAGAATACTGAACTGAACAAAGTTGCTAATATAGTTGCAAGTAAATGGACACAGTAGACTCTACCAAGATGCCTTCGTTGTAAATTGACAATAATGTCTTACAATAATGTCATGTTTGGAAAACCGCAGTCACACGTTATGAAAGTGCTACGGTAGGTATATGTAACGTGTGACTACGCCTTTCCAAACATGACATTATTGTAAGACATTATTGTCAATTTACAACGAAGGCATCTTGGTAGAGTCTACTGTGTCCATTTACTTGCAACTATATTAGCAACTTTGTTCCGTTCAGTATTCTGAAAATCTTGTTTTATACTTTTTCAGCGTCGTTTTTTGTCGTAGTTGGGTTTTAGTTTTTTTACTTTTTATTATTTGTACTATTTTGGTGTTAAAGTGTATTTGTGGCGCATAATATTAACAAAAGTTAAATTGACGAACTAAAAACTAGGTAGTTAACATACGACATCTCTTTTGACTTATGTATCGGCGTCTAGTAATATGTAGAGATGTCCTATTTTACTATTTCGTAGCGCTTGGATCGTAGCGAGTATAGCAACGGTTTCCTCGTATGAAGCTCCCGGTTTTTAGTAGTAGCGACGCACATTTGCGTCGATGGCACCGAATGGGTCATGAATTAGTGGATGAGGTCGTTAGTATAAATAGATTGGATGTTTTTCTAACGGTGGTAGGCCATAAAATCGGCTGCCGGCAGAAGTTACCACCCACCAAACAAAGTCTTGCCGCCAAGCGATTCGTCGTGTTCCAGCATGATGTCTGGTGAAGCCGTACAGAGGACGCGTCTGAGCAGTTGTGTTGCGTTGTGTGGCGAGTACGATGCGCCAAATGTTGTTGTGTCGGGAGTTTGGTGCTCTGGCGCAGCATCGTTGGTCGTGTTGGTCTTGGGTTTAACATTGCATCACCTGGCTCAACTGCCGTCATCCTTGCTATTCCTAAGTTTTTTAAGTGAATAGGCTTAATAAACTAGTGCGCTTTGCCATCAACGATTGCGTCACTGCTTACCATCAGGCGGGATTGTAGTCAAACGCTAGTTTATAATTATTAAAAAAAAACATATATTAAGAGGACCTGGGAAGATTTCTTAATCTATCTAATTCTGCTAACGATCGACTGTCATGTGGATTTTTAAGTAATTTATTATGATCCAAGGCACTTATAAATAATCCCTCTATGATTTTAACTCTACTGAGAGCGACATAGGCCTGTCCTTTAGCAAACAATGACTTTCCTAGATATGTAACTTTTTTATCTAGAGTACAACCTTGTAATTTATGTACAGTACAACCCCAAGAAAGAATCAGCGGGAGCATTTTACGCTGAATTTGCCCAGAACCCCTCAAGCCGTCAAATTCAGTTAGGCAAGCTCGATTTTGATAAGTCCGTTAATATCTGCTTTTATGGATGCGTCGTCAAATTGTATGAGAACAGCGCTTGGCTGTTCTCCTGTTCCAACTGATCGCGCCGAATTACTAGGAATTATGTACATAAAGTACTCATGAAGCTCTTTCAGATGATACCAAATACGGTATATTTATTTTAATTTTATATTAACATAGAACTTTTTGTCCGCTAGAGGGCGTAATACTAAATTTGGTGACAAGCTTTATAGCTCATAACCAACAGAATATCAAGGCCCTTCTAATGATTCTGCAGTGGTCTTATTCTGATAAGTAGTAAAGAAGCTATCTATGAACGAAAAGATGTGAATTATATGCAATCAGCCGATGAATACAGGTAAAGTCACAAGCAAATGCTAGTAATATATATATATATTCAAAATGTAAAAGTAAAGCCCTTTTAAATGATACCAAACACGGCATATTTATCTTATTTTTTTCTTTTTACTCTGTATATTTTGTCCGCTAGAGGGCGCCACATTAGATTTTGTGAAACTCCATATAGCCTATAACCAGCGGACAATTGAGACGCTTCTAATGATATGTCATTTATCGAATTCGAATAAGTAGTTTAGAAGTTACGAGGGAACAGATGAACATACATACATACATACATACATACATACATACATACATAGCCTGTCAAAATCATAACCCTCCTTTTGCTTTGCCGTAGTCAGGTAAAAACAAAGTCGCTTTCTTTGTCCTTATATCCTTATGTATGCAATTAAGCAACGTATGTCGGTGCGGTTTTTTAATAGTAAGAGTGATTGAAGACAAAGGTTATCTGTATAATAACATCCAATTAATAACAAAATTAAATAGTGGAGAAATACTGTTATTTTTGAGGTTTAAAACCTCAAAAATGTGATGTCGTAAATAATTTCATTTTTTCCGCTTACATTGCAAACACAGGCTGAAAACCCTACAAGATTTCTCAAAATAATGTACTATACATTGAAAATGTCTACAGAAAACTCCGTGATGGTATTATGTCTATCTCTTATGGATATCACACAATAACATTTTTGTCATTTCCTTTTTGTGACAAATAATTGCCAATTTTCGAAGCGATTTTAACCAATAGGTACGTTATTAATCCTTATCCAAAAAAATCCCATAAATACATTGTTGCTTTAATATACATCTACATATATGGCCCTGTACAGCATAATATTTTAATTAATATTTTCGAAGATATAACAGTTTGCGGCGGTACCGACCGATTTTTGATTTCAACAAAATATCAAAAAACTCTCATATGTACCTACATCAGACACGTAGGTCATTTATTATCAGTCAATTACGGTAGAACACCAATTACATGGCTAATTTTTACATAATTTAAAAAGTTAAAAAAATAAAATTATGTACAAGTATATAAAAGAGAAATGGAAATAACTAGAGAGTATCAACAAATTCATCCGCATCGCCGTCAACAGGAAACGTGCCCAAAAGGTTAGCAGCATTGCCACGTTGGCGGCTGTCTCACTGTGCGCGTAGTACTATCTACCGTAAACTGTGTTGTGCGATTGGTAACCACACCGCAACAATTTTTATATGTCTTTTTTAATTTGTATGAACCGTTATCGGACGCTTGAATTCCCATTCAGTTTTGTCTTTTATGCGGCATCATTCACTAGAATTTAACGCCCCTAAACACATAATGAATCACAAGTGCACATTAAGGACCGCGTCCTGGATTCCAACCTGAGGTGCAATAATTATTTTGAACTGTCTTTTGGGACCACAGAAAAACTAAACAAAGTCATGTCTTAGGAAAATACGATTAACCAAAAAGATTTGAAATTGAACTTGACATTTATTATTGACACTAGCTTTCCGCCCGCGGCTTCGCCCGCGTGGAGTTCGGTTATATCGCGCTTTTTAGATTTCCCTCGGGAACATCAAATTTTCCGGGATAAAAGGTAGCCTATGTTCTTTCTCAGGGTCTAAAGATTGTCTGTGTCAAATTTCATCAAAATCGGTTGAGAGGTTTAAGCGGGAAAGCGTAACAGACAGACAGACAGAGTTACTTTCACATTTATAATATTAGTATGGATTAATGATCAGTAAATTATAGTAAAAAACAAACTGAAAAAACACGCTTTAATAGTCGAACTAAAAAGTAGATTCTTTATTTTATGTTATTGTATCATCGTCCCTTGACCCCTGTGCAAATTTGGGGCCGTCCATTAACCATGCGAGGCTCGAAGGGAGGAGGGCGGTCCGTAAAAAAATTACGAAATATCACGAGGGTGTAGTAATAAATCACGAGTAATTATTTTTTCACCAAATGCGCGATACTGAACCGAAAAGCGACGAACAAACGGTAGATCGAAAGAGATTCTTTGCGTAGTGTGCGAAAATGATGACGCCGAGTGGCTTGATGAAATCGATATAGATCTTCAACAAGGCACTGTGCCTCCAACTAACTTGTAACATGCTTATCCAGTTATTGGTGTTGATGAAAGTCCTGCTAATCCGTGGTCTGAGGACATTGTAACTTAAATTCATCATCATCATCCCAGCGTTAATCCTAGTCGCATCTGAAGCCTTTTTCAGCTTTTGAAGTCTGGGGTCCGCTTTACCAGTCCATCTGCTGCTATGGCTAAACTTCGACATTTTCCGTGAAGCGACTGCCGTCTGACCTCCACAACCCGAAGGCGACATCGAAGCATTGCAACTGACCAATTGTTGGAACTTTTGAGGGCTTCAACAACCCGTAACGACTGCCACTAGATGTTCGTATGGCAACCGGGACCAACGGCTTAACGTGCTTTCCGAGGCACGACCAGACCAGTGCAAATATTCATATTCATGCATACAAATACTAGCACTATGCGGGGATCGAAACCGCGCCATCTTGCGCAGCGGCCGCGTCCGCTACCGCTACGCCATTCGCATTTATTTCATTACTTACAACTTACAACTTTTCTATCTACCTCTTATATTATGAATAGCATTTAAGAGGTAGATAGAAAGGTTATAAGTTGTTTTGGTTACAACCTTTCTATCTACCTCTTAAGGTCATTATTGTAGTTTTTATATTTTGTATAATAAAATTTGAGGATACCTAAACCTGTATTTTACAGTAAACATCAGATATAAAACAAATTAAGATTTTTTTGTAGGTAGGTACTAAAAATACACGTGATATAGGGTAGGGGGAGAGGGGTAGTCTTGAACCTCACCATGTATCACCAAGGGGGAGGGGGCGTTAAAAATGTCAAAAAAAAGTCACATGATTAATGGACGGCCCCTTTTCAAATTAATAAAACTCGTAGAAGTAGGTGAAAATGAAGTTAAAAGATTTTGTTGCACCCCTACTATAATATAAATGCGTAAGTAACTCTGCGTGTCTGTCTCTTACGCTTTCACGTCTAAACCACTGCACTGATTTTATTGAAATTTGGTAAAAAGATAGAGTTGACCTTGAGGAATAACATAGGATAGTTTTGATTCCGGACTTTTGAAGAGTTCTCTAGGAAACGCGATATAATCGAAATCCACGCGGGCGAAGCCGCGGGCGGAAAGCTAGTACATTCATAATACAGGTGCAGCTAATAAAGGCGTATTAATAACAATGAAATGAAACGAGTGGATGAACTTTATTTCCTATATAATTATTTGAATATATGTAGAGTAAAACAAAAATATACATTTACTTGAATGAAGCGTTTTACTGAAAGAATTCTTTGTTTGAATGTCCCAGAATCTTGCCTCTTGTCCCGGAATTAGCGGTAATTGTCCCGGATTTTAAAACCTTTTTTTGTAACAAAATAAACCTAGCAACGAATGAAACGACGTGGTTGCCTCCTCTCTGTGTGATGATTTTTCATTTCTCGACATATCATGGGCTCTGCTGTACTTTTTTTAGACGTTCTTTCCGAGTGTCCCTGTCGACGACTGTCCCGGATTTGGTAAGTTCCTATCTGGCAACCCTACTTATAATACTGTAGATTTTTTTTATATTTCTTATACGTACTGCATAGCAACACAACATTGCGTCATAGAATTAACAAATAATCTTTATACATGATCAATACGGTCAAGTTCCGAGTGGTTTATTTTTTACCGTTTTCGTTGCTAACCGACTCGCATAATCACATGACTAATACTACTCGTGTGAGTCTCGAAAGATCGTACTCGAAAGGAAGATAATATTTTTTCTTAAACATCATCTAAAAGAATAGATTACTTATGAGTATGTAAACTAAATGTCATAACGTTATTGATTTCGAAAAGACCTTCGTTTTAGAATCGAGATGAAAATATTAGCAGATGTACCTCGGACCATCAAGGACTCATAAATATAAGTTACCTTGCAGCGTTTCCGTCTGACTACAATTTAAGTGTCTTCAAGGCTAAAGTGAATAGACTATAAACTAGCGCGCTTTATCATCAACGATTGCATCACTGCTACCATCAGGCGGGATTGCGATTGCGCGATTGCAGGAGACAACATCGAACTCCCGGCCACCGTAGGCGCGAGCCTGCGGGCGGTGAGCAGTGGGCAGCTCGCCGCTCGGTGAGGACCAGGCCCGAGTCAAGGGAGATGAGAGATGTCAGCACATCGTGACGGGGTCCACGAAGACTGATGCCTCCTGGGTCACGGTCGCGGGTTGGTTAAAAAAGAAACCGTGACCCTGACGCATAGGCAAGTGAAGAAACACGGGTGGGTTTCAGTCAGTAAAAGTCTGACACGCCCTTCCGCTCCACCCAGAGCGGAAGAGGTCATTTCATGATTTCCCATCCCAAATAAAATAAGGCCGCGCTAAATAAATCAGTAGAAGCTAAACTCTTATTCGTATCTAATCCATTTAAAGTTGTGGTTTAGTTTCAATCCCATTTCGTATCGCGCTAAAGTTTTAACTTCGTTTGAAGTAAAATTAGTATGAGTGATACAATTCGTCAGATATAATAATTAAAACTAAATAAATTATAAGTAAATCCAATGGTTTAAACGTAAGTTTGACAAATGGCAGAGAAAAAGTTCTTCTTCTCCTCTTTGGAGTAAATACTACTTTAACTCTTCAATGGCCTCTGTGGTTAAATACCACAATTTTGTCAATAGCACATGTAACAAATTATAGAAATTCTTTAAAAATTTTATTACACAATAATGGCGGATATCGCCAATGACAGTTGAAAAAACGGCCGCGTGAGCCGACTGCTAGGTGATTTGATCTAAAGCAATGATGTGGTCACTATGCTGCGATATTTCAATGTTCTTTATGAATTATTCACTGAATGCACTTTTTACTACATAAATCACGCGCTTTTATTTAGTAAACGACACTATAAATAATTTAAAAGTCCAATGAAAAATGAGCGTGACAAATCATCTTAGCTTTCCATCAAAAACTCCATAGACAAAAAAAAAGTTGGATTTGTTTCAACGTTTTCATTTGACAGCGGTTACGTTCCAATTGTGATCCAGTTATGGTTAAACCATCTGACAAAAGGAAACATAACTAAAGTTTTGATTTGTTTGCGATGCAATTCTGTTTTAGTTGAATTATTTTAGCGCGATTGCCCCGCTGATTACGTGTACCGACTTTTGATGAATGAATAATGAATGACGTTAACGACGCCGCGTATTTTCCGTAAATGTGTCTCTAATCACAGCGACACATCTACGAAAAATACGCGGCGGAAAGTTCAATAAACTCTTTCTTCAACAGATACCAAATTTTCTTTGTGGAGCTAAAGTTTGTCCTCTGTTTGTACTTTTGCCCTTGATAACAATAAATATTATTCTTTATTGTTATCAATGCAAGTATCAAAAATATATTCTAGTACTTTGTCGATGGCTGTAGTGGGTTTTCCGCCTTGCATTAGATAAAACTTGTTAATCATTGCTATCTGATCCTCTTGAGATATAAATAATATATAAGTGTCAAAAATATCTTCTAGTACCTACTTTATCAATGGCTGCAATGGGTTTACCGCCTTGCATTAGATAAAGTTTGTTAATCATTGTTATCTGATCCTCGTGAGACAGAAACATTATCACATCACAGTTTATTTAATAATACGTATCTATACTAATATATAAAGCTGAAGAGTTTGTTTGTTTCAACGCGGTAATCTCAAGAACTACTAGTCCGATTTTAAAAATTCTTGCGTTGCATAGCCCACTGTAGGATATACAACACGCTGCGGCCAATAGGAGCGGAGTATAGCAAAAAATTAAAATTATGCTGAATATTTTGGGGTTAAAATAAAATGTTCAAATATCTAACTCGCGCGAACGAAGTCGCGGGCGGCCGCTAGTTTTTTTATACAAGAGTGCAAAGTTGCTTTTAACCGCGTGTTCAATTTTGATGACCGCTGTGCTGTATCTTTTCATCCCACATTACTAAACATGCAAAATAAGTTGTTTGATAATTCAAGTTAAATTTATATACTTGAACATAATTATCCCGTTTCAGGTTATTTCCTTTACTGGTTCTGAAAGATATCCTGTTAACCACTGTTACTCCACGTATAGGTCGCGAATCCGGGATCACCCAACCTCATTAAAGTGGTTGATTATGGGAATTCTGTTCTTCTGTTTAACCAATTGGTAGCAAAAGTGATAAACTGAAATTCCAAATTAGAAGACTGATTATATAGAAGATTGATTTATCAGTCACTGATATATCACTGGTGATTTAGAAGACAATAAAGCTTGGGACTGAGCTGCTCGCTCTGCTAAGCATTGTTATTAAGCAATATGCGTAATTATGACATTTTAAACATCGTTTTTTTTTTTTAAATTGCGTAAATTATTGTAAACGTTTTCATTTTTAATGTCTGGACTTGAAAAAAGACGATGATCCCTGAGTTTGTTTCGGTTATTTCTTCTCAGGGGTAGTCAGTTAGGAAATGCCGGTTCCATCTAGTTTAAAAAAAATATATGACGTGTAAAAGTGATCAGTGATCCTATTTGCTTATAAACGATTTCATTTCATTTCCTCTGCTGCTTCTAACTTGGGATTTCAGTTGCAAGTTTCAGTTGCAGTGCAATCATGATGAACTGTGAATCTTAATAAATGAAGCTAAATGTCAGTCACCAAAAATTTGACCATAGCCGTCAGAGGTCATCAAAGAGCCCCCCAATTTCAGTCATGGTAACCAATCTCATCGGAGACTTCTGTAGCGCATAAATGTATACAGTGTCACTCTCAAAGTCCGTGCATTTCGGCACGAGTGGAGGGAGAGATCAGGTGCAAGGCCAACGGCTGAACGTATTTTCCGAGGCACAAGGGAAAAAATCACAAATTCCCACTGCATAACCCGATAATCGATCACAAGAACCACGATCAGCAATCGCGCTTCAAACACAAAACCAATGGAATAGTATATTATTTTATGTTTATGACTCATAATAGTATATTGTCGACGTACGGAATTAGTTCGTTTGTTACATCACTCAAGTAACACAACTTTTTGTCGTGTTTTCCTTATTAAAAAAAGTCACTAATTGAGTGGGAAGTTTCAAAAAGTCTATAATTAACCTTTAGGCCTTCTATTCATAGCATTATCGTGATTGTAGACTTGTTTTGTAACTATGTAGTGAGTGTAGGGGCACAACTAGTAATATTACAGACTTGAAACTTTGTGTGTATGTTAGTCACTCTTTCACGCAAAAACTATAGAACTGACTTGGATAATTTGGCACAAAGGTAGTTTGTTACCAGGATTAACACGCGTGAAACCGCGGGGCGCGGAACTATAATAACAGTTGTAAGAGACTGTGTCCTTGTAAGAGAACCTAAAATAAATGAATAACTATAAATAAATATATGATATAAGAATAAATGAATAATTTTGTCAAGTCGTTAAGTACTATAAAACACTACTTAATTTTATTATAGTACGCCTGGTTAAACTGAAAGCCGATCGTTCTTCAGTTAGAAAACATGCGTAAACTCACGCTTTTTGACAATGGGTGGTTGGCAGAAGCTGTAGAACGGCATGTTTCACGATCTTAAATGCATAGTGTTGAACGTGTTAAACAAATATTAACTTTATTTTAATTATTATTAATTTGATTTCAGAATGACGAGCATTATAGAAAAGTAATAAGAAAATTGTGAAGTATTATGTATAGCATAGGAATTAGATTTACGTATTTTTCCAATAAGTATAGTGTGGGATGCGCTCGGAGTACTTACAACCCTTCGTAATAATTACTAATTTATTATTAACGGTGTATTAAAACAACATGAAAGGGTGACGACCAGCTGTACCACATTCCCTTCCGCCGAGATAACAATTAATTATTTCTAGAAATTACTAGAAAACGCCCATTAATATGACTCACTGTCCAGCTGTGAATTTTATTACGGGCTAGATTAATTTATTCATTCATTAACATAGATGCTTATTCATCAGTTTTTTGTTAAGAATTTATTGAAGGAAATGATAATTTCTTCATGGTTTAGTCGTCGCAAGTGGTTGTAAGCACAGAGAGGTCCTGGAAATTCCCAGATCTGAGAAAGTATTCAAACTTCCCAGTAGCCACCTGGAGTTTTAATTTTTTTTAATTATTTATAAACTAGCGCTTGACCGCAATCCCGCGTGATGGTAAGCAGTGATGCGATCGTTGATGGTAAAGTGCGCTAGTTTATGAAGAGCCTATTCACTCTAGCCTTGAAGACACTCAAATTGTAGTGTGACGGAAACACCGCCGCTGGCAAATTGTTCCAGTCCCTCGATGTACGCGGTATAAAAGAGGAAGCGAAACAATTAGTGCTCGAGTGGTGGCAATGGGCTCGCCACCCTATTACATCTGGCCAAGTGTGGGTGTACTAGAGTTACACACACACTTGGCCACACTGCAACATTTTTTAAATATATTTGGGAACTAATAAAAGATGGTGTGAAAATGATTGGAATCGATTCAGTTGCTTGAACAAACTATATTCAGGTTTCGTATAAAGAAAACAGTAACGCTACGTTGACAGAAAGTACAACGATTGTAACCGGTACTTATTAAATTAGTCTTCACATAACTCTACTGAAGTAGGTAAATATATGCTGCCATTGTTTATCATTCCAATCCCAATTATAAATGGGAAGGTTTTTTAAATATTAATGTATGAATGTTTACTACTCTTTCACGCAAAAACTACTGAACGGATTTAGATGAAATTTAGCACACAGATAGTCTGAAATAAAATCGGTTTTGATTTTATGAGATGAACATCGAAAATGAGGAAAAAGAAATATTATTAGAAGTTTGCATGTCTTCAAAACGAACTATTATCAAACTCTCGGTATTGCCCAGTAATCAAATGGCACAGGTCAGATACCAGTTGATCCATTAAGATATTTTATGGCATTAGTCGGATGAGACTAATAACTTACTAGGTACTGTGAGATTCAATAATGAATTTATTTATATATTTACCGAATATTTATGTACACACATTATTTAGTTAAAACTAAAATATGTATATATAAAAAATATTTACACAAAAAAAAAAAAGAATAATCTAGCTCAAAAAATTCGAAACCTTACTGGAAACTGGATAAATGTTGAGCCGTTTGGGGTTGAAACACTAGGGCCATGGGGTCCGAGTGTCCATCGCATTTTTCGGGACATAACCAGAGGGCTGGTCTATTTTTAGCCCAAAGAATCAGCATTGCCATCCAACGTGGTACTGCTGCCAGCCTTTTGGGCACTTATCCCACTAACAGCGACATGGATGAATTTTTGAATGCCCGATGAGATTCAATAGGTAATTAAAAGTGACTTATCGATGGGTAATACATAACTTCATTAGATTATTGGTATCCAACCAGCAATGGGTCCGCGTGGTTGATTAGAGCCCACTCCCCTTCACCGAGAGGAGACCGGGGTCCCAGAAGTGGGAATATGAAATAAGCTGACTATGCTAAATGTTATTTCCCTTGTCCGATGAAGGTCAGCCCGCGCCGCAGCTGAGCCAGTAAATATTAATTCCCGACTATGACCTCTGAGTTTGTTTCTGTAGCCTATGTCCTTTCTCAGGGTCTAAAGATTGACTGTGCCATCATCAAAATTGGTCGTGAGGTTTAAGCGGGAAAGCGTAATAGACAGACAGACAGAGTTACTTTCGCATGTATAATATTAGTATGGATGGATGAGGGTGATTTATACATATGTATCTGTTGATCCCATCAGAAATACAGAGATTAATTTGAAGAATTTCTTGACATAAACCTGATCTATTAAAGCTTTACAATTAATCTACTGTCAAATGTGGTGTTAACTGTTCTGATTGATGCAGAGATTATGCTTACTAATATTATAAATCGAAAAGTGAGGTTGTTTGTTCCGCTTTCACGCTGTAACTACTGAACCGATTGCTTTGAAATTTTGCAAACGTGAAGTTAGAAGTTGATATTCGCGAGGGAAATCTAAAAAGCGCGATATAACCCAATTCCACGTGGGTGAAACCGCGGGCGGAAAGCTAGTACTAAATATTGAATTAACATAGTTTCCACAGTCCAGAAACTAAAGGTACACTTTGTAATCACAGCTAACAAAATAAACTAACCGAATTATTGCAGTTAAGTCATGATATGTTGTCATCCAATTAGTTTTGTAACGGTTAGTTAACCGTACAGTCTGCATTACACTTGCTCCATTCTATGCCGTCTATTAACTGTTGTTATAACCACCAAGTTTCATCATCATCATCATCATCGAGGGACTGGAACAATTTGCTTGCGGTCTTCCCCTTACAGTATAATTTAAGTGCCCTCAAGGTTGGAGTGAATGGAGGTGTGAGTGAATATGAGGAGGAGAGATTTTTGTATATCTAATGACATTTCAACACAAAACAAAAGGCAGAAGCAAAACGCCGGCGCATAACTCCGTTGTCGCGAGAAATCACAGTATGGCGGGCAGAGCTCCGGCGGGATTTCATGGCGACATGGAGAGAGCGATTGTCGCAAGCCAGTGCTGGGCACGTCACAATAGCGGCGGTAAGTCCCCTCTTTGAGGAGTGGCTATACAGGTGCCACGGCGCCCTCGCCTTCCACCTGACCGGACACCAGGTCCTCACCGGACACGCCTGTCTCGGGAGATTTCTGTTCCGGATAAGGCGGGAGAAAACGCCATGGTATCACCAGTGTGTGGAACGCCCTGAGGTCACAGTGGAGATCTGCCCGTCTTGGGTGGAACACCGCCGTATCCTCTTTGTCGTTGCGGCGGGTATCTATTGCGTCCGGCCCTGGTCCAAGCCATGGTCCGGAGCGAGAGTGCATGGCAAGCTAGACGGCTTGTCATGTACTCTGGAGGAGTTGACCTTCCTTCTGCAAAGCAGAGATGCTGGCAAAGGTGGAGGCCGAGCGCGTGAGGGAGCGGATATCCAAGCGCCCTCACGTCTCTAGCCGCCGCAGGAGACGCCCTGGTAGGGAGACAACATCGGGGTCCCGGCCACTATACGGCTTGCGCTTCGGCTTCCGCTCCGCCCAGAGCGGCAGAGGTCATAAAAAAAAGTGTTGAGTGAATAGGCTTATAATAAATTAATGCGGATTACCATCAACGATGGCATCGTTGCTTATCATCAGGCGGGAGAACAGTCAAGGACTATAAAACATATTATTATATTTCACTGAATAAATAAATGGATACTAAACAATTAAATATATAAACTAAATATCACACATGTATGACGTATGTATGTACGCCCATCAATGAGTTGGAGCTGTCGACTAGTGCAACCTGATGGCTTATGAGGTCCTGAGTTATGACTGAGTTCTTGTTCTTCCTAGACACGTTACGGAAAAAATGCTTGAAAAACTTGAAATTGACCTTTATGTTATAATAGATAACTATTTATATCAAAACAATTCAATTGAATCTTCCGTGTTTGTATACGGTCCGTAATTAAAACACATATGACTAGAACTTATTAATTGGACGTAACATTATACAAAAACAAAAACATGCGCAAATAAAATCATAGCGCGTGCGCACGCTAGATGTGATTGTGTTGACAAATCTGCGTTGATATTTTTAACACGCAAAGAATGGTTATCAATCTAATTCAAGTCTTGAACTTTGACTCCATTAATTTATGAATTTGAATAATATTAAGGTACGAATTTGAACAGCTTTTACTAGACAAAAAACCAGAGCAAAGTAATAAAAAAAACAGTCTCACTGCATAAAAACAGCTTTTATAAATTGCAACTTGACAATCATGTTCACCAGTAGTCTAAATTTAGAGCACAATATAGGCAGATAATGATAAATATGAGTCGCAAACAATCTCACACCACAGGATGCTAAAGATCGCGCGAAATGGAGAAAATTGAGTAAGAAAGCGGACCCCGGGCTCCAACGCGAAAGCCGCGGTTGCAACCGGGATAGACGCTGAGATGATGATGACGAATGATAAATATGAGTGTCGTGTTACAAGGTTAAAGGACCTGCATTGTCACCTATATGTCAGCCAAATTCGATAAAGAATAGAGGTAAATAAACCGTTGCTAGTCAACAAGTAGTTTACGCCTAAAAGACAGATGTTAACAATCTTTTCTAGATAGATGATTTTCATAAAAGTAATAATTCTACTTCCTACTAATGTAAACAGTTTATTTATTTAGATATTTATGATTTGCATAGAACGTTTAACCGATTTGAATGAAATATGACACATATGTAAGCTCGGCTACTGACAGAAGTTACCACCCACCAGACAAAGTCTTGCCGCTAAGCGATTCCTCGTGTTTCGGCGTGATTTCTGGTGAAGCCGTATGGAGGACGGGTCTGAGCAGTTATGTTGTGATGTGTGCGGGTACGATGTGCCAAATGTTGTTGTGTCGCGAGTTTGGTCGTGGAGGGTCTCCAGATCAATCTCCCTCTGGCTCAGCATCGTTGGTCGTGTTGTTGCGTTTAACATTGCATCACCCCGCCCGTCGTGGTGGCCTAGTGGTTAAAACACCAGCCTCTCAAGTATGAGTGCGCGGGTTCGATTCCAGGTCAGGCAAGTACCAATGTAACTTTTCTAAAGTTATATGTACTTTCTAAGTATATCTTGACACCAATGACTGAAGGTGAAGGAAAACATCTTGAGGAAACCTGGACTTTAAGTCTGAAATCGCCAACCCGCATTGAGCAAGCGTGGTGATAACGCTCAATCCTTCTCTGTATGAGAGGAGACCTGTGCCCAGCAGTGGGACAATAAAAAGGTTGATAATGAACCCCGCTCAACTGCCGTGTTCCTTCCTTTTCACTCCGTTTTTTGAGTGAATAGGTTTTTAATAAACAAGCGCGCTTTACCATCGAGGATTGCGTCACTGCTTACCATCAGGCGGGATTGCAGTCAAGCACTTGTTTATAATTAGAGAAAAAGAATAGATGAGGAAAATTTAATTACAAAATGAATGACTAAAAATAAAAGATAAATCGAAAAATTTGCATCAAGTCGCCGCCAAGTCCAGGGTCGCTGGTGACACAGGATGAGAGCTAAAGAACTATTTTAGTGACATTACTCTTACGCGAATATTCGGTGTAACAAAAGTCACGGTTATTGCTCGTTTTCATTTTGTCAGTTATTTTTAAATAACCCCGACATTGGGCAAGGCTGATAGCTCGCGCAAACTGATTCGGGCCTTTAAGTTTTATTATGTATTTGCCTGCAGTTTGAAACTGATTATATAAAACAATCTAGATGTCTGGGTATATTCCAATAGAATTATTCATTGAAATTATAAACACATAAATATACAGTGACCTTAATAGTGATATTTGGCCGTGATTTTATGACATGCAGATTTATGTAGTACCTTTTTTGAAGGTAATATTCCGCAAAGATATGTCATTAATTTGTTGAAAATACGAGTACCTAGATGCAACAATGATGTTATATAAAGATAAATAAAGATTGCGCTGCGTCACGCCAGAGGGCGTACAAATGTTTGTGATTTTAGTAATCAAACCAGATAGTAAAATAAAGTAAAACATTAGCCTGGATATGAAAGGAGAAGCTGCAACACGTTGCGTCGATCCAACATAAATATAGATGCGGGTAGAAGAATTATGCGGGAGCAGCACATTCTGTCTCATTTTCGTGAATCAGCTTAATATAGTAATAGATTTTATTTGCCAATTTGGACGTAAGATTAAGACGGAAGGCGGAAATTGGCGAAATTGGCATCTGTTACAATGGAACTTGCCAGAAACTAGTGCATCACTACATATTATATGTATTTAGTAATTATAAAAACTAAAACCCAACTACGACAAAAAACGACGCTGAAAAAGTATAAAACAAGATTTTCAGAATACTGAACTGAACAAAGTTGCTAATATAGTTGCAAGTAAATGGACACAGTAGACTCTACCAAGATGCCTTCGTTGTAAATTGACAATAATGTCTTACAATACTATTCTGAAGTATGCAATATTCACTATGTAGAGATAAATTTTCATGTTTGGAAAACCGCAGTCACACGTTATCAAAGTGCTACGGTAGGTATATATAACGTGTGACTACGCCTTTCCAAACATGAAAAATTATCTCTACATAGTGAATATTGCATACTTCAGAATAGTATTGTATGACATTATTGTCTATTTACAACGAAGGCATCTTGGTAGAGTCTACTGTGTCCATTTACTTGCAACTATATTAGCAACTCTGTTCATTTCAGTATTCTGAAAATCTTGTTTTATACTTTTTCAGCGTCGTTTTTTGTCGTAGTTGGGTTTTAGTTTTTATACTTTTTATTATTTCTACTATTTTGGTGTTAAAGTGTATTTGTGGCGCATAATATTAACAAAAGTTAAATTGACGAACTAAAAACTAGGTAGTTAACATACGACATCTCTTTTGACTTATGTATCGGCGTCTAGTAATATGTAGAGATGTCCTATTTTACTATTTCGTAGCGCTTGGATCGTAGCGAGTATAGCAACGGTTTCCTCGTATGAAGCTCCCGGTTTTTAGTAGTAGCGACGCACATTTGCGTCGATGGCACCGAATGGGTCATGAATTAGTGGATGAGGTCGTTAGTATAAATAGATTGGATGTTTTTCTAACGGTGGTAGGCCATAAAATCGGCTGCCGGCAGAAGTTACCACCCACCAAACAAAGTCTTGCCGCCAAGCGATTCGTCGTGTTCCAGCATGATGTCTGGTGAAGCCGTACAGAGGACGCGTCTGAGCAGTTGTGTTGCGTTGTGTGGCGAGTACGATGCGCCAAATGTTGTTGTGTCGGGAGTTTGGTCGTGGAGAGTCTCCAGATCAATCTCCCTCTGGCGCAGCATCGTTGGTCGGGTTGGTCTTGGGTTTAACATTGCATCACCTGGCTCAACTGCCGTCATCCTTGCTATTCCTAAGTTTTTTAAGTGAATAGGCTTAATAAACTAGTGCGCTTTACCATCAACGATTGCGTCACTGCTTACCATCAGGCGGGATTGTAGTCAAACGCTAGTTTATAATTATTAAAAAAAAAAACATATATTAAGAGGACCTGGGAAGATTTCTTAATCTATCTAATTCTGCTAACGATCGACTGTCATGTGGATTTTTAAGTAAGTTATTATGATCCAAGGCACTTATAAATAATCCCTCTATGATTTTGACACTACTGAGAGCGACATAGGCCTGTCCTTTAGCAAACAATGAATTTCCTAGATCTGTAACTTTTTTATCTAGAGTACAACCTTGTAATTTATGTACAGTACAACCCCAAGAAAGAATCAGCAGGAGCATTTTACGCTGAATTTGCCCAGAACCCCTCAAGCCGTCAAATTCAGTGAGGCAAGGCTCGATTTTGATAAGTCCGTTAATATCTGCTTTTATGGATGCGTCGTCAAATTGTATGAGAACAGCGCTTGGCTGTTCTCCTGTTCCAACTGATCGCGCCGAAGAGCAGCCCATTCGAAGGCCTTCACCACTCCCATCGCTCCGTTTACCAAACCCTGGTTTACATTCAAATTTCTACGAAGCATTACTAGGGATTATGTACAAACATAAAGTACTCGTGAAGCTCTTTCAGATGATACCAAATACGGTATATTTATTTTAATTTTATATTAACACAGAACTTTTTGTCCGCTAGAGGGCGTAATACTAAATTTGGTGACAAGCTTTATAGCTCATAACCAACAGAATATCAAGGCCCTTCTAATGATTCTGCAGTGGTCTTATTCTGATAAGTAGTAAAGAAGCTATCTATGAACGAAAAGATGTGAATTATATGCAATCAGCCGATGAATACAGGTAAAGTCACAAGCAAATGCTAGTAATATATATATATATTCAAAATGTAAAAGTAAAGCCCTTTTAAATGATACCAAACACGGCATATTTATCTTATTTTTTTCTTTTTACTCTGTATATTTTGTCCGCTAGAGGGCGCCACATTAGATTTTGTGAAACTCCATATAGCCTATAACCAGCGGACAATTGAGACGCTTCTAATGATATGTCATTTATCGAATTCGAATAAGTAGTTTAGAAGTTACGAGGGAACAGATGAACATACATACATACATACATACATACATACATACATACATAGCCTGTCAAAATCATAACCCTCCTTTTGCTTTGCCGTAGTCAGGTAAAAACAAAGTCGCTTTCTTTGTCCTTATATCCTTATGTATGCAATTAAGCAACGTATGTCGGTGCGGTTTTTTAATAGTAAGAGTGATTGAAGACAAAGGTTATCTGTATAATAACATCCAATTAATAACAAAATTAAATAGTGGAGAAATACTGTTATTTTTGAGGTTTAAAACCTCAAAAATGTGATGTCGTAAATAATTTCATTTTTTCCGCTTACATTGCAAACACAGGCTGAAAACCCTACAAGATTTCTCAAAATAATGTACTATACATTGAAAATGTCTACAGAAAACTCCGTGATGGTATTATGTCTATCTCTTATGGATATCACACAATAACATTTTTGTCATTTCCTTTTTGTGACAAATAATTGCCAATTTTCGAAGCGATTTTAACCAATAGGTACGTTATTAATCCTTATCCAAAAAAATCCCATAAATACATTGTTGCTTTAATATACATCTACATATATGGCCCTGTACAGCATAATATTTTAATTAATATTTTCGAAGATATAACAGTTTGCGGCGGTACCGACCGATTTTTGATTTCAACAAAATATCAAAAAACTCTCATATGTACCTACATCAGACACGTAGGTCATTTATTATCAGTCAATTACGGTAGAACACCAATTACATGGCTAATTTTTACATAATTTAAAAAGTTAAAAAAATAAAATTATGTACAAGTATATAAAAGAGAAATGGAAATAACTAGAGAGTATCAACAAATTCATCCGCATCGCCGTCAACAGGAAACGTGCCCAAAAGGTTAGCAGCATTGCCACGTTGGCGGCTGTCTCACTGTGCGCGTAGTACTATCTACCGTAAACTGTGTTGTGCGATTGGTAACCACACCGCAACAATTTTTATATGTCTTTTTTAATTTGTATGAACCGTTATCGGACGCTTGAATTCCCATTCAGTTTTGTCTTTTATGCGGCATCATTCACTAGAATTTAACGCCCCTAAACACATAATGAATCACAAGTGCACATTAAGGACCGCGTCCTGGATTCCAACCTGAGGTGCAATAATTATTTTGAACTGTCTTTTGGGACCACAGAAAAACTAAACAAAGTCATGTCTTAGGAAAATACGATTAACCAAAAAGATTTGAAATTGAACTTGACATTTATTATTGACACTAGCTTTCCGCCCGCGGCTTCGCCCGCGTGGAGTTCGGTTATATCGCGCTTTTTAGATTTCCCTCGGGAACATCAAATTTTTCCGGGATAAAAGGTAGCCTATGTTCTTTCTCAGGGTCTAAAGATTGTCTGTGTCAAATTTCATCAAAATCGGTTGAGAGGTTTAAGCGGGAAAGCGTAACAGACAGACAGACAGAGTTACTTTCACATTTATAATATTAGTATGGATTAATGATCAGTAAATTATAGTAAAAAACAAACTGAAAAAACACGCTTTAATAGTCGAACTAAAAAGTAGATTCTTTATTTTATGTTATTGTATCATCGTCCCTTGACCCCTGTGCAAATTTGGGGCCGTCCATTAACCATGCGAGGCTCGAAGGGAGGAGGGCGGTCCGTAAAAAAATTACGAAATATCACGAGGGTGTAGTAATAAATCACGAGTAATTATTTTTTCACCAAATGCGCGATACTGAACCGAAAAGCGACGAACAAACGGTAGATCGAGAGAGATTCTTTGCGTAGTGTGCGAAAATGATGACGCCGAGTGGCTTGATGAAATCGATATAGATCTTCAACAAGGCACTGTGCCTCCAACTAACTTGTAACATGCTTATCCAGTTATTGGTGTTGATGAAAGTCCTGCTAATCCGTGGTCTGAGGACATTGTAACTTAAATTCATCATCATCATCCCAGCGTTAATCCTAGTCGCATCTGAAGCCTTTTTCAGCTTTTGAAGTCTGGGGTCCGCTTTACCAGTCCATCTGCTGCTATGGCTAAACTTCGACATTTTCCGTGAAGCGACTGCCGTCTGACCTCCACAACCCGAAGGCGACATCGAAGCATTGCAACTGACCAATTGTTGGAACTTTTGAGGGCTTCAACAACCCGTAACGACTGCCACTAGATGTTCGTATGGCAACCGGGACCAACGGCTTAACGTGCTTTCCGAGGCACGACCAGACCAGTGCAAATATTCATATTCATGCATACAAATACTAGCACTATGCGGGGATCGAAACCGCGCCATCTTGCGCAGCGGCCGCGTCCGCTACCGCTACGCCATTCGCATTTATTTCATTACTTACAACTTACAACTTTTCTATCTACCTCTTATATTATGAATAGCATTTAAGAGGTAGATAGAAAGGTTATAAGTTGTTTTGGTTACAACCTTTCTATCTACCTCTTAAGGTCATTATTGTAGTTTTTATATTTTGTATAATAAAATTTGAGGATACCTAAACCTGTATTTTACAGTAAACATCAGATATAAAACAAATTAAGATTTTTTTGTAGGTAGGTACTAAAAATACACGTGATATAGGGTAGGGGGAGAGGGGTAGTCTTGAACCTCACCATGTATCACCAAGGGGGAGGGGGCGTTAAAAATGTCAAAAAAAAGTCACATGATTAATGGACGGCCCCTTTTCAAATTAATAAAACTCGTAGAAGTAGGTGAAAATGAAGTTAAAAGATTTTGTTGCACCCCTACTATAATATAAATGCGTAAGTAACTCTGCGTGTCTGTCTCTTACGCTTTCACGTCTAAACCACTGCACTGATTTTATTGAAATTTGGTAAAAAGATAGAGTTGACCTTGAGGAATAACATAGGATAGTTTTGATTCCGGACTTTTGAAGAGTTCTCTAGGAAACGCGATATAATCGAAATCCACGCGGGCGAAGCCGCGGGCGGAAAGCTAGTACATTCATAATACAGGTGCAGCTAATAAAGGCGTATTAATAACAATGAAATGAAACGAGTGGATGAACTTTATTTCCTATATAATTATTTGAATATATGTAGAGTAAAACAAAAATATACATTTACTTGAATGAAGCGTTTTACTGAAAGAATTCTTTGTTTGAATGTCCCAGAATCTTGCCTCTTGTCCCGGAATTAGCGGTAATTGTCCCGGATTTTAAAACCTTTTTTTGTAACAAAATAAACCTAGCAACGAATGAAACGACGTGGTTGCCTCCTCTCTGTGTGATGATTTTTCATTTCTCGACATATCATGGGCTCTGCTGTACTTTTTTTAGACGTTCTTTCCGAGTGTCCCTGTCGACGACTGTCCCGGATTTGGTAAGTTCCTATCTGGCAACCCTACTTATAATACTGTAGATTTTTTTTATATTTCTTATACGTACTGCATAGCAACACAACATTGCGTCATAGAATTAACAAATAATCTTTATACATGATCAATACGGTCAAGTTCCGAGTGGTTTATTTTTTACCGTTTTCGTTGCTAACCGACTCGCATAATCACATGACTAATACTACTCGTGTGAGTCTCGAAAGATCGTACTCGAAAGGAAGATAATATTTTTTCTTAAACATCATCTAAAAGAATAGATTACTTATGAGTATGTAAACTAAATGTCATAACGTTATTGATTTCGAAAAGACCTTCGTTTTAGAATCGAGATGAAAATATTAGCAGATGTACCTCGGACCATCAAGGACTCATAAATATAAGTTACCTTGCAGCGTTTCCGTCTGACTACAATTTAAGTGTCTTCAAGGCTAAAGTGAATAGACTATAAACTAGCGCGCTTTATCATCAACGATTGCATCACTGCTACCATCAGGCGGGATTGCGATTGCGCGATTGCAGGAGACAACATCGAACTCCCGGCCACCGTAGGCGCGAGCCTGCGGGCGGTGAGCAGTGGGCAGCTCGCCGCTCGGTGAGGACCAGGCCCGAGTCAAGGGAGATGAGAGATGTCAGCACATCGTGACGGGGTCCACGAAGACTGATGCCTCCTGGGTCACGGTCGCGGGTTGGTTAAAAAAGAAACCGTGACCCTGACGCATAGGCAAGTGAAGAAACACGGGTGGGTTTCAGTCAGTAAAAGTCTGACACGCCTCTTCCGCTCCACCCAGAGCGGAAGAGGTCATTTCATGATTTCCCATCCCAAACAAAATAGGGCCGCGCTAAATGAATCAGTAGAAGCTAAACTCTTATTCGTATCTAATCCATTTAAAGTTGTGGTTTAGTTTCAATCCCATTTCGTATCGCGCTAAAGTTTTAACTTCGATTGAAGTAAAATTACTTAGTATGACTGATACAATTCGTCCTATGTAATAATTAAAACTAAATAAATAATAAGTAAATCCAATGATTTAAACGTAAGTTTGACAAATGGCAGAGAAAAAGTTCTTCTTCTCCTCTTTGGAGTAAATACTACATTAACTCTTCAATGGCCTCTGTGGTTAAATACCACAATTTTGTCAATAACACATGCAACAAAATATAGAAATTCTTTAAAAATTTTATTACACAATAATGGCGGATATCGCCAATGACAGTTGAAAAAACGGCCGCGTGAGCCGACTGCTAGGTGATTTGATCTAAAGCAATGATGTGGTCACTATGCTGCGATATTTCAATGTTCTTTATGAATTATTCACTGAATGCACTTTTTACTACATAAATCACGCGCTTTTATTTAGTAAACGACACTATAAATAATTTAAAAGTCCAATGAAAAATGAGCGTGACAAATCATCTTAGCTTTCCATCAAAAACTCCATAGACAAAAAAAAAGTTGGATTTGTTTCAACGTTTTCATTTGACAGCGGTTACGTTCCAATTGTGATCCAGTTATGGTTAAACCATCTGACAAAAGGAAACATAACTAAAGTTTTGATTTGTTTGCGATGCAATTCTGTTTTAGTTGAATTATTTTAGCGCGATTGCCCCGCTGATTACGTGTACCGACTTTTGATGAATGAATAATGAATGACGTTAACGACGCCGCGTATTTTCCGTAAATGTGTCTCTAATCACAGCGACACATCTACGAAAAATACGCGGCGGAAAGTTCAATAAACTCTTTCTTCAACAGATACCAAATTTTCTTTGTGGAGCTAAAGTTTGTCCTCTGTTTGTACTTTTGCCCTTGATAACAATAAATATTATTCTTTATTGTTATCAATGCAAGTATCAAAAATATATTCTAGTACTTTGTCGATGGCTGTAGTGGGTTTTCCGCCTTGCATTAGATAAAACTTGTTAATCATTGCTATCTGATCCTCTTGAGATATAAATAATATATAAGTGTCAAAAATATCTTCTAGTACCTACTTTATCAATGGCTGCAATGGGTTTACCGCCTTGCATTAGATAAAGTTTGTTAATCATTGTTATCTGATCCTCGTGAGACAGAAACATTATCACATCACAGTTTATTTAATAATACGTATCTATACTAATATATAAAGCTGAAGAGTTTGTTTGTTTCAACGCGGTAATCTCAAGAACTACTAGTCCGATTTTAAAAATTCTTGCGTTGCATAGCCCACTGTAGGATATACAACACGCTGCGGCCAATAGGAGCGGAGTATAGCAAAAAATTAAAATTATGCTGAATATTTTGGGGTTAAAATAAAATGTTCAAATATCTAACTCGCGCGAACGAAGTCGCGGGCGGCCGCTAGTTTTTTTATACAAGAGTGCAAAGTTGCTTTTAACCGCGTGTTCAATTTTGATGACCGCTGTGCTGTATCTTTTCATCCCACATTACTAAACATGCAAAATAAGTTGTTTGATAATTCAAGTTAAATTTATATACTTGAACATAATTATCCCGTTTCAGGTTATTTCCTTTACTGGTTCTGAAAGATATCCTGTTAACCACTGTTACTCCACGTATAGGTCGCGAATCCGGGATCACCCAACCTCATTAAAGTGGTTGATTATGGGAATTCTGTTCTTCTGTTTAACCAATTGGTAGCAAAAGTGATAAACTGAAATTCCAAATTAGAAGACTGATTATATAGAAGATTGATTTATCAGTCACTGATATATCACTGGTGATTTAGAAGACAATAAAGCTTGGGACTGAGCTGCTCGCTCTGCTAAGCATTGTTATTAAGCAATATGCGTAATTATGACATTTTAAACATCGTTTTTTTTTTTTAAATTGCGTAAATTATTGTAAACGTTTTCATTTTTAATGTCTGGACTTGAAAAAAGACGATGATCCCTGAGTTTGTTTCGGTTATTTCTTCTCAGGGGTAGTCAGTTAGGAAATGCCGGTTCCATCTAGTTTAAAAAAAATATATGACGTGTAAAAGTGATCAGTGATCCTATTTGCTTATAAACGATTTCATTTCATTTCCTCTGCTGCTTCTAACTTGGGATTTCAGTTGCAAGTTTCAGTTGCAGTGCAATCATGATGAACTGTGAATCTTAATAAATGAAGCTAAATGTCAGTCACCAAAAATTTGACCATAGCCGTCAGAGGTCATCAAAGAGCCCCCCAATTTCAGTCATGGTAACCAATCTCATCGGAGACTTCTGTAGCGCATAAATGTATACAGTGTCACTCTCAAAGTCCGTGCATTTCGGCACGAGTGGAGGGAGAGATCAGGTGCAAGGCCAACGGCTGAACGTATTTTCCGAGGCACAAGGGAAAAAATCACAAATTCCCACTGCATAACCCGATAATCGATCACAAGAACCACGATCAGCAATCGCGCTTCAAACACAAAACCAATGGAATAGTATATTATTTTATGTTTACTCATAATAGTATATTGTCGACGTACGGAATTAGTTCGTTTGTTACATCACTCAAGTAACACAACTTTTTGTCGTGTTTTCCTTATTAAAAAAGTCACTAATTGAGTGGGAAGTTTCAAAAAGTCTATAATTAACCTTTAGGCCTTCTATTCATAGCATTATCGTGATTGTAGACTTGTTTTGTAACTATGTAGTTAGTGTAGGGGCACAACTAGTAATATTACAGACTTGAAACTTTGTATGTTAGTCACTCTTTCACGCAAAAACTATAGAACTGACTTGGATAATTTGGCACAGAGGTAGTTTGTTACCAGGATTAACACGCGTGAAACCGCGGGGGGCGGTTAGTGAACTATAATAACAGTTGTAAGAGACTGTGTCCTTGTAAGAGAACCTAAAATAAATGAATAACTATAAATAAATAATTATATGATATAAGAATAAATGAATAATTTTGTCAAGTCGTCAAGTACTATAAAACACTACTTAATTTTATTTTAGTACGCCTGGTTAAACTGAAAGCCGATCGTTCTTCAGTTAGAAAACATGCGTAAACTCACGCTTTTTGACAATGGGTGGTTGGCAGAAGCTGTAGAACGGCATGTTTCACGATCTTAAATGCATAGTGTTGAACGTGTTAAACAAATATTAACTTTATTTTAATTATTATTAATTTGATTTCAGAATGACGAGCATTATAGAAAAGTAATAAGAAAATTGTGAAGTATTATGTATAGCATAGGAATTAGATTTACGTATTTTTCCAATAAGTATAGTGTGGGATGCGCTCGGAGTACTTACAACCCTTCGTAATAATTACTAATTTATTATTAACGGTGTATTAAAACAACATGAAAGGGTGACGACCAGCTGTACCACATTCCCTTCCGCCGAGATAACAATTAATTATTTCTAGAAATTACTAGAAAACGCCCATTAATATGACTCACTGTCCAGCTGTGAATTTTATTACGGGCTAGATTAATTTATTCATTCATTAACATAGATGCTTATTCATCAGTTTTTTGTTAAGAATTTATTGAAGGAAATGATAATTTCTTCATGGTTTAGTCGTCGCAAGTGGTTGTAAGCACAGAGAGGTCCTGGAAATTCCCAGATCTGAGAAAGTATTCAAACTTCCCAGTAGCCACCTGGAGTTTTAATTTTTTTTAATTATTTATAAACTAGCGCTTGACCGCAATCCCGCGTGATGGTAAGCAGTGATGCGATCGTTGATGGTAAAGTGCGCTAGTTTATGAAGAGCCTATTCACTCTAGCCTTGAAGACACTCAAATTGTAGTGTGACGGAAACACCGCCGCTGGCAAATTGTTCCAGTCCCTCGATGTACGCGGTATAAAAGAGGAAGCGAAACAATTAGTGCTCGAGTGGTGGCAATGGGCTCGCCACCCTATTACATCTGGCCAAGTGTGGGTGTACTAGAGTTACACACACACTTGGCCACACTGCAACATTTTTTAAATATATTTGGGAACTAATAAAAGATGGTGTGAAAATGATTGGAATCGATTCAGTTGCTTGAACAAACTATATTCAGGTTTCGTATAAAGAAAACAGTAACGCTACGTTGACAGAAAGTACAACGATTGTAACCGGTACTTATTAAATTAGTCTTCACATAACTCTACTGAAGTAGGTAAATATATGCTGCCATTGTTTATCATTCCAATCCCAATTATAAATGGGAAGGTTTTTTAAATATTAATGTATGAATGTTTACTACTCTTTCACGCAAAAACTACTGAACGGATTTAGATGAAATTTAGCACACAGATAGTCTGAAATAAAATCGGTTTTGATTTTATGAGATGAACATCGAAAATGAGGAAAAAGAAATATTATTAGAAGTTTGCATGTCTTCAAAACGAACTATTATCAAACTCTCGGTATTGCCCAGTAATCAAATGGCACAGGTCAGATACCAGTTGATCCATTAAGATATTTTATGGCATTAGTCGGATGAGACTAATAACTTACTAGGTACTGTGAGATTCAATAATGAATTTATTTATATATTTACCGAATATTTATGTACACACATTATTTAGTTAAAACTAAAATATGTATATATAAAAAATATTTACACAAAAAAAAAAAAGAATAATCTAGCTCAAAAAATTCGAAACCTTACTGGAAACTGGATAAATGTTGAGCCGTTTGGGGTTGAAACACTAGGGCCATGGGGTCCGAGTGTCCATCGCATTTTTCGGGACATAACCAGAGGGCTGGTCTATTTTTAGCCCAAAGAATCAGCATTGCCATCCAACGTGGTACTGCTGCCAGCCTTTTGGGCACTTATCCCACTAACAGCGACATGGATGAATTTTTGAATGCCCGATGAGATTCAATAGGTAATTAAAAGTGACTTATCGATGGGTAATACATAACTTCATTAGATTATTGGTATCCAACCAGCAATGGGTCCGCGTGGTCGATTAGAGCCCACTCCCCTTCACCGAGAGGAGACCGGGGTCCCAGAAGTGGGAATATGAAATAAGCTGACTATGCTAAATGTTATTTCCCTTGTCCGATGAAGGTCAGCCCGCGCCGCAGCTGAGCCAGTAAATATTAATTCCCGACTATGACCTCTGAGTTTGTTTCGGCGTTTCTTCTCAAAGCCAGTACTAGGAAACGCCGCGGTCAACAAACCACTAAAATTTTTTTTCACGCAGCCGTCCCTTGCTGTCCTCTCCAGCGACGCCCTAAGCCGAGGCTCGTACCCTAGGGGGGTGCCCTTAGTGCGTAGTCGCTCTCATCATCACCTCAGCGTTAATCCCAGTCGCATCCGTAGCTTTTCAGCTTTGGAGTCTGGGGTCCGCTTTACCAGTCTAACTGCTGATTTTGGCTCAACTTCGATATTTACCGTGAAGCGATTGCCGTGTGACCTCCACAACCCGAAGGGGATATCTAAGCATTGCAGTTAGACCAATTATTAGATTTTTGAGGGCTCCAACAACCCGTAATGACTGCCACTAGATGTTCGTATGGCAACCGGGACCAACGGCTTAACGTGCTTTCCGAGGCACGACCAGACCAGTGCAAATATTCATATTCATGCATACAAATACATATTTGCACTGTGCGGGGATCGAACTCGCGCGTCCTTGCGCAGCGCCCGCGTTCGCTACCGCTACGCCATGGAGGCTGTCAAGACTATAAAGTACTTAAGTGCCCCTGGGTGGAGGCTTTAATAAGTGTATTTAAGGCATCTACAGGATAGTCCGGTTAAGTAGTCACGGCCTCTCATGGTCAACTACGAGATTCCATAACAAAAAAAAAAAAATTCATGATCGCCCGGGCTACGTAAAATCTTCTCGTCCGAAATACTGCAGTGTCTCAAGACAAAAGTTTTCGGCCAGTGTGTGTTGCCAGTGATGACTTATGGAATTAAGCCGTGGTCGCTAACAATGGGCCTTATAAGAAGGCTCAAAGTCACTCAAAGGGCAATGGAGAAGGCTATGCTTGGGGTTTCACTGCGCGATCGAATCAGGAATGAGGAGATCCGCAGAAAAACGAGAGTAACCGACATAGCCCGAAGAATTGCAACACTAAAGTGGCAGTGGGCTGGCCACATTGCCCGTAGGACCGGTGCCCGATGGGGCCGACGGGTTCTCGAGTGGCGACCACGCACCAGAAAATGTAGCGTGGGTAGGCCCCCGACAAGTTGGACCGACGACCTAGTGAAGGTCGCGGGAAACCGCTGGATGCGGGAGGCGCAGGACCAGTCGTCGCGGAGAACCTTGGAGGAAGCCTATGTCCAGCAGTGGACGTATTTCGGCTGAAATGATGATGATGATGAATCGCCCGGGAACTCAAAAGCGCGGGATCAGCCAGTGATGTACGAATCTGTTTATAGGGATTGATTACATATGCGATCTTCCGGTTATAACTACTAAATATATATTAGCAAAAGTTACGGCATTGATGACAGATGGAGATATTTTTTTTGTTACATAGCTTCAGGTAATCATGCTGTTATGAAATATCATCATTTAACTCAGATCAGAGTATCAGAAACTGCTCCAATTTACCCCTGAATTACATTGTGGTCAAAACAAAATAATCATACTTTAATTCATTGCATGACCATGAGTTACAATTTTAATTAATAGTAATTACAAGTGTAAAGATCAAATGGTCCCCATTTTATAGTAGTATTCTGTAATCTGTGGACAGAATATAGGTTCACATACTCAAAGCTTAAATTGAAAAACAACGATTGCTGCGTAGAAGATCTCGTTGACTTTTCAGGATAGTAAACATAACATCATGACTATATCCCTTATGGGTAAGGCACAGTTATTCCTTATAGCACACCCACATTTCACCGGTAAGTTTTAAGTCTCATATAATATGAACAGACATCTGACATCCTCCGTGGCGTAGCGGTAGCGGACGCGGCCGCTGCGCAAGGTGGCGCGGGTTCGATCCCCGCACAGTGCAAGTATTTGTATGCATGAATATGAATATTTGCACTGGTCTGGTCGTGCCTCGGAAAGCACGTTAAGCCGTTGGTCCCGGTTGCCACACGAACATCTAGTGGCAGTCGTTACGGGTTGTTGGAGCCCTCAAAAGTCCAACAATTGGTCTAACTGCAATGCTTCGATGTCGCCTTCGGGTTGTGGAGGTCAGACGGCAGTCGCTTCACGGAAAATGTCGAAGTTTAGCCATATCAGCAGTTGGACTGGTAAAGCGGACCCCAGACTCCAAAGCTGAAAAGACTTCGGATGTGACTGGGATTAACGCTGGGATGATGATGATATAATATGAACAGACAGCTGTGCTGCTGGGGAGTTTGTTCCACCACTTCTTCTTTCCAGCGAAAGCACTAGGAAGTGGCGAAGGGCGGGCGTTTTGGGGGACTGTCAATTGACTGTAATATTGACGTTCGAAAGCAGCCTAATTGAATAAATGACTTTTGATTTTGATTTTAATTTCATTATCACTTTCCCGGGAAACCCCGACATCGAGCCAGTATTTGAGCATTATCCATAAATCATCTATTAGAGTTAAGCAATTATGTATAGCTGAAAAAGTACGGGCCAAAATGTATGCAATTAGGGCAAATAATAATATGTTATTAACAGATGCACTTACCATGTAACGACATCCTTAGAATGCCAGCTAGATATGACCCGCACACAGAAACATTACTTAAACTCAGTAAATCATGAACTGGCATTTAGTTCCGGGTGGATGGTAGCCAGGACATTTTTGGAATATTAATCATTTAGAAGTATGAGAAACAGGGAGTAAAGTTCACACATCGTCCATAGAAAAGGGAGGATCCTCCGACCAGACGGGTGTTGTGTCTGGCGGGCCCAACGGTTAATGTCGAGAAGCTTTATGATAGTTGCACAGTAAACTCTGCTTGCTAGATGCAGGATCTGTGTGCCGTCACTATGATATGTTGTTCGCATACTACGTTTGTAGATACCGCTACAATATTATAAATCGGAAATGAATTGCCTTGTTTTGTTTGTTTCGCTTTCACGCCGTAACTACTGAACCGATCGCTTTGAAATTTTGCAGAAAGAAAAAAGAAAGTTAGAAAGAAAAAGAGTTAGAAAGAAGTCCAGATTAAATAATAATAGGGTATTTTCTCGGTGGTAGGCTACAACATCAGCCGCCGGCGTAAGTTACCACCCACCAGACAAAGTCATGCCACCAAGCGATTCATCGTGTTCCGGCATGATGTGTGGTGAAGCCGTACGGAGGACGGATCTGAGCAGTTGTGATGCGATGTACGTGCCGGGTACGATGCGCGAAATGTTGTGTCGGGAGTTTGATTGTGGAGGGCCTCCAGATCAATATCCCTCTGGTGCAGCATCGTTGGTCGTGTTGTTGGGTTTAACATTGCATCACCGCGCTCAAGTGCCGTCTTCCTTCCTATTTACTCAGTTCTTTTGAGTGAGTAGGGTAGGCTTAATAAACTAGCGCGCTTTACCATCAACGATTGCATCACAGCTTACCATCAGGCGGGATTGCAGTCAAGCGCTAGTTTGTAATTTATATAAAAAAAGGGTACTTTTATCCCGGAAAAATTTGTTATTCCCGAAGGAAATCTAAAAAGCGCGATATTACCGAATTCTACGCGGGCCGGAAGCCGCGGGCGGAAAGTTAGTCACAAATACAACTAAGGATAACTTTTTTTTTAAATAATTATAAACTAGTGCTTGACTGCAATCCCGCCTGATGGTAAGCAGTGATGCAATCGTTGATGGTAAAGCGCGCTAGTTTATTACAAGCAGTTCGAACCCAGTCAAGCTCTTTTTTTGTGTAAACTATCACATCACCAGTACCTACTCTAAAAATGGTGCAGACAAACATTGTTAGGAAAACCGTAAATTCGAAGACATGTAACTCTCCCCCCTCACATAGGGCAATGAGCCTTTATTAAGGTAGTGGGAGCATTATACGCTGGATATATAGAATTATATCGTTAAATTTAATGTTTATTTAATTAACGATATCGTTCTATGTACTTGTACATATTCATTATCTTTATATAACTAATTATTTTTATACATTTTCTTTGATTAGTGATCACTGTAGGTATAAAAAAATAATGATAAGCCTAGAAAATATGTACAAAAACTATGAAAATAATGGTTTTTTTATTGTATTTTAATATCTTATGAATGTTTCCTAATTGTTAATCGACAAGGGCAGCTGAGATAGTTAGTTTTAAAGATATAATCTAGTGCATGACCGCGATCCTGCCTGATGGTAAGAAGTGATGCAATCGTTAATGATAAATATCACCAGTTCATTATGAGCCTATTCACTCAAGCCTTCACTACGTCATATAAATGTGACTTTATTTGGTTATGGGAATACTTTGAACCATGGGAGGATAAAGGCAATTTTTCAACATATCCTGTGAAACCGAGGGCTGAAGCTATCATCATCATCAATCTCTACTCGTCCACTGCTGGACATAGGCCTCCTCCATGGCACGCCAACAAGCTCGATTCTGAGCAGCTCTCCGCCAGCCACTACCAGCCACCTTTTTGATGTCGTCGCTCCATCTCGCCCAAGGGCGTCCTACGCCACGTTTGCCGGCTGAAGCTATTTATTAAATATTATTACAAAGGAAAAAAAAAGAAAATAAAGAAATAAAAAACGTTTATTTGCAGCAAACATGACGCAAAAACTTACAAAAACACAAAGTGTAAAGTACAAAGTGCTTACCTACTCCTGTATTTTTGAATGAAATTTTATGCTGTCATGAATATAGCATTTTCGAATCCCTGTAATTACCTATGTAATATATTGAAATGTATGTTACAATGCATTACATAAATACACATTACAGTCGTTACGTGTAGTTGGAGCCCTCAAAAGTCTAACGATTGGCTATGTGACAGTCTTCAATGTTTTGTGATTTTTTGCTTTAATTGCATAAAATGAGGGTTCTTTATGTCATTTACTTGAGTTTTAATAAAAAATAATAACAATTAATACATACAAAACACAAAAATATGTTTGGCTTTTTGATTCTCGCGCCACACATTGTGAAACGATCCGGATTGGCTAATGTCGCGATGACGTCTTACGCGCATCAACGCTTGTTTTCGGCAAACTTATAAACTGTTTTTCGGGGTTTTTTATCGATTTATTTGTACAACCCGGTACAGCACACCACTTGTAAACCATTTTATTAGATAACAACAACAAATAATAAATAAAAACAAACACCACTGAGAACCGAAAACCGCTTGTGACGTCACTTACAAAGCGCGACGCCATATTGCTGAATAAATCGTTTTCGCGGCTTATTTGAATTTTGAATTTTTATTTGCATATTTCTTAAGAAATACGTATTTAAAATTAAAAAAAATACTTTCGGTGAACTTCTTAACCGCAACCAAGTAATTCAAGATAAAAATTATAAATCTGTCAAATAGCCTATTGTTCTAACTGCAATGCTTCGATGTCGCCTTCGGGTTCTGGAGGTCAGACGGCAGTCGCTTCACGGAACATATCGAAGTTTAGCAAAAAATCAGCAGTTAGACTGGTAAAGCGGACCCCAGACTACAAAGCTGAAAAAGCTTCGGATGCGACTGGGATGAACGCTGAAATGATAATGATTATATTGTAATGGCACATTTGTTATTTCATGAAATAGTCGCAATTGGAAATGGCCAAGTTGGTATATTGGTGCTCATGACTGTACCTACTAAAAGATAGTTTGTTGCTATGCTATAAACATCAAATCAATATATGATATAAAACCATAGAAGATAAAACGGCATATAAATTACAACATTATTCAAAAACCCATACTACTAACTCGTGACTTCATTAATTCTGTTCATCTCTCGCCTAATTTCGGTTTTGTATCCCACGATCGTAAAAATGTAACTTTCTGATATTAGCTATTAAGATTAGGATTCAAATTAAGTCAGATATAAGGACATAAGGCATTGACAGGGTTTAACATACTTTACATTCATATCCATTTCACAAGGTTTAACATATTTAGAAAATTGCCTGAATTGTGAAGAATTGTCTGAAGTGTAAAGGATTGACGAATAATTGCTAAAAGGTGAAATGACCTAAGCTTTAATATATTATAACACCAAATTATGTATTACCTACCTGTATTTGCAACATAAATGTAACTTTTATTGCACAGTTGTATCATTAACATTAACCTTTTTTTATCGTCCCACTGCTGGGCACAGGTCTCCTCTTATACAGAGAAGGATAAATTTGTACAATTGAAAATATTTCAAAACTGACGCGACCTTAAAACAAAATACCATATATAGTTGGAAAGATATTTTTTTTTCATAATTTTTATTTCTTTATATCTGAGGAAAAATTAAAATGAAAAACGTGTGATAACGTCACTTAGGTATACGGTAGAATAAAGTAGTTACCTTACAGGGAAATCTGACGGTTCTTTGCTTACTGGATTTTAGTAATGCATTCAACAATGTCGATTTCGATATCCTTCTTGTCATGCTTTGCTCGCTTAACATATCTCCAACGGCAATTGACTGGTTTCGTAGTTACCTGTATGGCCGTCGGCAACGTATATGCATAGAAGAGTCTTGCTCTTCGTGGTGCTATACTTCTGCCGGTGTACCTCAGGACGGCGTTTTATCTCCTTTACTTTTCGCAATATTTATCAACTCCAAAAACCTTCTTTCATCCTACCACCTTTATGCAGATGATTTGCAGATTTATAAACAAGCTGGCCACTCAGATTTAGCTGATGCCATTCAAACTATCAACAAAGATTTGTTCTCAATCTGTGAGTGGAGTGAGGCGCATGGGTTGCATGTTAACCCATCGAAGACTCAGGTCATTGTTATTGGCAGTTCAAGGATGTTCCCCAGGATAGACTGGTCGCAACTTCCCCAAGTTCAATTTAATGGTACTGCTATTTCGTTCAGTGATAAGGTTAAGAACCTTGGGGTTTGGATCGACAAGCATCTTTCCTGGGATCCACAGCTACAGGATGTCAGTCGCAAAATTTTTGCATCTGGTAAGTCTCTGAGACGGTTGCGGAACTTTCTTCCTACTGCCACAAAAACTGCGCTTGCACAATCACTTCTACTTCCTATCCTTGACTACGCAGATGTCAGTTATCCAGATCTTACTGAGGCACAACTAGATAAACTTGAGCGACTTCAAAACTTTTGCATAAGATTTATATTTGGCCTGCGCAAATATGATCACATACCTGAATTTCGTTCAAAGCTTAAGTGGCTTCCTATACGTCTTCGCCGTTTCAAGTTCCTTCATGACACACATAATAGATATCTGAGGTCATCGGAAAGCTTGGAATTAGAGATGCCGATGCATTCCACTAGTTTCTATGATAATTCCTTTACTGTACAAGCAGTTCGGCTTTGGAATGCCTTGCCCGTGTCCGTAAGACGTGCTCAAACACTGTTTACTTTTAAAACTATGATAAAAAAGCACTTCCTCTCTCTTTAAACATATTATTATATTTTATATGCTCTTGTATAATATTTATTAATTAGATGTATAAAATTATTTAAACTAGTATACACTTAACGTATATATTTATTGTATAATCTATGTAAATAGTACACTGTAGACTACCTACATTATTTCTTTATCCTTCCCCTTAGAATTCCATCCAAAGGTTGTCTGTAAAAGATCGCTCTTAGCGATAAGACCGCCCATTGTGTCACCCTTTGTAAAATATTTTTATTTATGTTCTGTAATCTATATGGTGTACATAATAAAGAGTATTCTATTCTATTCTATTCTTACCTTAAATTTTTAATAAAAATCACTAATATATTTGCCAACGAGTTTGACAAGCGAGACGACAATATAATTGACATCTAGATACCAGTTTTTTGAAGGGTCACAGCGAAGCAAAGGTTTAATTGCCAGTCCTCCGTAAGCTTGGCGTTTACGCCTTTTTCGAAAACACCTAATTTCAACTTTTTCTATGAATTAAAAGTACATAATATCAAAAAATTAAAAAACGTGTGCCTTAATTTTTGATTTAATTTTTTCATAACGTAATAATAAGTACAGACGTCAGCACATCAAGCTACTACAATCTGTCAGATTTCTTTATTAAATTTTGAACTTTATCGATAAAGCACTAAGGCTCATGGTTGATTGGGAATTTTTATCACTTTCGGGTAGCTTGAACTGCAGCTGTCGTCCGTACATTCAGGTTAAAAAAATAAAAGTTGTCAATTAACTATAGGTACAGAGAGATAAATTAGCCAAAAAACAGAATCTGTTCGCATAAATTAAGAGAATGCTGTTTTATTTATAACTAGCTGTGCCCCGTGGTTTCACCCGCGTAACCTTCTAGCCGAATGAGCTCAGTTGATATAAAATAAACGCCTGTTAAAATAATGGGAGCAATATGTAGTACATCCGCGTTTGCTCCCGTTTTCCCAACATTTTTTGTTCCTGCTCTGCTCCTATTGGTTATTGCGGGATGTTTTATAGCCTATGTCCTTTCTCAGGCTCTAGACTATCTGTGTACCAAATTTTATTACAATCGGTTCAGTAGTTTTGGCGTGAAAGCCTGACAGACAGACAGAGAGAGATACTTTCGCATTTATAATATTAGTATGGATAGTATGAATTGAGAATCGACGCCATAAACTCAAAACAGTTAAACCACTCACAGTTAAACACAGTTAAACCACTCACAGGCACTCTGGAACTAACAAAATTAAAATTAAATAGTCGGTCAGTTAAAAAGTTGAAGCTAGTTGTTCATTACAAAACATAGTTCTTCACAGAGAAGAACGCGCTAGAAACAGCAAGGACATTCATTTAAACCAAGATATTAAAAAAAACCTGATCCATACATAATAAACTTATTTCTTTTTATGCTACCCTTTTACGGAAACCGTATTTAAATAATGATGCTACTGCAGTGTTTTCCACCAATCCTCTGTGCTCCACCGACCCATTGTGTTCCACCGATCCACTGTGCTCGACCAGTCCATTGTGCTCCATCGATCCACCTTTTCCCTACAAACCACATGAATTTCTCATACAGCTCGTGCCAACTCCAGATAACAACAATGACGAAATCATCCCAACGCCCTCACTATCAGTCACGGGGTCTGATAACAATTATCACACAATAAAACGTCACATGACCCCGGTTGAGTGACCCGCCGCTCTTATCACGAGCCGTGGTACTACATTATTGACACTATGACATCAGAATCGGTACCACGATTAATCGACGGGTGTGTCTTTGTTTGATTACGATACGGGGAAATAGGTAAAATTAAAACTATATTTAAATTAGAAATGTTCCTAATCAATCATAGATCATTTACTCAAATTAAGCTGTGCCTCTGGACTTCTTTAACGAGCAAAAGTACTGACAGTCCTCGGCACGCCCGCCATTCCCAAGTGGCTAGTGGTTCAGGCGGGAAGATGAAGTGGCGCATCAAATACCCCAGTAACACAGGTCTCTGGTCAATCAGAACTTCTTGGCCATCTTTACGGGTAGATAGAATCCCGAAAGTCGAAGCCCGGAAACCAATCTTATCAAGGGGTATCTTTTCACCAAGTAACTGGATTTTAAAGGTCAAATAGGCAGGTGCAGTTTAAAATACTGGTATTCAGCTAAATCCGGTTAGACTTTAAGCTGACCCCAACGTAATTGGGAACAGGCAGGCTAATGTGATGAGTTTCGCTTCATCTTATATACCGCGTGCATCGGAGGGACTAGAACAATTTGCTTGCAATGGTCTTCGCGTCTGATTACATTTGTAAGTGTCTTCAAGGCTAGAGTGAATAGGTTCTTAATAAACTATCGCGCTTTACTCATCAACGTTTGCATCACTGCTTACCATCAAGCGTTTTCGCGGTCAAGCACTGTAAAAAAAATTAAAAGTAATAATTAACTTCTAGAAACACAAAAGATTAAATCAAATGTTTGGCCATATGTTAGCACACACGAATTTCGCAGTTTTGAATACATTGCATCATTTATTTGAAAGAGACTTCGGCTCAGTAACATGGACTGTGGATTGTTTCTCAACACGTTAAACTCTTGGTAACTGTAATTTACTAATGTAGTCACATAGGCAGTTGAAGAAACATACCATTCTAGAAACCGGTTTAACATTAGACAGACCGTAAATCAAAGATATCTTGGGACCGGGGAAACAAATGCTTTGACTTTGGCCAAATAAAGTTGAAATCTTCATTTCAACTAAACCCATAGGCAATTTTCATTTTTTTGATTCACAAAAGATCAGTCAGTCAGTAAGATAAGCTGCCCATTCCAAAGCGTAGGGCTTTATAGAGAAGGACGGAGAAGCAACTCTAGGGACACTTTTAAATCATAAAATTGTTACAGAATGTTTGGTTACACCAATCATGTTGAAATTAACCACGAAAGAACGATGTTCACAGATGTGGAAGTTAAAAGCGTAAGCGTAGTAATGTCCAGTCTATACTGCAGCTATACTGCTGATATACGAATATACCACTTATATAGCATTCAACACCTGATGTCACCCTCGCCACACGGGCATTCGTACGCCGAGCACCGAGCTATGTTAATGTATACCATTACTATCTAGTTTGATGCTCATTAGTAAATAATAAGTTAAGCTCCTCAAATCAATCAATCCTAGTAAATAATAAGTTAAGCTCCTCAAATCAATCAATTTGAAGGATTGATTGATTTGAGGAGCTTATCTTATTATTTCCTAATGAGCATCATCTTATTATTCACTTAGAGCTGGGTGTCACAATAAGACTCGCTTCTCTCTGCCTTCTAAGAATTTTGGAATATTTTGGCCATATTGCCCGAAAGGATGGAGACAATCTCGAACATCTGATGGTTACTGGGACAGTGGATGGACAACGTTCTAGAGGTCGCAGGCCAATAAGGTGGACTGACCAAATTCGTTTATATCTGGACACCGGCCTGCATGATGCTATACTCGGGGCCACGGATCGTAATAGATGGCGAACTATTGTTTACACCACGACCCTCAGTAATGAGGAGAACGATTTGAGGAGGAGGAGGAAGTTAAGCTCCTTATTATTTTCTTAACAAAAAAAACAGACAACTGCCATGTCTTTAAATTGAACAAGTACCTAAACTTCTATGTATTAAATGAATGAGCTCGTACAAAACATGTGCGTTTAACCTTTTATTGCATAAAACACGCCATCCATTGTCTTCAGCGGTAATTATCACCTATCCACAAGTACCACGTGTCTTTTTGTTTACCACTTTAAAACTTTCCGATGATTTTTTTCCATGATGGTGGAACTGAAACGTTAATTGGATCCAGAAAGTATTATCGTCATTTAAAATATCTGCAAGAATCTAATTACTAACGAAAATACGAATTACTAAAAACAACCAACTGGCAGCAGCTTTAAATCTGTGGAAACCGAGTCTTACTGAATTACCCTGCACTTAGGGAATACTAAGTGCAGGGTAATTGCATTACACATCACGCAATTGCAATTGCGTATCAGTAGCAATGAGTTTCATTTTGACAGTTAAACAACATTAATTGCCCTGTGTACCACCGTACACACGAAAAGTGTGTATGCTCAACACCTTGAGCATACACACTTTTCGTTTTCGAATTTTGTTTCAAAATAATTATGTTTATGCATAAAATAAAAATATGTATATCGTTCAATTAAATTACATGTCACATTATAAACAGCACGTTTATACAGTTTTATATGTAGGTACATTTATAACTTGATAGAAACAACAAGTATTGCTTCATAACCGTGATACCACCAGACGTCAAGTATCTCTGATAACAAATCCTTAAATAAAGATTTATATTGATGATGACAGATAAACACATCATGATACTGCATTTAAACAAGACACTATACTTCTTGATGACTGGGAATTGATTACAAAATCTCTTTAATTACAGAACGAGCATGGCTGTAGGAGCAGGTGGAAAAGACCATATACCAATATCTACATTCGAAAACAACGAAAATTTTGCTGATGAAGAAGACTTAATGAGCAACGCAGCAAACAATGAAGCACAAGACAAAAATAAAGCTGAGAAAATACAAGTAGTTAACAAGAGCATTACTGAAAATAACGCTCAGCATGATAACAATAACAAAGCTGTAAAACTCCGAAATGAACAGGATAACAACTTGGATAAACAACCTGATGGATTCTTTAAAAACAATCATAATAACAATCAAACTTGTGAAGTCGTGCCAAATAACAACCAAACCAACGATGAAAATAAGCAATCGAAACTAGAATTAATTAAAGAACACCTTAAGAATGTTAATAAGGAAACTTATGCAGAGACGAAAGATGCAGAAGAGAAGAAAGAAGACAAGAAAACTTCTAGAAGATCTTCTCACTATCTGCAGAATATTCAGATGACTAATTCTTCTTTAGGATTGACTCTGGGTTCGGAGAAGAAAGATGCGGCTTTATTGACGGAGTCCAAAACCGTGACTCGCTTTTCACCGTTATGGAAACAGGTAGTTATTTCGTAAATCTATGTATACAATTCTCGAGCGTGTTTGAACCCAAAATTCTCTGAAACGGCTTGACAGAATTTTATGATTGCGTTTGTGTATATTCAGTAGGCCTGATGTAAACTAGTAGTTGATATTGTTATTTTTTTGATATTTAATATGGCAAAACAACCTTTGCTGAGTCAGCTTATTAATGTTTAGTTATGTTGATTTATGCTGTTGATTCTCAGCATAAATATGACACCCACTCTATCTAGTGTGGTGTTTTAAAGGAGATTTCTGCCAAGTACATGTTTCTTTACTAATTTTATTTTTCCTGTGAAAGATTTCTCTTAAACTAGTGCCCGTACATTATAAATATACCACAATTAGTACTCGTAACTCCGTAATCATTCTAAAACAAAAAGCAAAATTCGTGTCTGGAGTATTACAGATTACAGCCACATTAAAGTGAGAGAGAGAATCAGTGGAGAGGCGTGCGAAGAGGCTGCAAATCCTGGAACACAGGCATCCAGAATTTCGGTGTTCTATAGGATGCATTCTGGGCAGTGTGCGCGGGAATAATGACATAATTCCGCTAGCACCGTTCCATTATTGGACAACCCGTCGTATGGCGAGTTTCCACCCTTACGTTGTTGACACCACTACGATCCGGACGAAGCGTTTCGCCTCGTCTCTTATACCGCGTACATCTAGGCCCTGGAGCAATTTGCCTGCGGCGGTTTTCCCATCTGATTACAATTAAAGAGTTTTCAAGGTTAGAGTGAATAGGCTCTTAATAAACTAGTGCGCGTTACCATCAATGATTGCATCACTGCTTACCATCAGGTGGGATCGTGGTCAAGCACTAGTCTATAACACTTAAAAAAATATTTTCTATGACCTATCGCATTCATTATCATATAGAAAAGCGTAACTTTAATGGCTGTTTAGGAGTTTACTAATACAATAAGCCATTAAATCACCGTAAGCAGAGCATCAGCCAGTACTAATACTCTATTTATAATAAGATTAAGTAAATATATTTTAAACAAACCTTGGCGTGTTGGCGTTGTAACCACCTTATTTCTCTTTTAATGCCATTCTCCGTCTCATGCCTACGAAATAAAAATCAAAATCGGTTAAACTGACTACAGGTTTGTTTAAAAAAAAACTTAGAGGCATGAAAAATAGATAGTAGCCGATTCTCAGAATATGCATATAAAATTTCATAAAATTGGTCAAGCTGTTTCGGAGGAGTATTGTAATTAACACACATTAATTTTATATATAAGTTATTATATGATAAAGTAAATTCTCATTTCCCTCGAATACAAGAATGCAAACTAAGTAAATGACATGCATTTCAGACGTTTACATCATCAGCGCCGATCCTCCTGACCTTCGTGAGCGGCTTGACTTCGGGGTACTCCGCCATCTTACTGCCTCAACTGAAGATGAATCCTGGACCCATTCCCTCAGATGAAGACACTTTGTCATGGATAGGTAATTCTTATAATATTTACATTATTATCACTACTTAGAATTGGCTGTACATAATCAGCCTAAAAAAATCTTATTTCTGGGACAACCAGCAAGACAACTAGCAGAACAAAGACAAGGAGTTGTCCAAGCAATGGAAAATTGTGACATTGTGACGTTTCCTTACCTGATATTTTTCCTTACCGTTTTGAATCGAGTGTGCCACAAACTATATAGCATCAAGATCCTATGACATGCTGCGTATAACACTAATATGCTATACTAAACTAAATAAATTGATTTCCTATCCATAAAAGGATCTCGAGTAAATTGTGGTTAAAATAGACAGACTTATTGATCAAAATTGTCGATTACCATTCCAATTGTTGATTTACCATTGTGTCAAAATAGTCCTGCTGTTCAATAAATGCTTCATTTTATTGTAAAAATGGTGTTTCGTGAATATTTAGCAACTAGACTACAACTAATATTTGATGTTCTATCAACAGTAAATAAAACAGAAAATTAAGATAACATTTCACTTTAAGCTACTACATATTAAATTATAGCATAGTACATTTGATATGATGTGTAAAAGTTATTCGTGATCCTACTTGCTTAATAAACGATTTCATTTCATTTCATTTATATATTTTTTGTACTTAGATTGCATCACTGCTTACCATCAGGCGGGATTGCGGTCAAGCACTAGTTTATAACCACTATTTATCGTGTTTATTCTGCAACAAGTTCCACCACTTATAAAAATAAAAGATTACAGAAATTTGTCTTCAGTTCATCTTCTTCTTTTGCTTTACAATTGACAATTTAATTTTTGTAAACAACTAACATCTCTTTTTCTCGTTACAGCGGCAATGGCAGCCCTACCAATGGCTCCTGGGTGTCTCGTCTCCGGCTGGATGATGGAGAAGTTCGGCAGAAAGACATCCCACTACATTACTTGCGTCCCTCTCCTCCTCGGCTGGATCTTCATCGCCTCTTCGTCCAACCTCAGCCTCATGCTCATCGGGAGGTTCTTAACCGGCTTCTGCTCTGGCCTCACAGGCCCCCTAATTCCTGTCTACATCGGAGAAACTACTGAACCAAAGTACAGAGGATTTTTCCTTGCTGCTGTATCTTTAGCCATAGCTGTAGGAATATTTGTTGCACATATCATAGGGACGTTTTTATCTTGGAAATTGACTGCAATCATCTGTTCAGTCTTCCCAGTTCTAACCGTTGGACTATTATCTTTTGTACCAGAAAGCCCTACCTGGCTGATCTCGCACGGAAGGATAGAAGATGGAGTCAAAGCTTTCTACTGGTTAAGAGGTTATGGCGAAGAAGCAAAATCAGAATTGAAAGGGATTATTGACAGTAAGAAAGCCTCTGATAATGAACCGAAAATGTCATGGAAAGAGAAGCTGATAAGCCTGAAAAATCCTGAGCTGATTAAACCTTTAGTGATCATGATAATGTTCTTCTTCACGTGTCAATTCACTGGAGTAAACGCAGTCGCGTTTTATTCGATTGAAATCGTCGAGAAGGCCGTAGGGAAGGGTATCGATCATTACCTTGTGATGCTAATTATAGATTCATTAAGAGTCTTCATGAGTGTTGTCGCTTGTGTAATATGCAAGCAATATGGACGGCGACCTCTTTGTTTCATAAGTGGTATTTGGACTTCGATCGCTATGATCGGGCTGTCGATGTTCCTTTACTGGAAGCCTGAGAACATGTCATGGCTGCCTTTAATGTTCTTAATGTTTTACATTTGTGCTATATCGATAGGCTTGGTTCCTTTACCATGGATCATGTGCGGCGAGGTGTTCCCAACAAAAGTACGAGGCTTAGGGTCAGGAATCAGTTCAGCGTCAACTTTTGTTGCTTTCTTCATAGTGGTGAAAACAGCTCCAGGAATGATGAGCAATTGGGGAGAAGTGATAACTTTCTGCTTATATGGAGTTATAGCACTTATTGGAACAATACTTATGTACTTTATATTGCCAGAAACTAAAGGAAAGAGTCTGCAAGAAATAGAAGAGAGGTTTAGATATGGAAAGAAAGGTGCTGGACCTAAAGTGTAATAGTCACGTTGGTATTTATTTATTGATCAATCCATATTATTAGGAAGAACAAAATATACAATGTGCTGCCCGCTGTAAGCGACATTAAAATAAAAACTGTGATATTTAAGTAGTTAATGTAATTAAGATGAATATATAAGATCAGTGCTATTGTACCTAAAGGACCATTGTAGGAGCGTAAGATAATTTAATAAAATATAACATGTTAGTTTCAAAAGACGTCGAGTGATTTTTTAAAGCTGAAAACTATTTTAAAGAATATTTTAAATATATTATACACAAGTATATAACTTAAAAAGGCTTATTAGCCAGTACATTATATTATTCCAAATATAGGACTTAATGTTGATTAAGGTATTTTAAGAGATTTTAATAACATTCCATGTTAAAGATAAGATATAAGACAACACTTTTACATGTCTAATTTTCCAAAACTATTTTTAGAGTTGCAAATTTAAAGGTTATCGCTTCATTGAGATACTCCATAGACAGTTCAAAATCAAAATTCATGTATTCAAATTAGGCTGAGAATGAGTACTTTTTGAACGGCAATATTACCTAAGATAGTCCCCTCAAAACGACCCCTTCCCTCTTCGCCACTTCCTAGTCTTTTTGCGGGGAAGAAGAAGTGGCGGAACAAACTCCCCAGCAGCACAGCTGTCTGTTCATTAAAAAAACACATGACTGTATACAATACTTTGTATAGTAATTAATACAAGAAAACACAAGTTAAGACGTGGTTCAAAATACGTTAGACGCGGACTAATTTGACAGGAATAAACTAAATTTTAATTTAGTTTGTGATCAACAATCGGCGCCATTGTAAGAATATGAGGCATTAATGGCCAAAAAACAGGTTATTTATTGGATGAGAACGAAGCGAATTATGAGACACATAAAATCGAGAAACGCCAAAGAGTTTTTGGAACATTTCAAATAAACGATAAATTATAGTAAATAACATTTATTATTATAAACTGGTAACAAAACATATTATAAAAACATCGTGTATGAAATGGCACATTATTTAGTTAAGTTAAATGTAAATATTAAATGCATTTCGGTACTCATTCTGACCTACAAGTAAGTACTTAATGGATTCTATTAAAATCATAATTATTGTATTTTCAAACTTTTGTTTATATGTACATTATTAGTTGATATTAATACAATCATCCTATATATGAATTTTAATTGCTGTTATTTATTTTCGTTTCGATTTCCTTGTCCAAAGCATTCTTCCATTAGGTCTTGTCATTGCATATCCGGTTGTTGTATCAGACACGTTTGTAATTACTACAAGTTAAAAGCGAATTATGGCTTGAGTTCTCTAGCGAGTTGTCACTTAGCCAGAAATCACTTATTCCCTGACTAGGTAAGCTAACTCTGATAAAAGCACAATCGTATCTTGCAGTGATTTGAATGATTTCATGCAATGACAGGCGGGATTGTGGTCGTCTACTTGGATCTTGGCTTGACCAGGCGCGAGGCTGGTGGCGCGAACTTGGTGAAGCCTTGCTGATCGAACACCGGCAGTAGATCACGGACCCTGGCTGAGACAGTGCCACCTGTGACCCTGGGGACAACCAAACTTTAACATTCTGTTAAAATCTGTGATTATGCTTAAAAATAAACTAAAATTATAATAATAGTTCTTGCTTATGGAAGCAAGAACCGCAAAATTCAAAACTGCGGTTCATCGTCGTCATGGGTTGATCTGCAGTTTTGAATTTTGGTAAATTTTGCATCTAACAAATAATGATTCTGCGCTATATGCTTTACTTTGTACTCTACAATTTCGAAATAAATCACCCTTCGTGCAGCAGTTACTAAATAACTCGTTATATTTATATTCTCATGTATATGTGTTTGTGTTTACTTCCCCCAAATTTGTATGGAAGCAGAAATCACCCAAACGATTATCATACAAAACTAAATACCTGCTAGGTTTGATGAGCTTGGCAGCCTGGGCCGGCGTTGCGAGCTCAGTAGGAAAGAACGTGGCCCCGTAGAAGTCCAGGCCATTCTGCAGCAGGATGTTAGCCTCCTCGATGTTAGCCAACGTGACACGGATCACGCTGTTGGCTTCCTTGGGGATCATACTGCTCACCAATTCGCCATCAATTGTCGTGAGGGCACGGGATGTTGATTTTTCCATGGGTTTAGGAGTGGAGGTCCCTGAAACATGAATAAAAATACAGGAATAGTGTTTGAATGTGGTGTATCCCACACCAGCACACAGTATGAAGCCAAAATGTTAATGTCATAGAAACAGGGGGCGTGTTAATACATTTTGAAAGGTGCATCCTAATGGTTAATAGAAATAGAAAAATATTTATTACTTCATCATCAACCTTTTATCGTCCCACTGCTGGGCACAGGTCTCTTCTCATAAAGAGAAGGATTGAGCGTAATCACCACGCTTGCTCACGATGTTTTCCTTCACCTTCAGTCATTGGTGTCTAAGATATACTTAGAAAGTACATATAACTTTAGAAAAGTTACATTGGTACTTGCCTGACCTGGAATCGAATCCGCACACTCATACTTGAGAGGCTGGTGTTTTAACAGCCTACAGCTACATTACAATATGTTGTTTGCCAGTGAGCCCCAAGCTAGACAGTTAGTCTGTATCTTGGGGCTTGGAGTACGAATTCCAGAGTATTTCTAAAGATTTCTCGACTGGAGAGGTTATTTCAGATATGGAATGGTATGTGTGATGTTTGTGTGGTTTGTGAGTATGTGATGAGTTTGTGATGAGGGTGTGTGTATGTAAAGGTGTGTTTATTCCATAGGACTTCGTCTGGTTTGGTTTCAGGTTAGGGTGTTTATATTGATTGTTCTGAGTCATTGTAACTACTTAAGTAGTGTGATGCAGAAATTATTTAACTAGTTTTTGACGTAGTATTTGTAATATCCCATATAATGTTCCAAATATTCCAGTAACAAGCATGGAACATAATTATGTTCATTATTATTCTAATAATACTATGGAAAATAAATAAGGAGATTACGATAGCAAGACAAGCTCCAATGCCAATATAAATAATGACCAGATAAAACAGAATCATACTGGAATTAGTTAAAAACTATTTCTGTCAAAAAATTACTGACAGAGCGCCTGGTAATTGTCGAAACGCGTCGTGCTATCTAAGCATAAATAAAGGTGCGATACTGATACCTATGCTGTACCAACCAGTGTTTCCGTCCTTGGGGGACCCGGAGAAGTGCAAGCGCACCACCTCCACGACAGAGGTGAACTTGTAGAGGGCATGACGGACATCCTCTTCGGGGACCTCATCGGGAATGTCGTACACATAGATTGTAAACGTCTTCTGAGGTCTGCAGGGAATGGCGATCTAGAAATGCAGAGATTTCAATTACTTTTCATTTGGTTATATGAAGTTTAGCAAGGAGCGTTAATAAAGGAAAACTTTCAACAAGTACTAAACAATTTGGATTTAATATTATGAAGACTAACTGTCATAATATTAAATCCAAATTGTTTAGTACTTGTTGAAAGTTTTCCTTTAGTACGCAGTATAAAGTACGCAGGATATTATATCGGTAAAGCGAGCTTGAATATTTTAAGGTTTTAAATTGCTATAATATTAGAATCCGTATGAATATATTAAAAAAGAAGGGCGAAGAGGAGATTCAGTCAAAATTACAGTAAACTGTGAGAATAAAAATCAAAGGAAACAGGAGAGGAAGCATTGAAGGCATAACAAAAGAAAGCATTTAAAAGTAAACATTTTAGAAAAACAAACCAATTACCTTCCTGTAAAACCTGGAACCAGTAACTTTATGGAAGCCTTTTTTGAACACCATCTGGTAATCATCAACGCTGGAGAATTTGAAAAGGATGCCAGTGGCGGTCTTGGTCAGTGAGAAGCATCCTTTGAACTCCATCTTCTCGCAGATAGCCGAAGCTTTCTCCATACTTAGGCCGTGGGAGGGAGTGAGGAGGAAGGCGCCTTTGGTCAGGAAGTGCTCGGAGTCCGAGATGTCGGACTCACTCTCTCCGCCCTTCATCAAAGTATGGATCTGTTCCTTCCACATGTAAGAGTCTGACATCTGGCAAGGAGTTCAGTTTATTTATCAAATGTTTTTACAAAACAAAATAATAGCTACCCGTCTAAAATTTCGGCGTTATGGTTATCCATAGAGGATTCCTCAAGGTTCTATATTGGGTCCTTTATTTTTTGATCGAAAATCTCAAGCAGATTATTTTAACCATTTCCCAACAAAGAATTACTATCGAGAAACTAATTTCAATTACCTATCTAGTTTAAGTGAAACTTTAACTCGATATCCATTATAGGTAATACACCCATCAATTTAAACTCAATCGATTAATACATGTTGAAGAAAAATAATCCTAATAAGAATACAATAGATACCAGTATTGCGACAGTAATGATCTATAATTGCGTTCCACTTGAATGAACATAGGGTGCGCACGCGCAAGAAATGTTGAGAGCTTAATTGTAGCATTGTTCTTTTAGTTTCCGGCTGTCAAAAGTTCCAGGAGGATTTATGAGTCGGATATTGTGTTACTGGAGTCGAGGCTGACCTGGTTTTGACAACACGGTTGGAGCTGGGTGATCGATTGTTTCGTTGTGTGTCGCGGGTTTGATTCCCGCAAGGAACACATATTTGTATGGCTAATAAGTAGTTGGTCCGGAAGTACGGAACTAAGCTGACATTTTCGTATAACTGCATTATTTTCTGTAGTGGTTAGGTTCATAATTCAATAACTATTAAGGTGGTTTAAACCTGGCCTAAACAAAATCCTTATTTTATAATAACGGGGTTTGGGTTTAGAAGAAGATAAATAAGAGAGACTGTTAGAATATGACATGTTGCCTCAACTATAAATGAATTGGAATAAGGGCAGGAAGGAGAATGGTGTTGATGGTGAATATGATAATATAGATAAACAGAACACATTATACTGTTCTTTGTTTCTCTCTTGATGATGTAATTTAACAGCACCATCTATTTCTCCTGCTACCAGTAATAGATGGTGAGGTAACTGGACCCACAGATGTACCTAATCATGTAAGCCGAATTTGGAAAAAAAATATAATGCTTTTCATTTCATTTTTTTTTTTTTATTTGATTGAATCCGTGGCGCTGCGGTTAATACGCCTGTCTGCGACATGGAGGCCCCGGGTTCGATCCCCGGCCAGGTCATGATGGAAAACGATCTTTTCCTGATTGGCCTGAGTCTTGGATGTTTATCTGTTTAGGTATCTATTATAAATATAGTATCGTTAAGTTAGTATCGCATAACACAAGTCTCGAACTTACTTTGGGGCTAGCTCAATCCGTGTGATTTGGCCGTATATATATTTATTTATTATCGTTAAGTATTGAATTGATGATACAAATAAAATCTGTTAATTAAAAACAACAATGATTGCAATCATAAATTGAAATTACAGCCAACATCAGGACAGAATACATTGCGTAGGTGTTAACCCAATTACTAGAGATCGTACAACAAAATAGGCGTTGTATAATTACGCCATTAAAAGTGGGTGAGTGGGTTGAAAACGGACCAAATTGCCTTATGCTGTCCCACGGATCTATAACACCTATTATGGTACAAATTGGTTATACTCATTAATTGGTTAATTCGTGTAGTGTGGCTTTGGGTCCAGTTGGACCAATTGTGAGAGGGATTTTAGTGAAAATTTATTGGTTGTGTTCCATGGAAGAAGTAGTTGATGTTAATTAATAATATTGATTGGAGTCAAGGATAGGTAGTTAATTCCTGCGAAGTTTTGATGACTTAAGAAAAATATAATTATTTGATATCAAATTAATTCTATGAGTTTTCCTAACTGAGCTTAATAGACACTTCCATAAAAGGATCTAGCTATTATTAAAGTCATAATAATTATTTAATTACTTTAAAGTTTTTTTTTTTTCGTCTTTTTATTTTCGTGAATTAAGGCGTAAGAAAGGCTTTCCAGTTTATAATTATATAAAATATTTTTCGCTACAATAACTTAAAAGATAACAGGCAACTAAAGCTTGAAAAATATGAAATATCACTTTTAACCAGAGAAATCCCTGTCGCTTTTTCTGTATTTACCTGTTTTACCGATTTTTATTTTTTAAAAATTACAAACTAACGCTTGACTGCAATCCCGCCTGATGGTAAGCAGCGATGCAATCGTTGATGGTAAGGCGCGCCTACTCACTCAAAAGAACTAAGTAAATAGGAAGGAAGACGGCAGTTGTGCGCGGTGATGCAATGTTAAACCCAATAACACGACCAACGATGCTGCGCCAGAGGGAGATTGATGGGGAGACCCTCCACAACCAAACTCCCGACACAACAACATTTCGTGCATCGTACCCGGCACGTACATCGTAACACAACTGCTCAGACCCGTCCTCCGTACGGCTTCACCAGACATCATGCCGGAACACGACGAATCGCTTGGCGGCATGACTTTGTCTGGTGGGTGGTAACTTATGCCGGCGGCCGATGTTCTGGCCTACCACCGAGGCCCTAGCCCCTATGCAAGCTCGATAATATAGCCTAATCAAAAAATCTAAATATCAATCCCTGCCAAGTTAAAGTTTCCAATAACCGCTACATATTTATGCTGTTCTCGCAATAAAAAGTTTAAAACTATCTAAAAGATGAGTAGAAACTTTTGTGATGACATTTAGATTATAATTCATTAACGATACAGTTTATATTTACGGACATGTTTGATAGTTGTTTGGTAGTGCTTATCCATCCTACGATCCTACCATATGTAAACTTTAAATTTAATGTTTAATTCTAATGGAAATTGTATTAATAAGGCTATTTATTGTATCCAAGATTAGTTTTAAGGGTTATATATACAAAGGGTAAAAACTGTCTGTCTGTCTATCACCAGGCCGTGTCTTGTGAACCGTCACAGCTATACAGTTGAAATTTTCACAGAAAATGTATTATAGCTGCTAATACAACAAATACTAAAAACACAATATAATAAATTTACTTCCAACTATTCCAACTACTTACTCAGTATCTACTGACGGAACTAGTATAGAAGCACGAAAGCTCTCTACTTGAACTTTACACACAATATTTCTCACGAACTATCTACACAAAAAGTTTAAGATCGATTTTAAAAGGAATCTATTTTCGAGGGCCGAATTTGGGAATCTAAACTTACTTAGATTTTTTTTCGGTAAACTAAACTATTTTGAACAATATTTCACAACCCTTTCTATAAAAAATACTTAATAAGAAAGCTTTTAACACAAAAATGTAACTGACCTGCCTTCCCTTATCGTTGATCTTCTTCTTGGTCCCGGTGGGGGTGTGCTGTGAGTTCTTGGGTTCTTCCTCCTGCTTGTTATGCTCGGTGTCTGAAGCTCCTTCTGCTAAGGACATATTGTGTCTGACGAGGACGGTCGGCCGCCGGCTGTTTTCGTTGCAGAATGAACGCTACTGATGCGTGGAAGACCGCTCCTAGGTTTGGAGGGATACGGAGGCGGTGGAGGCGTGTTGGTGCTACATTTTTTTTTGTTTTGTTTTGGAGTTTAAGAGAAATTATTGAGTTTTTGTGTGATTGCGAAAGGCTGAATTATTGGAACTGGTGTATGCGTTTATGTTTGTCCATATTTAAGATAGGGACTCGAACCTGTATCCTATACAATAAGCAGCTTATTAAAAATAATAGTGATTTAACATAAAAAGCCTACTAATGCTTCCTAAGCAAATAATTGCTCTATATCATTTCCAAGGCGCTGCGCCGGTAGCTAGTTAAAAGTTTAGTTAGCTTTGTTATCGATAGATGGCACTGCTATTATGCATGAAAATATTAATACATATGTAATAAATATAATTATTTATTTCTGTATTTTATTATGTGTATTTTTGAGGTGAAAAACTACTTATGGAAAACTATTGATATTAATTATAATTAATAGCATGTTTATTAATCTAGAAGGGTACCTATCTATTATACACTACAATACAATAATTCGCAAATCGGCTAACTCCGTTTAAGCATTTTTACTAGAAGATGCTTAAAACTGTATATTTTTATACATTACTCAGGTAAAATCTATAGTACCTTAGTTAGATAATATCCAAAGCCAGAACTTCTGATAATTTAGACTCCTTTATACCTATTAATTAATATAATATCGTGTTTTCAGGAGATAAAATAAAGATTTTTTTTTTGTGTAGTTAGCCTATTTGCGAATAAAGGCATCGACTAGTAGTTTTATTGATATTTACCTCAGGCCAAACGAGCATACTTTTTGAATTCCAGATTACAATTACTAGTAAACACTCGCTCCAATAAAACATTGGTATTCAGCTATAAAAGATTGATCTGGAAACCGGACCTAAACTACATAGTTGGGAAGCGGCAGATTGATAGACTTGGGAAATAACTTATTGCCAAAAAAAAATTAAGCTATAAAATGAAACATAGAGTCGACTCCACAGTTTTAGTTTAATTTTTATTACAGGAACCAGTAAGTGTCCTTACGTACCTATACTGTGATGTTGTAACCGAGATAGCTTTGATATAAAGAACCTTATACATCGGATGTCTAATGTTCGAACATATACCTACCTATTTTACTTATTACCTTAAAAGCTTTTTATACTAACACTGCATTCAATCACCTATCCCACTAATAATACAAAACTATTATATGGTAAGTTTGTACACATTTCCGTGTGGTCCGCGCTTAGAATAGTACCATCCCATATCCTCCCGTGGGTGTCGTAAGCGGCGACTAAGGGAACTCTCGCCAGGGAAGCGGACAGCAGCACTTCTGCTGTGGAGTATCAAATTACTGCGTTTCCCAAGTTGCCTTCCAAGCGTGGGGATTATGGTAAACACCCCAAAACAATGAAAGCCTTGGGGGAGGCCTTTGTCCAGCAGTGGACCTCTATAGGCTGAAGAAGAAGAAGAAGAAGTACACATTAATGAAACTAAATTGGTGGCGCTGAAAACCACACAGATAAGCTAAACAATAAGTTCAATGGAACACCTGTTTTTGTTTTTTAATTCATATCTGGGTATATGCAATATAAAATTCTATTCTTTTAAAAATCGGAGCAGATCGCATGCCAACTGACAGTAACGGCATGATTAGAGTAAGTTGTGAGTTCGGTCAAATTGTGGATAGCTCAGATGACCTATTAAATAATTCTATCTGGATCTTCAAACAGATATGGCCAACCGAGAATGGCTATGCGAAAGGGCAATTTTGGCGCCGACTAATGAAATAGTAAAATAAATGAACAAATCATGTTAAACGTTCAGGGAAATGTTATCGAATACCTCTCAGTGGACAATATTACGGACACTGAACAAGTTACATCATACCCTATAGAATTTCTCAACTCTTAGAATTATCAGGAGTGCCATCCCATAAGTTGATACTAAAAGTTGGTGTTCCAGTTCTATTAATGAGGAATCTTGACGCTCCAAAGCTGTGTAATGGTGCTCGGTACTACAATCATGGCTGGAATGGCAAAAGGACAAAATGTCTTGATTCCCCGTATTCCCATCATCCTGACTGATTGGCCATTTCAATTTATAAGAGTACAGTTCCTTCTGAAAGCAGCATTTGCTATAACAATAACAAAGTCAACAGACGCTTAAAGTTGCCGGAGTTCATTTAGAAACAACATGTTTTTCTCATGGGCAACTCTATGTGGTATGCTCACGTGTATCAAATCCAGAAAACCTTTATGTTTTGGCAAAAGACAGCAAAACAAAAAAAGTTGTTTATAAAACCGTACTTACTAAATGTGCTCATATTTTATCAAGCGTAATAATTTTTAACCCTTATTTCATAATATCCTAAGCATATCCAAAACACCAACCAACACAAAATAATTAGAAGTATGATATTTGATGTTTCTTTCCTTTGCTAAACCTTTAAACACGGTAAAATTAACGTTGCTATAGACCTTTATGTATCTTTATAATTCTACTAATAATATAAACGCGAAAATGTGTGAGGATGTTTGAAACCTTGCAGTAATTTAGGCATTTATCTTGGCATTCCCCCGGAAACAGGAACCACCGCACGCTGTAAGCTGAAGTCTACGCGGACGAAGTCGCGGGCAACAGCTAGTTTTAAATAATAATATGTAGCTACAAAAAAAAGAACCACAGAATCATAGGGCATCAAAAAAGTCTACCGGATCGCTATCAACAGGACCAGTGCCCAAAAGACTGGCATCAAGGCATCAGGCACATGAAACTACTAAGACCTATCAAATTTACTTATTCGATTTTCAACATTATCACTGAATCATTAAAACAAACAAATGCAAACGCAACAGCAAATGCAAATGTGACAGTTTCGGGTGGCTTTACCTGCTGTCGTCCGTACGATTTATAATAAAAATTAAATTAGATGACCGTATGTATATACTTTACCGATATACAATTGAAGATAATATCCAAACAATTAACACAATTAAATAAACCCCACCGCCCACTGACACCAAAATAAGAAAACCTCAGGCAATTAAATTCAGACTGAGCTGTAGAACAATACCTACTGATTGGAATTGTGAGTAACATCCCACGAACCAGCATGGCTACTGTAAGTAATAATATTATCATTATTTGTAAACCAATAGTCCATCTGATGGAAAACAGTACCTACCATCGTACCGCTTCGGCTTAGGTACGTATATTTCAAGGTTAGCCGATGATTCATCTAATCAGGGCCGTCTTTAACCTACATGAGGCTCTGTGCTCTTTGGGTTAAGTGCACTTATAACGAAAGCAAAATGTAAGAGTGTGCGAAACGATCATGAAATCTATAGCATCCCGACGTGGACTTGTTAGGTTTTATTTTAACTGTTTATGCAGAAATAGGAGTTACTTTAACATCATCATCATCTCAACGTTATTCCCAGTTGCATCCGAAGCCCTTTTAGCTTTGGAGTATGAGGCGCTTCACCAGACCGACCGCTGATTTTGGCTAAACTTCGATATTTTCCGTGAAGTGACTGCCGTCTCACCTCCACAACCCGAAGGCGATATCGAAGCATTGCAGTTAGGCCAATTGTTGGACTTTTGAGGGCTCCAACAACCCGTAACGACTGCCATTAGATGTTCGTATGGCAACCGGGACAAACGGTTTAACGTGCTTTCCGAAGCACGACCAAACCAGTGCAAACATTTATATTCATGCAAACTAATATTTGCACTGTACGCGGATCGAACCCGCGCCTTCTTGCCTAGCGGCCGTGTTCACTGCCGCTACGCCACGGAGGCTGTCAGGAGTTACTTTAACAATTTAAGCACAAAAGCATCAACATCATAAAGAATCAAAAAAACATAAAAGTAAAACTTATAAGACTATGATGCATGAGGTATTCTTTCGACAGTTTCTATTTGCTACAATAGCAGGTCTCATGGCCCCATAAGGCCGACGGGGCACATGCCCAGAATGGCCAATGAAAAATACGGCCCTGCACCTCGGAGACAAATCGTAATCAATTTATTCGCTTCCTAATCCCAATAGCCTTGTATGTAAGCTTCTTAAGATATTAACTATCGTGACGCAGTTTGATGAAATGCCCATAAGTTGTCAATGATCTATGACGGTGGCATAACCGCTTGTTCTGCCGATCCCCCAAGTTGAAGGTCTGATGGTGATCGTACATTACGAAGGTAATGAACTGTGCTAAATTTTTAGGATTCGTTATGTAATCATGAATCGTGAATTTAAGCGGGTTCTGTGTGAGTGTTATTTGAACCACATAATGTAAGTACGATGTTTGTGTAATATTAAATTAATAATGATTAGTGGCATGGTGTCTCATTGCTTCAGCAAGTTGACTACAGCTGGTGCTATATCTAAAGTTCCGGGACCAACTTTTGTTAATTCATAAAAATTAAAAGAAATTAGTCCGTGTAGGTCCCAACAAAGTGCTTAGCTAACCAGCTATCACATAGAAAGCTCTTGCCAGCGCTCTTATCTAGCTTAAAGGTTGTCTGTAAAAGATCGCTCTTAGCGATAAGACCGCCCATTGTGTCACCCTTTGTAAAATATTTTTATTTATGTTCTGTAATCTATATGGTGTACATAATAAAGAGTATTCTATTCTATTCTATTCTTATATTTTAACGATGCAAACTATTTGTCCGTTTTCTTTTGATTACAATATTTTTTGTGAATTCGTGGACAATGTGTGATATTTTACGTAAATATTCCATATTATAATTACATGCTTTTTATTAGCTTCACTTGTATATTTGCTTGCTTGTTTGTTTGTCCGTCTCTAACTCTTTGGACTACGAGTGAGCGGCTCATTACTGTAAAATGTCCCACCGTTTTCAATATGTTCGTTCGTTCGTTTTTTATTAAAAAAGAATATCGAACTAAAAAGTTGAAAATAACTATAGTCTAAAAAACATGCAAAGCTGAACTAGAAAAAATATAGTTAAAAAACTAAAAAAACACGCTTTTAAAAAATATCAAATTAAAAAGTTAAAAATACTTTAAAAAAAGAGCGTGAGGCGCTTTGTGCCATAATTTTTGTATATTAAGCGCCTCACGCTTTTTTAAATTTATTTTTAACTTTTTAGTTTGATATTTTTTAGAAGCATGTTTTTTAAACTACTCAAGACATCTCATTATTTAAAACATTCAAAACCTAATCGCATCTCGGCGACAAACGAAAAATTCGAGGGTTATTTATATTTAACACATCGAGCCTGAGAATAGAAAGTGGGTATTCTTAAAATTACGACAATTGTACAGCGGTACAATTACACAATTAATACAGCGGTACAATTACACAATTAATACAGCGGTACATTTACACAATTAATACAGTGGTACAATTACACAATTAATACAGCGGTATTAGTACAGCTAATGTAAAAACTATATAGTAAATACTGTTTCTGTACCTATATGTAATTACAGAAACAGTATTTGCGTAATGGAGCTGAAGAAAACCGCAAGTTCATAAGCAAACTGTGTTTATTTTTAATAGATAAGATGTTGATATTACTCTATCGAAGAATTGTTAAATGGCAATAAATTACAATTTACTTATATACTTTATTTAAGTAATTAAAAATACATTTATTGACATTATTGACTTTAAAGTGACTTTGTATTGTATATATTGACCGCCTGATGGTAAGCAATGATGTTGTATTGATGGTAAAACACACTAGTTTATTAAGAGCCTATTTATTCACTTAAATTGTTATTAGACGAAAACGCCGTGTTTGAAAAATTGTTCAACATTAATTGCGTTATTTACGTTGTTAAGCAGAAATATTTTTCGAACATATGAAGTTTTATGGAATCGGTTGTTATGGTATAGGATAGGCATGTGTTATGGAGAAATCAGGACAATATTGTGAGAAGAGTTTTTTTTAAATCTGATTTTATTTTGGGGCTTTTATGGGGATATGTCAGCCACATCGTACCCTTTACACTGATCTTACTTACTAAATACAGTATAAAATCTAACAATACAAGTATGAATAATAAATATAAACATATTAATAAAAAAAAAGTGAGAAGAGTTTTGAGTATGAATGTCTATGCCTATAACAGTAGGGGAAGATCAAAGAAACGATGGGTGGGGCGTGTGAATGATGATATGGTTAAGAAGGGGGTGATTAAGGAGATGACATCTGTTGCGGGAGGCAGGTTGTCTAGGTCTTATTTCAATGATTCCTTTAATTTGCGCTTTTTAAAATTCGTTTATTCTACCAGAAATTACAGTTATATTTAAATACATAAGATAAGATAAGATAAGATAAGATAAGATAAGATAAGATCATTTATTTGTATAAACACGTGTATGTGAAGCTGGAGATAATGTTAATACAGTTCAACATGTTTTGCCGTTAATGGCGTACAAAATTATTTCAAAACATTTAATTTTAATAACATTTAAATGAGAAAAAAAAACAATTAATATAAAAGAGTCAGAACTTAGTAAGACTCAATAGCAAAAAGAACATAATATTGAAAATTGAATTACAATCAATACAGGAAATAGTCAATATTTAATTACAGTCAATATAGAAAAAAAAATGTCAGAATTCAATTACAGTCAATACAAAATATATATATATATATATATTCAAAATTCAATCAATTTAATTCCAGTCCATAAAGAAAAATGATATACCTAATTGAAATTAAATATGTATTTAATAGCCAAGATTCAAAATTTATCGTTTAAAAACTCCGCAACATCATAATAATTTTTGGACAGCAGCAATTTTTTTAGTTCTCTTTTAAATGAACTAATATTCATTTCCTTAATGGAATTAGGAATTTGATTATAAATTGTTGGAGCCATGCATATTACACTTTTCCTTAGTAATGCTGTTTTTGCAGGAATTGATTGTACCCATAATCTGTACTTCTCGCGTTTATTTCTACCTATTTTATTATTAAAGAGAGGAAACAAATACGGATTAGATTTTACAAATAGTGATATTTCTAGTATGTAAAGTGACGGAAGTGTTAGAATTTTGTGCTTTATAAACATTGGTTTGCAACTGTCTGTTGTTTGCAACCCAAACATAGACCGTATACAGCGTTTCTGTGCTTTAAACGCAGACTCTTTTAAAGTAGAGTTGCCCCAAAAAATTATTCCAAATCTTAATATTGATTCAGCAAGTCCATAGTATGCTGTAAGTAGAGTATCTATGTTGACCGTTGGTGCCAATTTATAAAGAGCATAGGATGAAGTACTAACTTTTTTGCAGAGTTCAGTAACATGGGTCTTCCAATTTAATTGCTTGTCAATGATTAACCCTAGGAATCTCGCTGTTTCAGCTTCTTGTATAGCGATATCATTGTATCGTAGATCAAATTTTAATGCATTGCGTAAATTATCTCTCTGTTTAAAATGCATAATGTTTGTTTTACTCAGATTAATTTTTAAATTATTATTTTTAAGCCATTTTATTATATTATTCAATGCTTCATCAGAGTCAGAGTGGTAGTTCAAAGAATTTTGAGGAGCTATAGTTACAGTGCTATCGTCAGCGAATAATGACATGTGCTCCTTAGTTGACTTTGGTAGGTCATTAATGTATAAAAGGAACAAAATAGGGCCTAATATACTTCCCTGTGGTACACCAAATCTGATGGAACGACTATCAGATGAGATAATCTGTTCCCTTTTAGTTTTTATGCTAAATTTTGTAATTTGCGTTATTTGTTGGCGGTCACAGAGATACGATTTTATCAATTTCAAGACATTTCCTCTTATGCCATAAGCTTCCAATTTTAGTAGGAGAATATTATGATCTACACAATCGAATGCTTGCGACATGTCACAATAAATAGAGCAAACAGGTAATGATTTGTCAATATGTGAAGATACTACGTATAAAAAGTCATAAACTGCCATGTTGATGTTTCTATTTTTCCTAAAACCTTTTTGCTGATCGCATAGGATTTTCTTATGATCTAGGTAACCATTCAATTCTCCGTAAATATATTTTTCAAATATTTTTGAGAACACTGACACAAGTGCTATAGGTCTATAGTTCTCCTTTAAGAGCTTATTGTTCTTTTTAAATATTGGTTTAATAATCGTCAATTTAAGGTCTTTTGGAAATGTCCCAGTTTCAATACAGAGATTTAAGATATGACACAAGTGATGAGAAATGTCTTCATTTACAGCTTTTACAGCTTTAGTCGAAATACTGTCATACCCTACACTGTCAGTATTTTTAAGATTCCTTATGATTCTCTGAATGTGACAAGGCAAACAGGGTGAGAAAAACATTGAGTTTGACTGTGAATTTATTAAAGCTGTGGATTCTTTACCCGCGCCTGGAATCAGATTATTTTTGTCGATAAAATAATTATTAAATTCATTAGCAATTTCAGTAGTATCCATTGTTAATTTACCGTTTATTTGTAGTTCAGTTATTGATTCTTTTGGAATCTTTAGTTTGTTTTTATTTATAACTTGCCATGCTGCTTTACTTTTATTAGTCGCCATTTTAATTCTGTAATTATTTTGAGCCCGTTTTGTGAGATTTATTATTCTTTTCAGAAGTTTTGAGTAGGTTGAGTATTTTTTTTTGTTACAATATGTGGGTTCCAGTCTGTAGTTCCAAAGTAATTGCCTTTTATTTTTGCAACAAACCTTTATTCCACGTGATATCCATCTTAATTTGGTATTAACTAGAACAGTAGTTTTAATCAGCGGAAAACACAAATTATAAATTAGTTGAAATATATCAATGAAATAATGATATGCGGTTGTTGGATCGTTAGTGTTGTATATGTCAGAAAAAGTGAGGTTTCTAATATAATTTTTAAATTTATATATATTTTCTGGACTAAAGTCACGCTTCATTCCATGCCAATATTTTAATTTAAATATTTTATTCACTGGAAGTTTTATGATTTGAGCAGTATGGTCTGATAAGCCTAATTCTAACACCTCGGTCTTACACTTTTTTTTAAAGTCATGTGCAAAGTTGTCAATACAAGTCTTGCTAGATAGTCTTGTAGGCTGGTTTAGTGCCAATGTGAGATTAAAGTGCAACAATAAACATTCGAAGTCTAATGTGGCATTATTGCACTTCATGACATCTATGTTGAAGTCACCAGCTACAACGGTCTGATAGTTATTATTTTTAGAAATATTACTTAGAATTTGTGCAAGCCTATCGAAACAGAAATTGAGATTACTTTGCCCTGGTACACGGTATATACAAACTAATATGATCTTAAAATCAGTTAGCTCCACCGCACAACACTCCAATGCATTACTTATAGACAATTTACTGATATGTGGAAGTTCTTTATAGTTATGTGCCTTATTTACTAGGATACATGCTCCTCCTCGTTTACTACAGGTGCGACTAAAACATGCCGCTAATTTGTAATTTGGTATGCTCAGATGGTGTTCATAGCCTGCTAACATAAAATGTTCAGTAATACATATTACGTCAATGTCAATTTTATTTTCTTTGAGCATTTCAATATTTATTAAAATGGCTAATTAGCGTGCGTACGTTGGCTGTGGTCGGTGAGAGAGTGTCGTTGAGGGCGCGGCGCGGCCGCGGGGCGATCGCCCCCCTCCCGCGTCCCTCTGGTACCGCGCTCTGGTGTAGTGTCTCTTTCGTCGCATCTTCATTAGATGGCGCGAACATGCCGCCGGCCTTGGAAGCTCCAAGCTTCCAAAGAAGTCGAAATTATGTCGATTCCGTCGATGACGTCTTCGATTTTCCAGTTGTGGGCAGTGGCAGCGGGCATATTTTGGAGAATGCTCGCTGCACGGAGCCAGTTGCTGTTCGTATGTCAGCGACTCGTGAAACTCCGTCCTTACCAGGGAAAACTCGGATTATCCTCCCCAGGCGCCATTTAAGGGGTGACTGGTTATCTTCCTTGATTAAGACGAGACTGTCAAGTTGTATGTCGTTCGCTTCCGTTTTCCATTTTGTTCTGCGCTGTAGCTCCGCCACATATTCCATTGACCAGCGCTTCCAAAAGTGTTGCCGTAGTTGCTCGACCCGGTCGTAGCGTGGTAAGCGGTCGCTCCGCACCGCGGTGAAGTCTGCGCAGGCCGGAGCAGTCAACGGTCGACCAATGAGAAAGTGGGCTGGAGTTAAGGGTAGGTAGTCTGAAGGATCTGTGGACATAGCGGATATAGGTCGGGAATTCAGGACGGCTTCGATTTGTGCCAATGTCGTACTGAACTCCTCAAACGTTAATTTTGCATTACCTACTATGCGTCTGAGATGATACTTACACGATTTCACCCCAGCCTCCCAAAGACCCCCAAAATGAGGCGCGTATGGAGGAATAAAAGTAAATCTTATACCATCATTGGCAGTAAAGTCTATTATTTTATCGAGATCATTTTGTAACAATAGTGGAAACTCTTTTTCCGCACCAATTAAATTTTTCCCGTTATCGGAAAATATTTCTGCGGGTTTTCCGCGTCTAGAAATAAATCGTTTTAAGGCTAATATGTAATCGTTTGTGGATAAGCCACTTACTAATTCTAAATGAATAGCTTTCGTTGCAAAACAAACAAACAAACAAATATATGCTTTCATCAACCTCGAACCCCGACCCTTGCGGTTCAATATGTAAACTGGCCCCGCGTAATCTACGCCAGTGCGCATGAAAGGAAAGCCTGCCTCTAAGCGTTCTTTAGGTATATTACCCATTATCGGCATCAAGGTCTTACCTCTCATGCGTGTGCACGTCACGCACTCATGCACGGTTTTCCTGGCGAGATTCCTACCTGACAGCGGCCACCAACCCTCGCGTATAGTGCACAACAGGAGCTGAGGTCCAGCGTGGAGTAAAACTCGATGTTGATATCGGAACAAAAGTCGAGTGAAGTTGTGTTTAGAACATAACAACGCGGGATGTCGTTTATTATAACTAAAAGTGGGTGAATCGCATAGCCTACCACCCACACGAATTACTTTATTGTCATCCAGAAAAACATTTAATCCTATTATTTTATTCGCATCTTTGCATTTCGTTAAGGGAATTTTATTTAACAAACACTTATATATCGTAGGAAATGACTGCGCTTGCGCACAGCGTGTGATAAGCGCCTGCGACTCGAGTAACTCGGCGGCTGTTATCAAACCGGTTCGCTGCGCGTGTTTATGACGAGTGTTATGAATGAACCTGAGTACGTACGCCCCGGCCCGTTTTAGCTTGCTAAAAGATGAAAACCTATCAAAATCAAACGGTATTTCTCAGCTGTACAGATTGCACTAATAGTTTTATTTTTTAATTCAGGTAAATCATTATCATTACACACAGACATGATTTCATCGTTGTTTGACCAGCTAGGATTTTGCAGAATGACTGGACCATGCCACCACAGGTTACTATCGTTTAGTGCATCGATATAAAGGCCTCTCGACACTAGATCGGCTGGATTATTAAGTCCATCAATATGTAACCACACTGAATCACCCGTTAACTCGTTTATCTCTGTAACTCGATTTTGTACAAATGTTTTTAATAAATGTGGGGACATACGTAACCAACCGATCACTATTGTCGAGTCCGACCAAAAAAATACAGAGTCAAAATTCAACCTAAGCGATTTAATAATCTTTTTGAACAATCGCGCACCAATTAAGGCTCCACAGAGTTCCAATTTTGGAATAGTAAGTGTTTTTAAAGGTGCTACTTTACTTTTTGCGCATAATAAGTTAATTGTAATAAGCACATTATTTTCTATTGTACGAATATATGCACAAGCTCCGTATGCATCTTGAGAAGCATCAGAAAAAATATGTAATTCTGTTCGCTGAGCATGGACACTCCTTACAAATCTTGGAACCTTTACCTTATGCAAATGTTTTTTAATCGAATCTATAAATTTATGGAATTTTTCTATGACGTCGTGTGGCACAGGGTCATCCCAACCGATTTTACATAACCACAGCCTTTGTAAAAGAATCTTTGATACTATGACAGAAGGGGCTACAAGGCCTAAAGGGTCATAAATTTGCGAGATAACTGACAACATTTTCCGCTTAGTTAATTGTAAAGTGTCAGTCCTGTCTAACTTGGTGGTAAAATGAAGCTGATCGTCTTTACTATACCAACCTAGCCCTAAGGTCTTAGTTTGTACGTGCTCACCTATAGCTAACTCTTTAGATGTAGTGGCTGTGACTTCATAATTAAATGTCCACTTACGCAATGGATAACAATATTCTCCAAGAATTTGTGAGGTTTTTTCGCATATCTCTGTTAATTTTAGAGGATTATCGTGTCCCGTAATCAAGTCATCTACGTAGAAATCCTCTTTAATCACGCGTGAGACCGTCTCGTCATCACACTCGCGCGCGACTTGCTGCAGGCAGCGCATACTGAGGTATGGCGCTGACGCGGTTCCGTAGGTGACGGTGTTCAGCTGATAAACGTCTATCGGATCAGAGGGGCTTTCTCGCCAGAGAATGAGTTGCAGATTACGCTGGTCTGATTGAATAAGCGTCTGTCGAAACATTTTCTCGACATCTGCACATGCTACCGCTTGATATTGTCTAAAACGCAATAAAATCGAAAAAATATCGTTTTGTAAACTAGGTCCGACAAACTGAATATCATTTAACGATTTGCTGTTAGATGTAGCACAGCTGGCATCGAAAACTACTCTTAAACGTGTGGTTGTACTACCCTCACGGAACACCCCATGGTGTGGCAGGAAATAATGTGGCTCACTGTACTTATATATCTTAGACATGTGGCCTAACTCGCGATATTCTCGTATAAAATCCGCATACATACATTTATATTGAGGCATACGCTCTAATTTCTTTTCTAAAGAAACAAATCGCTTATAAGCTGTGGTGTATGAATCACCTAACGAATCAGCTGATTCTTTTAATGGTAGGTATGCGTACCGAAAACCTACCGTCTAATTCACGTTTTGTCGTTTTAAGAAATATTTCTTCACATTTACGTTCTTCCTTATTAAAAATATTCTCACGAGAATTACAATCTTCTATTTCCCAAAACATTCGCAGTTGTGAATCGATAGTTTGTGTGAAATTGCATTGAACATTATTTTTGTTATGCAATTTATTCGCATAAATAGGTCCCGAAAGCAACCACCCTAATTTCGAATCTTGTAGGAATGGACCGCATTTTAATCGTATTTTGTTATCGCTTAAAAGTTCCCAAAACAAATCCGCACCTATCAATAAATCGATTTCAGAGGGTAGATGATAAGTGGGATCAGCTAGTTCAATGTTCTTAGGAATTTGTATAGAATCAACATCAATACTCACAGACGGCAAGAATGACGTTATACGCGGTAAAACGAAACATTGAATATTCGCATAGTAATCGCTTACTTTCGATCGAATAACTAAATCGCATAATCTATTCGAGTGTGTGACCGATTGTCCTACACCTGAAATCTGCACAGTGGACTGTATAAAATTCGTATAATTAATTCGCTTACAAAATGCATCCGTAACAAAACAATGTTGACTTCCGTTATCTAGGAGCGCCCGGGCTGTGTGTCGTTTATTGTTTTCGTCCAAAACCTCGACCCGTGCAGTACATAATATAACCGACTGTAGGCTCGGCTGTGGTAGCCGTGCATTGCAATCATTATAATTTGAACCTAATGACGAATGCAATACAGTTGATTTTACTGGAGGCGTATTAGAATTAACTGATGAAAAATTAGAATTATCGTAGGCATCTTTATGTAGCAAACTGTTATGTTTACGATTGCATTGTTTGCAAGGACCGAAACGGCATTCGTTCATCGAGTGGCCTGCACGCAAACAGTTTTGACATAAGCCTTTATCTGACGCTAATTTCAACCTATCATCAACGGATAAATTAAGAAACATGTTACACATATACAACGCATGATTCCCGTGACACAAAACACAAACACGATTACGTTTAATCGACTTCGCATTATTGGCGGCGGCATAACTATGTGTATGTACCTGCACCTGAGACTTAACAGAAGAAGGTGGTTTGTGCGCCTTATTAGAATGCGTATTATTCGAATTATTGCTATTATTAAAGTGTATCGTTTCTAATAAATCAGCTCGGTTTCTAAGGAAGGTCAACAAGTCATCTAGCTTTAGTTTCCGCTTAGTACCCTCACTTTGGGTATTAGAAATAAGTGTTCCCTTATAATCTTCCCACTCGCGTTCCGTAGAACTATCTAACTTACTCACTACCAAGTATATAATAAGTGTGTCCCATGATTCCGTTGGTTCTCCTAAGGATGACAAGGCACGCAGATTGCGTAAAATAGTGTCAATTACTTTCCTAATTAGTACTGGAGACTCCTTATGCATATTCGACAACAAAAACAATGATTTCACATGATTTTGAACCAACAACCGATCATTTTGGAATCGTTTAACTAATAAATCCCACGCGTGGACGTAATTAGCAGGAGTAAATTCTAATGCGCTTATCACCTGAAGTGCACCACCGCTGAGCGATGACCGCAGATAATGGAATTTTTGTATTCCGTCTAAGTCTGTACGTTTATGAATCATCGTTATATAGGAATTTTTATATTCAAGCCAGTCATCATATGAACCGTCAAATGTGGGTAATTTGATATCGGGTAATTTAATTTGTGACGGTTTACTTATTTGAGATAAATTGTCGCTATTACTATTTATGATAGTTTCATTGTAATTATTATCATACAAAATCGATTTAGCAATGGAAATAGAACCGTAATATTGTTCCTCAAAATTTTCTCGATATTCCATTTGAGCCAACAAATCTTTTTCTTCTGAAAAATCCTCAATTTTAGTCTGAACTTCATTGAATTCTTTGTATATTGATTCGAGTTGTGAAGTTCTTAAATTTAATTCTATCAACTGTGATCTAGACAAAGTTACATTTTGTAATTTTGCAATGAATTTATCAAAATAAGACAATCTAGCTTTAAAAACTCCTCTTTGCTTTTTTAAGTCTGTACCGGTTCTAGGACCTTCTTTTGAAGGCGACCGACTACGACTACCCTCCTTTACCGATTTAGGTAAAGGAAGTCTGGAACTAACATCCTCATCACTCATTTTGGGGAAATATGGGAAGCAAAAGGTACTTACAATCGCTTAGGATCACCTCTAGAGACGCACAGCAGGCAGGCAGTGGAAACCGTTGCCACTGCAATTTGAAGACAGACACCAAAATTAGCACAAATCAAATCGTTTAGGATGGGTGAGGAAGGATTGAATAGCCTGACCGTTAAACTGTTCTTCCGTCTTCACGATGATGTTCCACAGGACGTGATGCAGTCGCTCGAACTTCTGATGATGCTCCGGCTTCGAAGGATCACTATGTTGCGGGAGGCAGGTTGTCTAGGTCTTATTTCAATGATTCCTTTAATTTGCGCTTTTTAAAATTCGTTTATTCTACCAGAAATTACAGTTATATTTAAATACATAAAATGGCTAATTAGCGTGCGTACGTTGGCTGTGGTCGGTGAGAGAGTGTCGTTGAGGGCGCGGCGCGGCCGCGGGGCGATCGCCCCCCTCCCGCGTCCCTCTGGTACCGCGCTCTGGTGTAGTGTCTCTTTCGTCGCATCTTCATTAGATGGCGCGAACACATCTAATAGAGAAGTATGGAAGAAGAAGACATGTTGCGTCGACCAGAAGTAAACTGGGATTAGGACAGTAGAAAGAAGATGAAGCAAAGGATAAGCAATATCCTTTAAAGTGATTCAGATTGAGTAAGTTAGGATGTTGGTTTCAATATCATCAAAGGAAGGATCTTCTACTTCTTCTTCTCGTCTTCAGCCTATAGAGGTCCACTGCTGGACAAATTCCTCCCCTAAAGCTTTCCACGATGACCGGTCTTGTGCTGCCCACATCCATCGGCTTCCCGCGACCTTCACCAGATCATCGGTCCACCTTGTTGGGGGCCTCCCTACGCTGCGTCTTCCGGTACGTGGCCGCCACTCCAGAATCTTACTGCCCCATCGCCCATCGGGTCTACGAGCAATGTGCCCTGCCCACTGCCACTTAATTTTTAGCGACTTAAAGGATGGATCGGGTTAATAAAATAACTTGTTATTAGATCAAAAATGTCAAGCAATCTAAATCTATACTTCGGCCAAATTCGATAAAGAATAGAGGTAAACAAACCGTTGCTAGGCAACGAGTAGTTTACGCCTAAGAGAGAGATGTTAACAAACTTTTATAGAACTATATGATTTTCATAAAAGTAATAATCCTACTTCCTGCTAATGTAAACAGTTTATTTATGTTTAGATATTTATGATTTGCATAGAACGCTTAACCGATTTGAATGAAATGATGATGATATGAGACACAATTAAGCTAATTTCCTAATAGGTTAATTTTTTTGATACATATATATTATAACTAGCTTTCCGCCCGCGGCTTCGCCCGCGTGGAGTTCGGTTATATCGCGCTTTTTAGATTTCCCTCGGGAACATCAATTTTTTCAGGGATAAAAGGTAGCCTATGTTCTTTCTCAGGGTCTAAAGAATGTCTGTGCCAAATTTCATCAAAATCGGTTGAGATGTTTAAGCGGGAAAGCGTAACAGACAGACAGACAGACAGACAGACCGACAGACAGAGTTACTTTCGCATTTATAATATTAGTATGGATTAGTCCATACTTGGAAGTATTACAATGCATGGATTTAAAAGTAATTAAAATACGCAAAATTGTATTGGCAAATGCCTCAACTTTATTCATGAGTCGAATTCCACAAAATGTGTTCAATACCTGGATTTCATCCATCTTTTTTTTGCAGGGCTATCACGTAAAATTAATGTCGACTTTCAAAATACCAAGTTATTATGCATGTTATTTTAGTGATTCTATTGAAATATGCTGCAATATGAATTGTTGCTGTGTTGAAGTAGCATGTAAAAGTCGATAATCATGTAAATAACAAGAGATTTGTAAAAAGTGAGTAGTGATAACCCTAAATTGGTTTGTTTACCTATATTCTTTATGAAGCTTGGCGATGGTATAGGTATATTAGTATTCATACATTCTAATGTACGTAGTATTATTCATATATTCTAACTAAAGGTTAAGGTAAAGGTTATACATAAGTAGGTACAGTCACTAGAAACGATAAGTAATCAGGCTCGTCGGATACAGAGGGTCATGCAGTACACCGCTAGGCGAAGGCCTCTCTTATTGCAGCCACCTGCGAAAATCGTTGCTTCACCTAGCCTGTGGGCGTCGCACTTTACATTTACAGATTCGCAACCTCCACTAAGGAACATAAAGGTGTCTTCTCGGTGGTATTCCATAACATCGGCTGCCGGCAGAAGTTACCACCCACCAGACAAAGTATTGCCGCCAAGCAATTCTTTTTTTTTTATAGATTATAAACCAGCGGTTGACCGCAATCCCGCCTGATGGTAAGCAACGATGCGATCGTTGGTAGGAAAGCGCGCTAGTTTATTAAGAGCCTATTCACTCTAGCCTTGAAAACACTCAAATTGTAGTCCGACGGAAACACCGCCGCCGGCAAGTTGTTCCAGTCCCTTGATGTACGCGGTATAAAGGAGGAGGCGAAACGCTTCGTCCGGATCGTAGTAGTGTTAACAACGTAAGGGTGGAAACTCGCCGTACGACGGGTCGCCCGATGGTGGAACGGAGATAGGTGAATTAAATCATGCAATTCCCTCGCACACTCCCCAAGATGCATCCTATAGAACACCGAAAGGCTGGCTACTCTACGCCTGTGCTCTATTCTGATCCGTCGTGTTCCGGCATGATGTCTGGTGAAGACGTACGGAGGACGGGTCTGAGCAGTTGTGTTGCGATGTGTGTCGGATACGATTCCCAAATGTTGTTGTGTCGGGAGTTTGGTCGTGGCGAGTCTCCAGATCAATCTCCCTCTAGCGCAGCATTGTTTGGTCGTGTTGGTCTTGGGTTTAACATTGCATCACCTCGCTCAACTGCCATCATCCTTCCTATTCCTTAGTTTTTTAAGTGAATAGGCTTAATAAACTAGTGCGCTTTACCATCAACGATTGCATCACTGCTTACCATCAGGCGGGATTGCAGTCAAGCACTAGTTTATAATTATTAAAAAAAAATGTCATGGGCTCTACTGCTAATATGGTCGGTCTATTGCTACTTCAGCACGCTTATTCTCTTAGCTATGCCGACAACTCCCTCAGAGGGACACCAAGTATAACCCGTTCCATAGCTCGCTGAACAGCCTTGAATATTGACTTACGGAGCCGAGATATCCATAACTGGCAATGAAAACCATAGGCTTTAGTTTCTATTGAATCATCATCATGATCATCATTTCAGCCGAAAGACGTCCACAGCTGGACATAGGCCTCCTCCCAGGTTCTCCACGACGACCGGTCCTGCGCCTCCCGCATCCAGCGTTTTCCCGCGACCTTCATCAGGTCGTCGGTCCACCTTGTCGGGGGCATACCCACGCCGCGCCACTCTATAGAATACTCAATGAAAAAAGAAATGTACCTAATACTGATAAATGTTAATCATCTAATTTTATAATGGCGCAAGTTTATGAGTGTGTCTTCATTACTTCTTCACGCTTAAGCAACTGAATGGATTTGTTTGAAATGTGGTACACAGAAGGTTTATAACCAGGATTTTTTGAACATAGGCTATTCTTATCCTGATATTGATATAGGTTCAAAACTCATACATATATGAAACCACGGTACACAGCTACTAAGTCATCATCATCATCATCATCATCCTTTTTATTGTCCCACTGCTGGGCACAGGGCTCCTCTCATACAGAGAAGGACAGAAGCTAGTAAGTAAGTAAATAAAATTCATCTCGTCGTCACATGATGCTACACAGGTCTGTAACGTCAATATAAAATTGATCAGCGCGTGTAAACAATAACAGTTAATTTAGATTCATTTCGAGAAACGTTCAATTGAACAGACGGACGTGTTGGATACGTCAATATATACTTACGTTAATTTTATGTAATGTGAGAAAACAATCGACAACACCACATTACCATTAGTTGGTTGATCATGGCCTTGGCTCAGAATTAAGTTGATGATACATAGTATTTTTGTATCATTTATGAATCTAAAAAGTTGGGAAATTAGATAGAAAACCACTTTTCTTTCCACGGCTTCCATCAAAACTGGCCAAAAACATCCTTTACCTACAATAATTACTAATTAGACAAGTCAAATAATATAATTACTGATAAATTATTAATAATTTTATTAATGAAGACAATCAGCGACCGAAATAAAATTTGACTGCTTCTTTTACACTTCATCTAAATTAATACAAAATTATTTAATACTAATGATTAACTAAAAATTTATATTATCTATATCATTTCGGTTCCGATTTTAGTCAGTTTTAGCTCAATACTTAAGATTTAAAAATGTCGGTAAGCAGCGTTAGGCAATGACTTTGTCTACAGCAAATGCATCACCTACCTACAGTAGACGATATAAATGGTGGTAGCAACAACTTACCATTCACTAAATTACTTTTTTACCATCTTAGATTTTTTTATTAGTAGAAATCTCACGACTATTATGTGAGAGTTTATTTTATCATCACCGGTTGCAATACGAATTTCAATAATTACAGTGTAGTTATGCTTTAAGCTTGGGTTATTTATTTACTTATAGGTCCTTACCGAAAGAAGGACTTATGCATATCCATATAAATAAAACAGGACGATCTTATTCCGTTAAAGACACAGCCTTATGCTGACCAGTAAATTAAAAGTCCAGTAATTGACGGTTGATGTTATGTAGAACCTTTTTCTGTGCTAAACTTTGTTTTTATCCAGAAGAAAAAATCTTCAGAAATGCCCCAGTCTGGAATTCAAACCAAAGACTGCTCCAATATAACTTCTGTCTACTAGTTAACTAGACCAATAATTATTTTTCAACGAAAAGATGTCCAGTACTGGACGTGGGCATCGTCCAAGCACCGCCAGTTCGACAGGTTCATGCTTCCTACATCCAGCAAATTCCTGCGACCTTCACAAGGTCGTCAGTCCATCTTATGGGAGGCTACTGTTTGAACTAGACCAATTGACAAGCAATAAAATGTAATTAAAGAAACATGTTTCGTCACAGTTGGCGATCTCATCTCGAGCGGCATCTAACGTACTGCCTCAAGGTCGGAGACCATACGGCTGCAAGTTCAGTGATGCAGACTTGCATCACCGAACTTCGACTGAGTTATTGATTGCCATGCATTACGTTGAGGTGTCAAAACAAAGTACGAAAGTTTTGACATACATGTTTTACTAGCTATTATCCCGTAGCTTTGCCTCAGTCTGGGGAAGTTTGGGATCAATGTGATCTACGTCACCTTCCTGTCTATAAACTATCTCCTGAAAAATCTCACATTGATCTGTGAAAATGCTGAGTGAAAAAAGGACAAACAAAGAGTCACGTTGCATTTAGTATTCTATACTCATCATCATCATCAGATCAGCGTTAATCTCAGTCGCAACCGAAACTTTTTTCAGCTTTGGAGTCTGGGGTCCGCTTTACCAGTATAACTGCTGATTTTGGCTAAACTAAGATATTTTCCGTAAAGCGACTGCCGTCTGACCTCCGCAACCCGAAGGCGATATCGAAGTCTTGCAGTTAGAGTTATATGAAAAAAGAAAAAATACGTGTCTAGTATTTATTGGAAATCTGTCTGATGGACTAATTAGTTTTTTTTAGTCAAATACCCTAAATATATAAAGCTGAAGAGTTTGTTTGTTTGTTTGAACGCGTTTGTTAATCACACACAACAATTACAACTATACGATACTAGTAGCACTATGCTGCAGCAGCGCCACCTACCGAGTTTAATTGTGTTTTCAAACCGTCCAGAAACCCACTGAAATACATATACATAATTTCATCCGCGGTTTAGGAGGTTAGGTGACAAACACACGTACCTAAGAATTATATTTATATGAAGTTATTATCAAATCTTTACCTACTCGGTAAGTACTCAATGCACTCACCTACTTGGTAAACATAAACACGATGTTAGGTAATCATAGTTAATTATGCGACGCGGGTTAGCGACCGCGAGTCGCATACGCATTCAACGATAAACTCACCTGACCAACAGAAAATATTGCCTGTTATTGCTCCAGGCTTTTGATTAAACAGAGAAGAAATAAATATAATAAAATTAAAACTTTTTGTTATAGCAGGAACAGAAATACATCTGGGAAAATTTCAACCTGGTAACAGATTAACAGACAGTAGAATCATAAAAAATCATAGTGATAGGTCCCATTGTTAATTTTCATAGGTGTTAAATCTTAGTGATAGGTCCGATTGTTAATTTTCATAGGTGTTAAATCTCAGTGATAGGCCCCATTCTTAATTTTCGTAGGAGTTAAATCGTAGTGATAGATAACTTTATTAATTTTCATATGCGTTAAATTTTCATAGGTGTTAAACTTTCAGTGTTAAATTTTCATAGGTCTTAAATTTCATAGGTGTTTAATTTTCATAGGTTTTAAATTTTCATAGGTCTTAAATTTCATAGGTGTTTAAATTTCATAGGTGTTTAAATTTCATAGGTGTTAAATTTCATAGGTGTTTAATTTTCATAGATATTAAATTTCACAGGTGTAAAATTGTCAAAGGTGTTAAATTTTCACAGGTATTAAATTTTCATAGGTGTTAAATTTCATAGGTGTTTAATTTTCATAGGTTTTAAATTTTCATAGGTCTTAAATTTCATAGGTGTTTAAATTTCATAGGTGTTTAATTTTCATAGGTGGTAAATTTTCATGGATATTAAATTTCACAGGTGTAAAATTGTCAAAGGTGTTAAATTTTCACAGGTATTAAATTTTCATAGGTGTTAAATTTTCATAGGTGTTTAGTTTTCATAGATGTTAAATTTTCATAGGAATTAAATTTCTGTAGATCGATTCTGTAAAACTCTCACCGTAAAAAGATAGGTAAAGTGAGCATAGAAGGAGGCAATAATGTAAATCCCTAGGGTTAGTTGCAATGAATGCTGGCTTGCACAACACCACCATGAGATGATTACCGAATCGCACTGCTGTTGGCGCTTTAACAAAAAATACTAAAACCAGTGTTCTTCTGTATTAGTACGAAGTGCTAGGTGCGCGAAGTCGACTCGCACAGGGCCTGTTTGTTTGGACCGGCTTTAATTACAATACCTATATGTCCTTTTCGTAAAGACATTGTTGTAAAAGGTTCCACACTAGCTATCTATAAACGGCCAAACAAGTAGCCGGCTGGTTCATGTTATATTTAGGAAACAATATAAGTACAACAAAAACTCAATCCTTCGTCTCATGGGGGTAAGCAGAAACCACAGTAGATACCTGCTCCGATCTTTACATACATCCTGCGACGATCCCTTAGCTTCCTCTACGTTCATACGTAATTCGTAATTTTATGAACATTCATACTTAGAATGCACATTAATAATAATAATAATAATAATATTTATTTCATCAAGAAAGGATCAGATTTCACATAGTTATAATGGTTTATGTATACAAAGAACTGATCTATACACCAAAAGAGGAAACTCTGCCTCTCAAACTAGGCGGTAGTCTGTATCTTGAGAGGCAGTGATTCGTTGCTTTAACTAATGATTAATACTAAAGTGGACTGGGTCGTACAATATTAATGATTGGTCGTGATAATGCTAAAAATTTCAATTTCCTACGCTACATTTGTGAATGTGTGTGTGCGTGAGTGTGTGTGTGTGTGTGAGAGAGGGTGTGTGTGTAGTGTGTGTGGGTGAGTGTAATGGAGAAATTTAGGAAGTTAGGTGACATACTTGAGTAAGGATTCAGTTTCCAGATAGTCACGCTCCAGAAGCCATTCCATCAATTTTGATTTTATTTCATATTTATTTAGATTGAGAATATTTAAATTTTTGTGAACTTGTTTGTATATGTGTGTGCTTAAAGTATAGTATTGTTGTTGTGCAAAGGTAGTTTTATGTGGGGTACCTATCGGTAATTGCTTTCTTTTTGTGGGGTCAGCTTGGGGAACGCTAGGATGTTTCCTAATAATGGAAATTTGCCTTAAGGTCATGCATGCACGTACCGGTTGCGTTACTTGACCTTTCCGATATGAGGTTACTTTCCGTCTAGGGCGTCCGCATCGAGGGTTTCTACTCGCATTTACCTTATACATACCTTGAACAAAATGAAAACAAACTTGTACAATCCACCAAGTTATAAACGCCATGTTGGAATGTAGATCACAGAATAAATAATTCATGTAAATGTCGCAGTCCACCAATCGGCAGTTATTTGTTACACTGTGTCTGTTCAACAACAACAATTTATTATATTTTTTATTTTTTATTTTTTTATTTTTTTTTTATTTATTATTTATTATTATTTTTTTATTTTATTATTTATTATTTTTTTTATTTTATTTATTTATTTTTTATTTTTATTTTTTTTTATTATTTAATTTTTCAATTTTTTTTTTTCAATTTTCAATTTTTTTTCAATTTTTTTCAATTTTTTTTTTGTTCAATTTTGCATGTCCCAACTGGGACAGAATGTATGGCTCTATTTTCTTTTCTGACAACCATATTTGTATACCTACCTGCATTCTAGCAAATAAATAATTTGATTTGTTTTTTTTTATTTGAACACTGTCGCATACTCTACGTATTCAGAATCAAAGCGTTAGGTACTATGTATTTATTATTATAAATTACTTGCGTTTGCATGCCTGTATGTTTGTAGACGTGTTACATATGCACAGCACCTAGATCGCCGAAACAGTGTCCCGGATTCCATTGTTCAGAAACTAAATTAAATTTAAGTTCAGTGCATTTTTTTCTTTATATTTTGTTAAGAAAAGGACAGAAGATAAAATGTCAGTTTAGACCTGTCAAATTAGTGCGCTCCTGACGTAAACTGGCGTATTTTTAGTCGCCATGTTTATAATCGCATCTAAACTGTCTATGGAGTATCTTAATTTGACAGGATTAAACTAAAATGTAATTTTATATCCTTTTTCTTAACGAAATGCAAAGAACAAACTTAAAATTAGTTTGTGAATAACAGAATTGGCGCCATTGTTCACCTAAGTACGGCGCATTGCAACAGCTACGGACACGAGACGCAGACAGCACAACGTGATGCATTCCACGCCGGACATCGCGGCTCCAACAAACTCACCACGTTTGATACGACATCGGTCAACTGTCGACTTATTTAGATTTAGTAATTCATATATTAATTCTGAAATAAATGAAGTTACTTAGTAAAATTTTGTATTTTTATACATCTTCCGACTACAGCCTGTGTATTTTTTTGGCAGTCGGTAGGGTATTACCACAAGTACCAATATAACTTTTCTAAGTTATATGTACTTTCTAAGTATATCTTGGACACGAAAGACTGATTAAAAGGTGAAGGAAAACATCTTGAGGAAACCTGGACTTTAAGTCTGAAATCGCCAACCCGCATTGAGCAAGCGTGGTGATTACGCTCGATCCTTCTGTGCCCAGCAGTGGCACGATCAAAAGGTTGATGATGATGGTAGGGTATTTGCAGGCAAAAATTCGGGCACCACACGACTATCCTGAATCTACAAAAGTCCAGAAGAGTATCGACTCATCGACACAGTACAGGTCCTGTGCAGAGGTACAGGATTATTTGAAGCGCTTTAGAATCGTTGTAGAGTCACTTCCCCCTTATTAATTAATATGTTTTTGCATTCGATGCATGCGGCCCGATACAATAGAAAAGCTTTAGAATAAGTGCATGAAGATGCAGTGTAGGTATTATATTTGAAGCCACGCAACGATCATGTTCCTAACAGAATCTCAGAACCAGGTCAGTCCTCAAATTTTCATATGGTTATAAGCCACCGGTTCAGATGACACCACGTTAGGACTATGCCAAGTTCTTTCAATTTGTTACCCCCTAAGCCTTTTGCAAAGACAGTTCATGACTGAAGCACAATAACCTGTTTCAATTTGGAAGATTCAGTCACTTCAATATCGACCCTTCACGTACGCATCAAATGTTTAGTTCGCCGCCATCTACTACTACTGCTAGAAGTGGCTACTCAATAACCTTGCCTTACTTTAAGGAAGTTAATTTAATTTTAGCTACGACTTATTAGAAAATTTTAATTGTCGATCAATCGTAATTCTAGTAATATTTAAGTAATATTTTATGAATGACTATTCGCACAATAGTAATTTATATGAAGACATAATACCAGCTAATACATCCAAATTAGTCAAAACCCTCAAGATAGTGACGTTATAATCCCATAACAATATCCATAACATCGGCTGCCGGCAGAAGTTACCACCCACCAGACAAAGTCTTGCCGCCAAGCGATTCGTCGTGTTCCGGCATGATGTCTGGTGAAGCCGTACGGAGGAAGGGTCTGAGCAGTTGTGTTGCGATGTGTGGCGGGTACGATGCGCTAAACGTTGTTGTGTCGGGAGTTTGGTCGTGGAGAGTCTCCAGATCAATCTCCCTCTAGCGCAGCTTCATTTGGTCGTGTTGGTCTTGGGTTTAACATTCCATCACCTCGCTCAACTGCCGACATCCTTCCTATTTCTTAGTTTTTTAAGTGAATAGCTTAATAAACTAGTGCGCTTTACCATTAACGATTGCATCACTGCTTACCATCAGGCGGGATTGCAGTCAAGAACTAGTTTATAAATATTAAAAAAAAAATACTACAAACGAGTTAGTTAACGATATTGTTATAGCAGTTAAAACTGTAGTCTTTTGTAAGAATCGCCCCGTTAGTGCACAATTATTTAACGCGTACTAAACAACAGTCCGATCTCATGAAGGAAGTTTTATATCGCTTACGAACAAATCATTTAAATCCAGAAGAGAAAGCCAATTTAGATACTCTTTGCTCACAATACGTCGATGTACCTTAAATTGATGGTGAACCGATATCTTTTATAAATGAAGTTAAGCAGTCTATCCGAACGACAAACGAAATGCCAATTTATACAAACATTTACAGAGATCCATCCAAAATATTACAGCAAAATATTATATGTACGTCACATTACAATTGAAGAAAAAACTGGTGGGAATTGTGTGAGCAAAAAAATATTTTCCTCTCTAAAGTTCAAAATTGCAACAGATCACAAACCTTAACAATAGGTCATGAATTTGAAAAGCAACTCAAACTTAACCCGTTGGGGATTAAAACTAAGTGAGTATAATTTCACTATGTCTTTAAGCAGGGTACGCTAAATACCAATGCAAATGCCCTTGCTCGTATTGAGATTAATAAGGAAAATGCAAATTCTACTGCAGTTAACTTATCTGAAAAACTCCCTTCAAAGACCGGTTCTACAACATTAACAGATCACACTAGTGCCAAATATTATATAAGAAATACCCATATCTGACGAGCCTCTTAATAAATTCCACCTTCATATATCCTTTATATTTGTAAGAAATATTAAAAAACGTTGAACTGCGTTTTAGATATTTGACACACATCCTAAAACCATTATACAATTATCAGAGTCTAATCTTGAATAATATTTTATTGACGCTATCAAAGAACACGTCAATCCTAAGGACTTATTCATCCTCCTCTAACAATGTACAGTCTCATTCCTTTTATTCAAAATAAATTTAAAAGGTCCGCCCTGAGCATAATCTTGACAAAAAGTGAAGTAGAGAACTTTAAAGACTACTGAAAACAACGGGAAATTAATCGTAATGACCACGAAGGAAAAACAAATCATCGTGATGATCGGGATGGTTTCTTGATTTATCACGACGATATTATTGATCCAAAATGAAACATAGTATGTTAATGAAACTGTGGACAAGCAAAATACGATCGAAACTCTATTAGATAAAAAAATCCATAGTTCCACCTACAACTAAACACATAAAACAACAATAGACAGCATATAGGAAGAACTCCGTAAATCAAAATACAGTTCAGCATTTATACGCGCATCGAGCTAACGTATACAGTAGTTACTTTAAAAATACGGACGGATTTTTCTGTCTAGAATGGTAAATGGAATCCTGTGATCTCCCCTCCCCGCCCGCCTCACAAACGAACATAAAAAAATAAATTATAGTGATATTACATTGCTGTTATTAATACTAAATTATACTTTTTGTGAATTCTACCATAATCACCACGATTGGCAGACGGTGCGGACCCACACAACGTAATACATTATGACTACCAATTTGAATGATTTTGAAGCATATTGCTGATCCATTGTTCCGTATGTTCGAAAAATGTGTCGCCTCAACAACGTAAATAACGCAATGAATGTTGTTGCACTGTCAAAATGAAACCCGTTGCTACTGATAGTGTATTATGCAATTACCCTGCGGATCACAACAGGACTTTATAATTATGATCTTAAAAAATCCAATTTTTTGGCTTAGTTTGATGACGCAAATAAGATGGTGTTAGGTACAAGATTAGATGCAATCTTTAAATTTGGGATTTTATTTATTTTAATGTAATTTATGTATCTCTCATCATAATTATACACAATGGACGTCATAAGAAAACTCAAGGTCGTACAGAGAGCTATGCAGAGGGCTATGCTAGGTTTTTCTCTACGTGATCGAATCAGGAATGAGGAGATTCGTAGAAGAACGAAAGTCGGGACATAGCCCAGCGGATTAGTTCTTTGAAGTGGCAGCGGGCGGGGCACATAGCACGTAGAGCCGATGGCCGATGGGGTAGAAAGGCTCTTGAATGGCGACCACATACCGGCAAGCGCTGCGTCGGACACCCACCGACTAGGTGGTCGGATGATCTGACCAAAATCGCAAGGAAGCGCTGGATGCAGGGCGCGTCCAATCGTTCTTTTTGGAAATCCTTGGGGGAGGCCTATGGCCAGCTGTGGACTTCATGTGGCTGAGATGATGATGCTGATGATATATAATTATACCGAAACGTTTGGCGTCACCACTTCAACAACTGCAACATTGCTGCATACCGGCAGTGTGGATGTCTCGTATAGAGGCGTAGCATTATCCTCAGCGATGACCTTGAATGACCCAAGGATGCGTGGATGTGACGCTTATATTCCCCCAACTTGTTCTTTTTGGGTTTGTGTTCCTTTTTTGCCTCATACTTATCGCAAATGTTTTTTATTTCTTTTCCTCTGGTATCATCACTGCAGTGGTGCAGCCGGTCGGTCGGTTTGTCTGTCACATATTGATTTTCTGGTGGGTATCTACCTACCGACAACCATAAGCACTATCCTGCATGCAGTACATATTATTAGTTGATCTAAAAGGATCTTTTGTTACTCTACGTATCGAAAAATGGTCAGATAGATATAGATTTTCACGATCATTGTAAGTATTTAAGTTGTATTCGAGACATTTCATCTTCAATAGAATTGAGTGCAATGGCAATGGGCAATGGAAAGAGCTATACTCGGAGTTTCTCTGCATGATCGAATCCAGCTCGGCTGGGCGGAGTTCGGGAAGCTACGCTACATCTTCTCGTCGTCCAAGATACCACAGTGTATCAAGACTAAAGTCTTTGTCCAGTGTGTGTTGCCAGTGATGACTTACGGAACTGAAACGTGCTCGCTCACAATGGGCCTCATACGAAGGCTCAGAGTCATACAAAGGGCAATGGAAAGAGCTATGCTCGGAGTTTCTCTGCGTGATCGAATCAGAAATGAGGAGATCCGCAGAAGAACCAAAGTCACCGACATAGCTCTTCGAGTCGCTAAAATTAAGTGGCAGTGGGCAGGGCACATTGCTCGTAGAACCGATGGCCGATGGGGCAGTAAGGTTCTGAAGTGCCGGCCAAGTACTGGAAGACACAGCGTAGGGAGGCCCCCAACAAGGTGGACCGATGACCTGGTGAAGGTCGCGGGAATTCGATGGATGCGGGCAGCACAAGACCGGTCATCGTGGAAAGGCTTGGGGCGGCCTTTGTTCAGCAGTGGACATTTATAGACTGAAGAAGAACAATTGAGTGTGTAGGATAGCTCAATGACAGTCGCAATAAAATGTAATTAAATTCTGAGGAAATGAAATGAAATCGTTTATTAAGCAAGTAGGATCACTGATCACTTTTACACGTCATGTTTATTTTTTTAACTAGATGAAGCCGGCATTTCCTAACTGACTACCTCTGAGAAGAAATAGCCGAAACAAACTCAGGGATCATCGTCTTTTTTCAAGTCCAGACATTAAAAATGAAAATGTTTACAATAATTTACCTTATAATTACGCATATTGCTTAATAACAATTAACAATGCTTAACAGAGCGAGCAGCTCAATCCCAAGCTTTTTTGTCTTCTAAATAATCTGTGATTTTATAATACCCCTTTTTGCAAAGTTTGGCCTATATATGGTTCTTAAATCGTTTAATGGGTAAGTTTCGAACGTCCATGGGAAGCTTGTTGTAAAAGTGTATACATTGACCCATGAACGAGTTGCCTACTCTGTGGAGACGAGTGTGATGTAAAGCAAGATTGTGTTTGTTCCTGGTATTTATATTATGAATATAGCTTATCTTCTTAAAATTTGAGATATTTTTATGAACATACATAAGATTTTCAAATATATATTGTGAAGCTACAGTCAGAATGTTCACCTCTTTGAACTTTTCTCTAAGAGATTCTCTAGGACCAAGGTTATAAATGGCTCGAACAGCCCTCTTCTGTAAAACAAAGATGGTATTGATGTCCGCACAAGTTCCCCAGAGAAGAATCCCATAAGTCATAAGACTATGAAAATAACTAAAATAAACAATTCTGGCTGTATCCACATCAGTTATCTGTCTAATTTTCTTAACAGCAAAGGCGGCAGAACTGAGTCTACCCGACAGCTTCTCAATGTGAGGACCCCATTGTAACCTGGCGTCAATAGTTAATCCAAGAAAAACTGTCGACTCGACAGGGATCAACTCTACTCCATTCAGTTGAACATTGGTACTTAGCTGCCTGACATTTGGCGTAGAAAATTTAATGACTTTAGTTTTTTTTTTCATTTAAAAGGAGGTTATTTACATTAAACCAATGGACAACTTTAGAGAGTGCATTGTTAACTTCGTCAAAATTTGTTAGCTGACGCTTGACTTTAAAAATAAGAGAAGTGTCATCCGCGAACAATACTATGTTGTGATTATCCCTCACGTGATGAGGTAAGTCATTAATATAAATTAAAAACAAGAATGGACCTAGAATTGAGCCCTGCGGAACGCCCATGGTGACCACAGATCCTGCAGATCTCTTGCCATTAACATCAACCCTCTGAATTCGATTATTCAGATAAGAAGTCAGAAGGTCGAGAGCTCTGTCCCTCAAACCATAATGGTACAATTTCCTGATAAGAGTATCATGATGTACGCAATCAAAGGCCTTGGACAAATCACAAAAAATACCAAGAGCATCTTGCGATTCCTCCCAGGCCCCAAATATGTTCTTTAGCAACGCCACGCCCGCATCCGTAGTTGAACGACCCTTTGTAAAACCAAATTGTTTCACGTGCAATAAATTGTGTAAGTTAAAGTGCCTCAACAACTGTTTCAAAATTAATTTTTCAAAAATTTTGCTCAAAGTTGGTAATATCGATATGGGCCGAAAATTCGTGGGATCAGTTGTACTACCAGATTTGAACAGTGGAATTACTTTGCTTAGTTTCATCAAATCAGGAAATACACCAGATGTGACACAAGAATTAAAAACAATTGCTAAGAAAGGTGCGATAACATCTATTATTGAAGCTACAGTGTATACTGACAAACCCCAATGATCGGCAGTTTTTTTACATCAAGATCCTTAAAAGATTCTATAATGTCTTTAGCAGTCACAAATGTAAATTCAAAGTGATTGTCACATTCTGGAACACATTCTTTTAGTATGGCATAAGCAGAAGTGGAGGAAGAAGACAAAGTTTTTGTTGTCATTATTGGAATATTAGTAAAAAAATTCTCAAACTCAGTTGCTACCTCCAAGTCCGCCTTTATATTTTCATCGTTAATTTTAAGATGGAAATCACGATTCTGTACTTTGGTTCTTCCAGTTTCAGAATTTATAATTCCCCAAGTTGTTTTGATTTTATATGGAACCGCGATAGGATGCACCTTGAATTGAGGAAAAATCGTGATAACGTAATTCTTCAAACGACATATAAAAGGTACCGAAACTTTTGTGATTCACTGCTCAGAAAGTTAAAACTGGAATATGAAAAAGATCTGTTTACTAAGGCTCAATCTAATCCAAAAGCAATATGGGATGTTGTAAACCGACTCTCAGGCAGGAAGTGTCACTCAGGCTCTGCAAGGGAACTATTTAAATTATCAGCGGAAGCTAAATTGTCAGCGAATAGTGTCAACAAATATTTTGTCAATATTGGGAAGGACCTGGCCGCGAAGCTGGTCCCCCCTGAAAATTGTCCAGAATCCTGCCAAGTCAAGGAAAATACTTCACAGTGCAACTCTCTCTGGATACCGTCGGTGAGTCATGAACAAGTTTCATCTATCATAAATACTCTTCGTAATAACTGTGCAACGGGCTGGGATAAAATTCCAGCCTTGGTAATTAAGCTCTCACGGGAAGTCCTGGTGCCGCCTATTGCGCACATTTGCAATGTCTCGATTGCCACTGGCGTTTTTCCCAATGGGCTAAAAAGGGCAATAGTGACCCCTGTATATAAGGGTGGGGACAGAGATCAGCTTATGAATTATAGGCCTATTTCTGTACTGAGTACATTATCGAAGATACTAGAAAAAATTCTTAATAACTGTTTGACAAATTATCTCACCAAATTTAAAATAATCTCAGAAAACCAGTATGGATTTAGGCCGGGTGTGTCAACTGAGGATGCTGTAACCAATTTCAGTTCCATGGTTGCCAATAAATTGGACAAGAGCTACAAGTGCTATGGTGTATTTCTGGACGTATCAAAAGCTTTCGATACGGTTTCTGTCCCAATCCTTATATCTAAACTACAGCACATTGGAGTCCGCGGTTTGGCATTGGATATATTTATAGATTACCTGACAAGTCGTACCCAGGCAGTTAAAATTGATACAGTGGTGAGTGATGACGAGGAATTAAAATTTGGAGTCCCGCAAGGGAGTATTCTCGGACCCACATTGTTTATAGTCTACATCAATGACTTATGTAAGATAAAATTGAAGAACTGTGACATTTTTACATATGCAGATGATACAGCACTCTTAGTGTATGGGAATACCTGGGATGAAGCTAAGATGTATACCGAGAGTAATATGAGGGAAGTCATGTTGTGGTTAACCTCAAATCTACTTACGCTGAATGTGGATAAAACTAAATATATTCGTTTTTATCTCCCCAATACCACAAAACCCTCAGTAGAAACGGTAACCCTTAAAGCCCACAGTTGTGCTAGGTCAACAGTAACTTGTTGTTGTCTACCCATTACGAATGTGACCAGTATAAAGTATCTTGGCGTTATCGTTGATGAACGATTAGACTGGCGTCCACAAGTTGAGACCCTCACCGGACGTGTCAGGAAACTAATATACGTGTTTAAGAACCTTCGACACTCTGCTGACCGTATGCTATTGAGTGCAATCTATATAGCATTGGGTCAATCAATTTTGGGTTATTGCATTCCTGCGTGGGGTGGAACCTACAAAACTTTGCTTCTGAAATTGGAGAGGGCACAGAGGTCTATTCTCAAGATTATACATGGTAAGCCACGATATTATTCTACCTCTGAACTATACAAGGAGGCCAAGGTTTTGACGGTGCGACAGCTGTTTATTCTCCGCACGATACTCCGAAGACATTCACTACTTCCCTTAAATAAGGAAAGTTTAAATAAGCGAAGTGGTGCTCTTGTTTGCCCCTCTGTGCAATGTAAAACAGCTTTCGCACAGCGACAATACAATGCATTAAGCTCCAGGCTTTACAACAAAGTTAACAAAACGATCTCACTATACAAACTTAATAAGTATAATCTTAAAAATAAATTAAATAATTGGTTGAAGTCGTTGAGTTATGACGAAACTGAGAAACTTTTGGAAATAGCAAAATGAAAAGATTAGTGTCTGAATTTTGTAAAACTGTTATTTTTATTTTTAAATTGTAAACTTTAATGGAATTCAAAAAGGCGGTGATATGTATATGTATATTGACATTTAAAACGGCCGACCGCCGACTACCCAAGATACGAGCATGTCTCAGTTTGGGAGTCGTTTGTCTCAAATTTATTTGCTGTACATTTTACCATTTCCTAAATATATGTAACTCTCTTGTAAATTTTGTATTTTTGAAATAAATTATTATTATTATTATTATTATTATTCCTCGTTATTTTTTTTTTAAAAAATATCTCACATCTGTGTGTGGGTCGAATTTGGCACGGGCCGAAGCCAAGTGCTCTTAAGTAAAGAATATTGAATTAATTAAGTATTTAAAAATTTTCGGGTTAACCTGCATGTGTTCAGAATAACTGCTTTTTGTAGAAGAAGATAAGTAGACGGGCTAATGTTTAATGTATTAAGGCTATTGTGTAGGGTTTTTGGGATGACTCCTGTGCTGGATATTATGATGGGGATAGTTTTGGTATGGGTGATGTTCCACTGCGTTTTAAGCTCTATGGATAAATCTGTGTATTTTGCAATTTTTTCAGTGTGTGTACTAGTAAGATTATGGGTGTTGCATATAGCTATGTCTATTATGTACACTAATTTATTTTCTTTATCTACCATAGTTATGTCTGGTCTGTTGTTGTGTATGGTTTTATCTGTGATTATGGTCCTATCCCAGTATAACTTGAAATTATTGTTTTCTAACACTGCCTGTGGTTTGTATTTGTAGTAGGGAACTTTATCTGTAATTAGTTTTGTTTGAATTGCTAGTGATTGGTGGATTATTGCAGCAACTTGGTCGTGGCAGTGTTTATAGTCGGTTTGGGCTATGGCTCTACATGCACCTGTGATGTGTTGGATGGTCTCGGATGCACCATGGCATCGTCTGCAGGAGTCATTGTAGTTGGGTCTGCGGATGATGAATTTTTGGTAGTTGGCTGTGTCAATGATCTGATCTTGGATGGCAATCATAAATCCCTCCGTCTCAGGGAAGAGTTCGCCACGCCGCAGCCACGCGTTCGATGCTTTGATATCGACATGGGGTTGCTGCAAGTCGAGGCGGTGTCTTCCATGGAGAGATTTACGTTCCCAAGCTGCTATTTTTTCTGCTTTAGTGGTAATACGTTCATTGGTTTGTGGGTCAATAGCGTGTAAGTTAAGTGGAGTAATTTTTTTTATCTGTTTGTGTGATTACTTTATGTAGGGGTGATTGTTGGGCCTTCTGTATGAAAAACTTTCTTAAGTTAGTTATTTGTTTGTTGTGCAAGTTTTCTATGTCTATAAGACCGCGTCCTCCTTCGTCTCGCGGTAGCGTGAGTCTTTGAACACAGGATCGTGGATGATGCTTTCTATTCTTAGTTAATGTAGTATTTATGCAGCGCTGTAATTTAGTCAGATCAGTTTTGGTCCAGTTTATAATTCCAAAAGAGTAGGTGAGTATGGGAATAGCAAATGAATTAATGGACTTTATTAAATTGCGCGACGTCAGTTGTGATTTTGTGAGCATGTTGAGTCTGTGTTTATATTTAGTGATTATTTTATTTTTTGTTTGTTTTTGATCGATCTGGTGTGATTGTTCAGAACCTAAGTATTTGTAGGTGTCATTTTGTGATAGGGGATCTATTGCTTGGCCAGAGTCTAATACGTATGGGTTACTATCAACTTGCTTTCCATTGCGAAGGGTAAATGTTTTGCACTTATCAATGCTGAAAGACATGTTTATATCATCAGAAAAGGTTTGAGTAAGATCTGCAAGTGAGTGAAGTCCTGATATACTGTTGCTATAGAGTTTTATATCGTCCATAAATAGTAAATGGGTCAGCTTAAAATTATCCGGTGTTTCATTATTTCTAATTGTAAGACCACTGTCAGAAGAGTTTAAAAGATTAGATAAAGGGTTTAGTGCAAGGCAAAACCATAGGGGGCTTAAAGCGTCTCCTTGGTAAATTCCTCGCTTTATAAATATGGGATCTGTTTATTATTATTATTTATTATTATTATTATTATTATTATTATTATTATTATTATTATTATTATTATTATTATTATTATTATTATTATTATTGCCAGAAGATTTTATTTTATTTTTAATGTGTATGGCTTTTGCTGAGGAACAGGCTCTTTTAAAAGTTTTTGAATAATTTTTAACAAAATCTTGAAAAGCTTCATCATGGTTAAATGTTTTTTCCTGATATAATTCATACATTTTTTCCCTGCTTTTATAAATACCTGGGGTTGCCCAGTCACTAAATATAATACGGTCGCTAACAGGCAATGTTTTTTTTTGTGAAAACTTTCATAAATTCACAATTAATGAGGTTAAATAGTACACTATACGCATGATCCGGATTGGCGTGATAAGGCAAGTCCGGTAGCTTTATATAGGATGGTTATGAAGAATCTGTCTTTCCTACATTCTATTTTTTTCGACGTCACATCACACGACACTACATCATACTACTGAGTATTACCTAGGTAGGTATTCCTACCTTATTAGCCATGATTCCCTGGCCTGAACGGATGTTTTTAACGTCTTCCTTGGAATCTTCAGCTGGGCAACGACGCACCTTATTATTATTATTATTATTATTATTATTATTATTGCCAGAAGATTTTATTTTATTTTTAATGTGTATGGCTTTTGCTGAGGAACAGGCTCTTTTAAAAGTTTTTGAATAATTTTTAACAAAATCTTGAAAAGCTTCATCATGGTTAAATGTTTTTTCCTGATATAATTCATACATTTTTTCCCTGCTTTTATAAATACCTGGGGTTGCCCAGTCACTAAATATAATACGGTCGCTAACAGGCAATGTTTTTTTTGTGAAAACTTTCATAAATTCACAATTAATGAGGTTAAATAGTACACTATACGCATGATCCGGATTGGCGTGATAAGGCAAGTCCGGTAGCTTTATATAGGATGGTTATGAAGAATCTGTCTTTCCTACATTCTATTTTTTTCGACGTCACATCACACGACACTACATCATACTACTGAGTATTACCTAGGTAGGTATTCCTACCTTATTAGCCATGATTCCCTGGCCTGAACGGATGTTTTTAACGTCTTCCTTGGAATCTTCAGCTGGGCAACGACGCACCTGTAGCTAGCGGAACTGAAAGACACTGCTCACTGACTCTTGCTCTAACAGCGCCATCGCCCGGCGGATCTAATTATAAATCTGAACTATGCAAGGACCCGTTAATTTTAAAGTATTTTTGCATTTGATACCGCCTTTTAAGGAAATTTCAGTCACACACATATGGAGAGACAGGTTGTAGTTTTAAACAATAATACAAATACTGTTTTATAACAAAAAAACGATATACGAAAAAACAGATTGATTTGGGCGAGTTTGTTGTCATAATATACCTAAGCTAATCAAATATTCTAGTATTTTACAAGCAAATCCGTGCAAAAAAGCAGTATATCTTATGTGTTGTTTTTACAAAACCGGTCGAATTAATATTCCGAACATATCTCCATAGTGACTCGCACATCAAAACCGACCTTATTGCTTTCAAACAGAGTTGCATATGGGTAAGCAGTGAAAGTTGCTACAATATTATACATGTGTTTATGTAGATCTTTCATAGAACAAAACTGGTGTTTATTTCTTATTCAGTAGTTCTAACGCCATTGGTGTGAGACGTTGAATTCTTTATAGATTTTTTAAATCATAAAATAATTATATCACATACGTCAATAATATAAATACATAAATTTATATCAGTGGTGTCGCGAAGTTAAGGAGGTTGGAGTGTTTTTTTTTTTGTGCTTAAATGTCAAAAAGAAGAATTTCGCCATTTTTAAAACAAGTAAGTTTGGTGACATTTAATGTGCTATTCTGTTTTGAAAGTTTTATTAACTAGAATAAACAATGCTATGACTACCGAGACAATTACTTTATGAGGAATATTGAAGCAAAAGACATCGTACCTACACAACTTCAAATAAAAAGAAGTACTTAGATTGGCAGGAGCATGATGTTAAAACAATGACTGGATATTGAATAATTTACAGTTCACAAATGCTTAATAGGAAATGTGTAAAAGAACTAAACAATATCGGGAATAAAGGCAAGAAAATAATAATAAAAAAATATATTTTCCCCACCACACAATAAAACTTTAATACAACACATAATTGTGTGCACAAAAATAATTTTAAGTTGTGAAAACTGAGAATAAATCATCGTATTAATCATTTCATCAATCATCATCAATATTATCCGATTCATCAGAATGGACAATCACACAAACCTACTTACATTACGGTGTCTTCAAAATCTGTTTTAAAATTCATTCCTCATACTGAGTGACTTTATAAATCGTAATAAAATCTTTTAATAGATTACATAATTTACATAACAATGTAAATCCACCGTAATGCTTTCATTACCATGAAATTATTTAGATACACTTAATGGAATAAATAGAATTCGTTAACATTCTATTATAACAGCACAGATAGCACAGTGATTGAGTGAAACCTTAGTAGTTGTGATTTGACCTGCATCACTCCGTCACCGGAGAAGTGGTACACGTATTTAGTACTTTACATTCCTTAGGGCTTATTAAAAAATGATTACAGTCATAGTTGAGCTGGACCACACAATCTAAATGTGCGCATTATTGAGCGACCTATGCTCGGAGTCTTTTTGATGGATAACATCTGAAATTCAGTTATGCCGAAAAGCTGTGAAATAAAATATTTTGCATGAATCTTTACTTTGCTTCAAAGACAATAAATATAACATAGATCCTAGGGTAATAAATGTGATTTTTTTTTATGTAAAAGCCTTAAAATATGAAGAAATATTTATTAAGTTTCTCAAGGAAACTTTTTATGATGGAAGTACTTGAGAAAATCGTTATATGGCTTCTTTACTAACTGTAAATAGTCTCTTAAATTATTCCGTGTATGAATAGATGGGTACACCCTGTGTGTAAATGAATGATAGATAAAGATTTTTTTTTTCTTCTTGGCTTTGTCCCTCTTGGACATTAGCCACAACAAAATTAAAAGGTAGGGAAACTAAACTTTATAAAGGAACCGTGAAATAAAGAAGATCTCAAAGTCAATTACCAAAATTAGAAACGTCCAAAATCTAGCCGCCAACGCATCTCCGGGACAATCAATGTCAAAAGCCTGTCAAAATTGTAGCAAATTAAAGGTATTTTGACAGTTTCAGACTGATATTAGACTGTGAACTTAATGTTACAAATGAATGAAACAAAAAATCGTTTATTTGCTGTAAACATGACGTAAAAGTTTACAAAAACAGTTGAGTGAAAACAGTTGAGGGAACATGCGTCACATCCACGCAAAACTGCAAAAAAGGCGCAATTAAATCAATTCAATCGTTTTGTAAAAACTTCAGACCGGTTTTCTAAACGCAGTGGTTAAGTGTCGGGGATTTGGGAAAACCGATCAGTTTTGTAAACGCAATTTTGTTTTACAAGCTGCGCCCCAAGGTTTCACCTGCGTAAAATTCGATTCCGCGGGAAGATTGGAACAAAAAGTATTCTATGTGTTATTAAGTAGAACAATCCTACTAATATTGACGGTCTCCGTGGCGCAGCGGTCAACCCGCCTGCCTGCGACGTGGAGGCCCCGGGTTCGATCCCCGGCCAGGTCATGATGGGAAACGATCTTTTCCTAATTGTCCTGGGTCTTGGATGTTTATCTATATACGTATCTATTATAAAATATAGTATCGTTGAGTTAGTATCCCATAACACAAGTCTCGAACTTACTTTGGGGCTAGCTCAATCTGTGTGAATTGTCTGTATATATTTATATTTATTATTTATTAATATTATAAATGCTAATGCTGGTTTCTGGTTATAAACCATATGTGTGTGTGTAGAATAAGAGAAAACAACAATATCATAATACATACCCACATATCGTGTATTAAAATAAAATTTATATTTATCATTTGTTGCTATAGTGGCCATAGTAGTATTTACACACTCTCTTTGAATTTGAAGTGTCTGCCTGTTACGATTTAAAAGTTACAGCCCTGTGACAGACAGTCTGATGGACAGAGGAGCCTTAATACTAGAGTTTCGTTGCTCACTTCGGATACGGAACTCTAAAATGACAATCGGCTTTTCCAGTTTACTGTATCTGCCCAGAGTCTCGCTACCAGCACCGTACGGCATCATCAGTTGTGTATCTATTTCAAAGCACACGGAAGGTACATCTTATTGGGATCGTTTTTACAAAAGCGTTTGTCCAATAACATCATTCTTTGGGAGTAAGGAAAAAAACTAAATTTAACCCAGTAATTAAAACAGTGTTGTTGTTTTCTGCAAGTCGCCATACGCGACTTGTAATTAATTATTTAAAAAAAAACCGCTCCACAAGCCACTGAATAATAATTTATTCTGTCTCAAAATTAAATAAAATATAAGGATTAATTTCAAATAAACCAATACAGGTACCTACTACTGATTTGTCAAATAGTCGGTCAATCAGTAAGTCAATTGAAGCTAGTCGGCTATTACAACGTATAGGTGTCTACGGAGAATAACGAGCAAAAAAACTGCACAGACTTTTTCAAAATTATAAAATTGTTACCAAATATTTGATTACCTCATTCATGTTGAAATGATCCATGTGAAAACGATGCAGGGAGACGTGCCTAAATTTAAACTTAGCTGTTGTATTTTTTATACCTACTAATTAGTAGAGTTACTCGATTTTGCGTACTAATATAGATTTTGTATTCCCATTGTAATTATAAGACCCAAAAGGCCTTAAATACCGTGGTTTGAGGCAAATAAAGAATTAGAATTTGTAAATATGAGCTCGCTTGCATTCAACGAGGCAGAGGCTAAAGTACTCACAATACTAATAGCGGCGAGGATATTGTCATCAAGTGCACGCAAAACCAGTCTCCGAATTACTACTGAGAAGTTCCAAGTGGTTAACCCAATAATACTTTGCCCGATTTAGGAATCTAACCAAGGTCCTCATGCTCAGAGGAACCGAGTCCGATCACAAAAAAATATAGCTACCCATTTTCTTTCCTTAACTCAATCATCGAGGCAGTCGCTGTTTGTCCTTTATGAGGAATTGAAGGAAGTTAACTACTGACAGCCACACGGGTGGAATGGAACTAAAAAGCGCTCTAAACAGTTGGTTGCGGCTGTCATAGAACCCAGTAAATTGGATTAACTCATATGGAATTATTCATCACGAAAGTACCTACGTTCCCGTGGACTATTTTACTCTCTTAACGTAAGCAAAACCGCGGACAAAATCCAGTTCAAATCTACGAATACATGACTGACTGAACGTAATCTAAAACTTCCATTATATTCTATTAATTTTGCTCGTTTCAGTGTTTCGTCTCCGCTACGGTATCGTTCACTACAATCGGGCACGGCTCCGTGGTGGGCTTCCCTGCGATCCTGCTGCCTCAGCTGAGAGAACCTGGCTCCCACATCATTCTCACTGAAGACCAGGGGTCATGGATAGGTAAGCTATCATGTAGTCGCAGCGATTGATATTCCAAGTACACACTTACCATCGTCTGACTGTTTCCGGTCCAACAATTCTTGGATGTTGAAGATTTTGTCAGTTCCTTTGCATCAATTTACGTTCCCAGGTTTAAATACATTTTTCAAGATTTTAGAAGCTTAAATCCAGCTGTCAACATTCCTTACAAACAGTATAAACCTATAAAATATGACATTTATTTATTGATGCATAAGGAATAGGGTGTAAGGTTTATATTTTGAAGTTAGAAAACTGTTGATTCTTAACTTAATTTAAATAAAGACTTTTGAAAATTAATAATTTTCAAAAAGCTGCTTCCACTTTTTTCATCCCTCTTTTATAACTTTATAAAATAAACCATCATTGGTGTTTATTGCAGGTTATGCATAATACGATCCGAGTCCAATGAGTACCAAACAAGAATATTATTTCTACTGCAGTTGAATATCAATGTTTTTCATTACATCTGCATGATTGTTAATAGAAACGATTAGGCGCTTCAACTTGCTTATTGGCCGTAACACTAATACATATTTTTATTATATTTTATACATTATAGCATCAGTAACAGCTATCACTCTGCTGCTGGGCAGTTTCATGGCGCCGCCCATCATGGGCCGCCTGGGTCGGAAGGTGGCTCACTTTGTAGTCATCGCCAACATCCTCATCGGATGGACCGTCATGTTGTTAGCTAAGAGTTTCGAAGTAAGTATCTTGAGCCGAACTGTTACATATTGATCTATTGTATAAGTTAGAAAGGGGATGACGCCCCAATTACAGACATGACGGTATGGACCAAAAAGACATGTTGCGCCGACCACAAATAAAAAGACGTGTTGAGAGAAACATTTTCTTGTTTAACAATTGTTGAGTCGATTAAACTGACAATTACTGTAAAAATATGCGAATCATGGCATCCTTGTTGAACCTGGCTAGGTAAAATAACTGATCAGAACTTATTTTCTGTTTCAGGCATTAATCATAGGAAGAGTCATCCACGGCATGTCTTTCGGCCTAATGCTGCCTCTTCGTTCAGTCCTCCTCGGAGAATACACCAGCCCGAAGAACAGAGGAGCATTTCTTACCATGGTTTCCGTAGCCCAGGCCTTCGGTATCCTGCTCGTCCACCTCATAGGATCCCTGGTCTCTTGGCAGAATACCGTCCTCATTCTTATTGTGTTTCCTCTAGCTAGTGTCCTCATGACATTCTTCATACCTGAATCTCCTAGTTGGCTGGCAACAAGAGGCAGATATGAAGATTGCAGAAAGGCCTTCCGTTGGCTTAGAGGTGATGATGAAGAAGAGGAATTAAATGAAATGATCAAAGCAAGATGTGAAACTATTAAAACTCCAATTTCCAACTGTAGAGATCTTGTGGTGCTCTTCAAAAAGAAGGAATTTTACAAACCGATTGTGATAATGATACACAGCTATTTAATGGGAGAATTTTCCGGTGGAGCTCTCATGTCTTGTTACTCCACGACAGTCATCACTCACCTGGCTGGGCCAGAAGTAGATGCTCACATGTGGATGATAGCTTTGGATGCTCAGAGGAATATATCAAACATTATAGCAGTATACGTGGTAAACAAAGTGAAGAGGAGAACGATGTTCATGAGCACTGGAGGTCTTTGTATTCTGAGTAACGTAGCCATTGCCTGCTATGTTTACGCTAAGCTTCAAGGATGGTTGACTTACACAGCAGTGTGGCTGCCAATTTTACTGATTAATATTCAATTCTTCACTGTAGCTGTGGGTATGGTTTGCCTGCCTTATGTAATTGCTGGGGAGATATTTCCTTTAGAGTATCGCAGTGTTGGAAGCAGTATAAGTATTGTCTCAATTGCCTCCGGATATTTCCTGGTCACAAAAACTTTCCCAGCAATGGTTGATAGCCTAGGTCTGCATGGTTCTTATGCAGTTTATGCTGCTGCTATGTCATACAACTTGTGCGTGATATGGTGGTTGCTGCCGGAGACCAAAGGCAGGACCTTGCAGCAGATTGAGGAACATTTCAGAGGAAAGACCTTGGTTCCCGAAGAGGTAGAAGTGAGGAAGAGTTTGAAGGATAATGTGGACATTGAGAAATCGAAAGATGATAGCTGATAGACCTGGAATGATGCAGTGGTGTTTTGTGACACTGTGATATTATTGTATGTTAAAAGAGATAACTTATAAACGTATTGATGACATTTTGTCGCCTTTAGAAATATTTAAAAAGAGTAGTTATAGAGAGTAGAAACAGTAAGTCTAAATTAGAATATACTCTAAGTGCCTAGAAACTCGCAAAATGACGTTTCGCCCTTTCAGCAGCATGAAAAATAAAATAAATAATTCAATTCCTGAATTTGAGATTATTATGAAAGTAAATTGTACTCTTAAAGAAGAAAAATTATGATTGACAGTAATATTGCCTATAGTAAGCAATTATTGCTTAATTATATATTGATAACATAATCGAATGGGCTGTATGTATTATATGTATGTTGATTACAAATCCTCGGCATGTAATTATAAAAATTATCATAAGCAGTAACTAGGTACTTTAATTTCTTTTGATAATAAATGTGATATTGTTGTTTTAACTTCTTTTTTTATTATATTGTTTTATGCAAGTTATGTGTGCGAAAAGTAAACTTCTTCATCATTATCATTTCTGCCGAAAGACGTCCACTGCTGGATATGGGCCTCCCCAAAGATCTCCACGACAACGGGTCCTGCGCATCCGCATCCAGCGGTTTCCCGCGACGTTCACCAGGTCATCGGTCCACCTTGTCGGCGGCCCACCCACGGTGCGTCTTCCGATGCGTGATCGCCACTCGAGAACCTGTCCGCCCCATCGGGCATCGGTCCTACGGGCAATGTGCCCGACCCACTGCCACTTAAGTGTTGCAATTCTTCGGGCTATGTCGATTACTTGTAAATTAAAAACAAACTTGTATTGAAATCTGAAAAGTTAAACTCTTTTACTACATTTAAAGTTCCGTACACAGAGAACTAACCCTGCGACAGTTTGTAGGGTAGACTTATATTACGGGTGAATTATATATCTAGTTTATCTAGTTTAAATCATGTATTATTTGCCAAGCACTCATTGGACCGGTTTCCCTTGCTATAATATTACGCAGTATATCCTTCTTTTTGTGTCAATGTCGTTAAACTAGACTTGTGTAACAGAAGTCTGTTTGCATAATAAAAGACACAGATCGACGCGTTTCGATTGCTCGCCGATCGTGTAGTGAATCTGCGTACCTACTTAAGAATTGCCGATCGTGAGTTGATCTCTTGAAAATGAACAAGAAAGAAGATATTATGTTTATTTTTTTGCAGAAAATATTAAGCGGGCCGCTCGCGTACGAAGTAAATATACCCTCGATGCGCTAAATAAACCCAGTTCAGACTAAAAAAATCAGGTGAGTGTAACGGATGGTACCATGATGACATCTCGCTCGATCGCATGTGTCATCATTATCAACCTTTTTATCGTCCCACTGCTGGGCACAGGTCTCCTCTCATACAGAGAAGGATTGAGCGTAATCACCACGCTTGCTCAATGCGGGTTGGCGATTTCAGACCCAAAGTCCAGGTTTCCTCAAGATGTTTTCCTTCACCTTTAGTCATTGGTGTCCAAGATATACTTAGAAAGTACATATAACTTTAGAAAAGTTACATTGGTACTTGCCTGACCTGGAATCGAACCCGCGCACTCATACTTGAGAGGCTGGTGTTTTAACCACTAGGCCACCACGACTTCACGATCGCATGTGTATAGTCATAGTAACTATTTACATCAGTAACACCTTTCAAATTTGTCAGCTCCACAACATTATTTACGGTATTTATGTTTTTGTGCAGACAAGTTTTTCTATAAAGTCGAACGCTCCAACCATTAAGGTTTCTTCAATGAAACTAATTGAACGACAAAAACTGTTTTCTCTGCATTCGGCTTACCTTATTTATGTTCGTCTTAATTTTATCATAACTATGACAGATACTAAATGTAGATCACATAATTACAAATATTTCGTGCTTAGATAGCAGCAGATTCTATTGTTAGTACATTCATAATTACCATGACGAGAAAAAATGTCGCGAGGGAAGAATAGATTTTCGCCATTTTTAAAACAAGTACGTAAGTTTCTTGTATATTATTTGGTTCCAAGCCTCTTCTGTTGATTTTCATTGTCTATAAGTATGGCTAATTAATACTATCATCAAGTAATGTAGATAAGAGTGTATTATCATATCAGATCAAACGTTTCGGCAATTTTGCTTGCCTAAACTTTTGCTTGTTTTTTTATCGATCATTATATTATGTAAATAATGCAACAACTATACAGATAACGCATGAATCGATCCCGGTCCAGGTTTGATTTCCACATGCAAAAAATTATGGTTTACATTTTGCAGTGTTTCGTAACATCAGCGGTGGGCATCAACCTGGTCGGCCACGGCGCCGTGGTGGGCTTCTCCGCAGTTCTGCTGCCTCAGCTGCACCAACCTGACTCCGATATACACACCAATAAGGAAGCTGACTCTTGGATTGGTTAGTTTTGTTCTTCTCTCATATTTGCATGAATTCGCAAAAATATTGGTGAATAGTCATCAATTGTATTATAATAATTATGTACCTAAAATATTTGCACGCCATGAGAAGTGGCAGACATGTCGTGAGCCACTCTTTCTCAAGATCCTACATGCATGAGTTTTTTTTTTTATTCTGTATGTATACACATGTTTCGGCAAATAAAATTTCTTATTATTATAGCAAAATGGAAGCAAGATTGGCTGTCTGATGCACCTCACGTATACCTTAAAGTAATTCTATCTACATGTTTTTTTTTTTTTTTTTATTTTAAGAGACGAACAGGACTTGTAGTATAATCGTTGTACCATTTAATGCGATAATGTTAATTATACTTGCCTGATAACTTTTTCGATCGAAAATATGATAGTGTGAATGTATGTGTGTGTGTGTGTGTGATACATATGTATGTGAGGTGTTGCCTACCACTTCTACTAAGTACTAATCTACAAAAGTTTTAGCTAAATTCTTATAGTTGTATGTTCAATGTTTCAGCATCAGTGGTCGGAATAACAATGCTGATTGGAAGCTTCGTCATCACTCCCATCATGGGCCACTGTGGACGCAGGATGGCCCACTACACAATCAGTGTGGCAGCTCTCGGGGGATGGTTGACTACATTGTTGGCAAATAGTGTCGAGGTATGGGCCGATGCTGTATCTATACCCCTGCCTTGCACGGTTACTACGGCGTGACAGTTTTTTTTTTTTGTATTAGATAGAGTGATTCTAGTCAAGAGTGAATAGGCTCTTAATAAACTAGTTCGCTTTACCATTAACAATTGCATCACTGCTTACCTTCAGGCGGGATTGCGTCAAACACTAGTTTATAATTTACAAAAAAAAACTAGATGTATACCTACCATATAAACCTTCCAGAGTAAATTATCAAAGGGATGGTGAAAACTATATGGCAATCCGATGCGGAATATTGAATTTATTTTGTTATATATTGTTTTTGTTATATGGATTTTTTTAAATAGAAATAAACATGTTTAATAACAATCACAGTCTACCAAATAAAGATATAAGCGCTCACTCGTGCAAAAAAAGAACCTACAGAACCTAAAGATCCTACTCGTTGCTTTGGCCAAAAACACAGCATCGCTAAGCAATGGGGCAATGCTGCCAGCATTCTGAGCACGTTCAACGGGAAGACTATTAGTTTATGTATTTAATTGTAAGAAAGGTAAGGTTAGGTTTTAAAATTTGTACCTAGTGTAGTTAGCGCAGTGGTTGAGCAGTGGCAGTAGCGAACTGATAAATAAAGACAAAATTTGCAAAAATATCAAAATTTATGGCACCCAGGTATTTTATTGCATTTTGCACCATAAATCATCATCATCTCAGCGTTAATCCCAGTCACATCCAAAGCTTTTCAGCTTTTGGAGTCTGGGGTCCACCTTACCAGTCTAACTGCTAATTTTGGCTAAACTTCGATATTTTCCATGAAGCGACTGCCGTCTGACCTCCATAACCCGAAGGCGATAACAAACCATTGCAGTTAGACAAATTGTTGGACTTCTGCGGGCTCCAACAGCCCGTAACGACTGCCATTAGATGTTCGGATGGGATCAACGGCTTAACGTGCTTTCCGAGGCACGACCAGACCAGTGCAGATATTCATATTATTCATGCATACAAGTATTTGCACAGTGCGGGGATCGAACCCGCGCCTTCTTGCGCAGATGCCACGTTCGCTACCGCTACGCCACGGAGGCTGGCTTTTTGCAGCCTAGGTGATTATTTATAATCCTTTTTAGAAGTCAACAAAAGAATCCTTAAACGATAACTTTGTTTTTTTTCATACTTGCCGTGCAACTGCGAAATTTATACGGTGCTCTATACTTTTGGCCAAAGCTGTAAGTTTCGTTCTAGAGAAAATATTTGACTGAACGGTTAGCACAGTGGTTAAGCTATTAACTGCTGCGCTGCGTATTGCGGGTTCGATTCCTGCACGGAACAAATATTTTTATGACCTGCAAGTAGTTGTTCCGGGTCTGGCTGTTTTGTATGTGAGTCTATATGTGTTTGTGAGGCACCCACGATACAGGAGAAATTCCAAATGTGGGCAGGTTTAAACAAAAGAATAGTTAGTTGTAATTTATACAAATTGTTTATAAAGAAATGAATAATATATGAAAATCATCCAATATCCTAATATAAATATTATAAACGTGAAAGTTTGTACCAACGGTTTTGTTATCTATTCTTTCATGCTTTTGTTAAACACTCCTGAACGAAATTGGATGAAGTTTAGCACACAGATGGCAGGGTTATAGACAGGATACAGAATACTTTTTATCTCGATATTATCACGAGATCGAAACGTATGCGGATGAAACCACAGGACGCAGCTAATAACCCTATTATGTAGTCCTGCAGTAGGTATAAGAAGTCCAAACGGAATAAATAGAACGGGAAGGCTTTTTGGATCATATCAAACGCTACTGAAAGTTTTTCAACTCAAAATAAAATACTCTAAGAATTGACACCAAATTACATACAACATTATTTTTGTTTATGCGAAACTTGAATATACGCTGACGGACTCATAAACTGCATCAACTATACTAATATATAAAGCTGAAGAGTTTGTTTGTTTGTGCGCGCTAATCTCAGAAACTACGGGACCGATTTGAAAAATTCTTTTTGCATTGGATAGCGCATTAATCCGGGAAGGCTTTAGGCTGTTTAACATCACGCTGCGATCAATAGGAGCGGGGCATATAAAAAAAACGCGGGTGAAACCATGTGGCGCAGCTAGTAATTTAAAAAAATAAAAAAAATACTTTGAAATGATTTTTTTTTAATAAGTAGGCAAACTTTTTAGATTAAATTACATAAATATGGAGAGACTGGCTCATGGCTGATATTCTTAAAAAAAAGCAAAATTTAAAAATAGAACTGCATTAAAACAAATGAATTTTGCCGGGAAAAGAAAATTTTGTCGTTCTATCAGATTTGCGTGTTATTTCGAGAAATCCTGTGCCCACGACAGTGGCAGCAATAAGAGCAGCACTTTCAGAAGAATGGAACAATATTCCGCAAAATCTTTTAATAACCCTAATAAAATCTATGCGGAACCGATTAGAATACGTAATAAGGGCACGTGAAGGTAATACACCTTCATCATCAGCATCAACCATTTTATCGTCCCACTGTTGGGCACAGGTCTCCTCTCATACAGAGAAGGGAATACACCTTATTGAAACATAAATAAACCCTTGCATAAAGTTTGTGTCTATAGTTAAAACCAATTTTTTTATTAAACCTATTTTCCTTAAATTTCTGTTTTTTCTTCAAAAAAGTCTTAAGGTCCTTTCCAGTACACAAACTTAAACTTAAGGATATGACCCTACGCTGTTTTAAAGTTCAAGAACCAATCTAGAGGTTTCAAATGAAATCTGTGTAGAAAATTTGCATACTTGCTTAAAATATTTATTTCAAAGTCGTCTATTACTTTGATACAGTTTATGAGACCGTCGAAAATGATTGAATCATTTTTATACCATGTTACATTTTTTCACATTTTATTTAATAGATATTTACAATAAAAACGCTTTAAACTTGTCATTTTACTGACTCTAATTAAAAATCTCACTATACATGTTGTAGGTAGGTATATAGTTTATCATATCTTGCAGTCGGAATGTTAAACATAGTTAGAAGTTATAATGATGTAGAGAATGATGCTGCGGTGCTTATTTATTTTTATTTTTTTACATAAATTTTAAAATCACTTAGTCTACACAAATAACCAAACATAATGGAAACTTATTCATCAAACATCACGAACGAATTATAGTTCAACTAGTGTAATTGAGTACTCATTAGGGATGCCTTGGCTGTTTCAGATTATCCTCCTCGGAAGAATCATAGGCGGCTTGTCAGTTGGCATGATGCTGACTCTTCGCTCTACCCTCATCGGTGAATACACAAGCCCAAAGAACAGAGGAGCCTTCCTCACTACCATATCCCTCACCCAGGGCTTTGGTGTCTTCTTCGTCCACCTCGTCGGATCAATCTTGAGCTGGCGAAGAACTGTCCTAGTCTGTCTCTTTCTTCCCTTCATCAGCCTCATAATGACACTCTTCACGCCAGAATCTCCAAGCTGGCTAGTCTCCAAAGGAAGGTATAACGAATGCAGAGAAGTATTTCACTGGTTAAGAGGTAATGAGGAGGATCAGGAATTAGAAGCTATGATCGAAGCTAGAGTTAACTTTAGGAAGACTATGAGAACCCAAAAAAAATTACATTTAATATCCATTGTTCAGAAAACAGAATTTTATAAACCAATAATTCTGATGATTCACGCGTATACCATTGGGCCGTTATTAGTAGGAGCCAACACGGCTTATGCCACAACTATCATCAAACTAATAATGAACTCTGATGTGAATGCTGATGCCTGGATGATAGGACTCGACATCCAAAGAATCTTAGTAAATACTTTAGCCATTTGTATCATAAACAGGTTTAAGAGAAGAACTATGATGTTTGGTTCAGGTGGACTGTGCGTCGTTAGTCATTTGGCAATAGTTGCTTATGTATACTCGAAAGACCATGGTCTGTTTAGTTATGAAGCCATATGGATTCCAGGTATGCTCCTTACCGTGAACTTTTTCTCAGTTTCTGTTGGTATGGTACTACCAAGCGTAATAGCTGGAGAAGTATTTCCTCTAGAATACAGAAGTATAGCCGGTAGCATCAGTATAGCTTCAATATCTGGTGCTTTATTCCTGATCGTCAAAACATTTCCTGGTCTGGTAGAAAGTGTGGGTATCACTGGAACCTACTCAATGTACGCTGGAATACTGACTTACTGCTTGGTTGTTATATGGTTTCTGTTGCCAGAAACCAGAGGGAGAACTTTGCAGGAGATTGAGGATGAGTTTAGAGGAGTAGTGAGAATAGTGGATGAGAGGCAGTCACTGAAAGCAAATGAGGAGAAGAGAAAGGTGGCGAAATAGTGAAGTTGAAGGTTATAGTTTTAAGTGTAAATAACTTTTTATTCCCCGGTGTGAAAATATCATGGATGTCGGCTGCCCTGGGCGCCGCCAGTTACTGTGGGACACTTACTGACTAAAGACCCCCGAGTCCGTCGCCCATAGACCCATTAAGGCGCTGTGCTCAGTAAAAATAGGCTTCAAAAAACAATTTTTTAGCCTATTTTTTTAGGGGGGCTGGATAAGGCCGTCGTAAGCTCTCCGCGGACACTCGGTGCGCCTCGGGTGAATGGATGAGTTCTCCTGCTCCCTTTCCGCAGCCTCCTGCGAGACGACTGTTTCGCTGAAATAATACATCGCGACCCAGGGCCCTTCGCTATCCAACTGATAACAAATAATTATTTACATAAATGCAGTATTTTCTTTGAATAAATTTTGTATTGTGTGTGTAAATTACCTATGTTAGTTACATATTGACATTATTCGTGAAGGGTTTAGTAATTTGTGATTCCAGCGAAAAGAATAAATGTTTTTTTTATAATGTAGATAAGTGTTAATGTTTCTAATAATGTAATAATGACCTATTGCCATATATGATGGCGATAGGTACATACATGTATGATGTAGGTCACTCTGCCATGGAGTATAAATGTTTTACCTACTGTTGCATACACGATGGGCAACTTAATATCGTGAAGCTGCATGTTACAGAAACTAATGGACACTGGTGATGCATCAAAGAAGTAGCGGAATTCTGGGCCGAGTGCATTTACATTGCTAATTTCACGATAAGATGTAGCGACTAGTATGGTTTTAAGACTAATCTAATACTAATAATGCACGTTCCCCTGCTCCTTGGATCATCTAAAAATGCTATCGATTCCACAGTCTACGTGGTCACCTACCTTTGTTCATTGTAAAAACATGTTTCACTTCTTGCTAAAGTTCAACAAAACAAGAACAACAACAGTTCAAGTTAAACAATATATTTATTTATGAGACAAGAAACAGTCGTGTAATAATAAGTTACCATAGGTTAGTACTCAATGATTACCTAACAAATATAAACATACCTATTAAATTAGTACAGTGCACCGATTAGGTTATCACATTAATTAATTGAAACTAAGTAATAGGTACCTACCTCTACATTACCTACTTACCTACGTATTTTAAACATGAACAATAAAAAAATACATAGTTTGTAAAGTCGGTTAAAAATAAAGAACAAAGAACAACGAGGTACGGACGACAGCAGGTCCAGCTACCCCAAACTGTCAGATATTTTCAATCAACCGTGAGCCTTAATGCTTTACGAATAAAGTTGAAAATCTAATAAAGAAATCTGACAGATTGTAGTAGCTTGATGTGCTGTCGTCTGTACCTACCATCAACACGAAAAACAGAAGAAGTGATCTAATTTTTGTAGCATCTGGTAGATACAGAGGAAGGTATTATAATCTTCAAAAGAGATTGTGCGCAGGAACTTCATAACAAAATCCTGCCTAATGACGGGACGTCCCATCCGATAACGGATCACCGTTTTGTCCGATGGTACGGTGATCCGTTCTATCATCGGACGACCCGTCGCGCATCGTACGGCGAGTACCCTTATGTTGTTGACACCACTACGATCCGGACGAAGTATTTCGCCTCGTCTTTTATGCCGCGTACCTACATGAAGGGACTGGAACAAATTGCCAGCGGTCTTTCCGTCTACCATCAACGATTGCATCACTGCTAACTATCAAGCAGGATCGCGGTTAAGCACTCGTTTATAACATTTAAGAAATAAGCAAGCACTAATCATCAACCATGTGGTGGGATTATTTTAAATATGATCCTTAATTATTTAATTCTTTGCCCATGAGTTACTTATATATATGGCAATAAAGATTTCAGCTATCTTCTGTAATAAAAGTGCAAATAAATTACACTTTTACGATCTAGATAAATCCAACGATTTATAATTTACAGTATCTATAATTATTGTGAAACTCAACATTTGGGTTTCTTAATGTGTCTACCATACATACACAACAGCTATTTTCGTAATGTTAAAGTAAAGATGTTGGTCGGTTGGTCAAGAAAGTTTAACCTGGGTGTCCGTCCCAAGGTTTACAATTCCTATGATAGAGAAGAACGGACCAACTGAAGAGTTAGAGCCGTTCTGCAGTACGTTCAATCGAATATGAGAAATATCAGTTCGTATAAATAGCCCTAGCACTATTTATGTGGAAGGTTGGGCACTAGACTAGCTACCTAGTCTAGTCTAGGGTTATTGGGCTATAAATGTTCTAAAGGATTTACGAGTTCGGATGTACAATGTACATACCTACGTACATCCGAACTCGTAAGTCCTTTAGAAAATTTCCAATTCGAATTAAACTCGGGTCTGGAATCGTGACAACAGGAGCAAGAATTTGCATTCATTAACGGTTTGATCGGCATATTTAGTTGACAGACACAAACTCAGATGCAATTGGATAGAAATCGGTTGTAGTATTTTACGTTCCAGATAAAGGAGATACAAACGATAGCAACATGAAAAACGTACTGTTAATGTACTGTATGGTAAAGCGACCAAAAATTTAAATGCAGGCAACTCAAAATGATCCTACTGAGTCTATGTCTAATACATTTAATGTCCCTTGCATCAATCACACTACAAAAATAAGATGTCATAACAACCTAACGTAAACTAACCAATAATCAGAATAATCCTCAAAAATTACCCACTTATCATGACACACTGATCTCACCAGGCCCCAGCACCTGAGCGTCGCGTGGACCACAAAGCATCGTTGTCGCGATATCTTGCAGATAAACGTGAACAGTATCGCTTAGTTCCACAGCCGCTGTTGTAAAAGATATCGCGTGAGGAAATAAGGCATTTGGATGATTAAAAAAAGAGAATTGAAGCGCTATTCTGAAACCCTATTCCTTGTTACATGTTCCTATTCTTGCTTGGTACATTTGACTTGCGATCCATGGCAACCTTTTTTACTTATACATTTCCACGCACAGTTAAAGATGCTGTTTGGTATAGGTACTCGCAACAACGTTCACCTTTCTACTATACTGAAAATATTCATGTATTTATATAGTGTCCGTCCTAACATTCCTATGGGTATGCAGATGACAGCACAGTTGTAGAGAGATACCTGCCGGATGCTCGGGCTAGTAGGGAATCAATCCGGTCCGAAAGAGAGACCATGGTTGAGCGAACGAGTGTTGCACTGCAGGCAGTCTCCGAATGGGGCAATGCCAATCTTGTAGCATTCAATGCCGCTAAAACTCAGGCGTGTCTTTTCACCGCCAAAAGGAGCCCGTTTACCTTGGCTCCTACTTTTCGAAATGTGTCCTTGGAGTGTTCCGACCGCCTTCAGCTTTTGGGAGTTGAGATTTCCTCGAACCTTAACTTTGGGCGGTTCATTGAGTCCAAGGTCAAGGTGGCTGCCAGGAAATTTGGCGTTATCGCAAAGGTCCGGCAGTACTTCACACCTGGGCAGCTTCTAATGTTATACAAAGCACAGGTCCGTTCGTGTGTGGAGTACTGCAGCCACGTTTGGGCTGGTGCTGCTAAGTGTCACCTGGCCACTTTGGATTCAGTGGAGAGGCGTGCGAAGAGGCTGATTGGTGACCCTGATCTAACTCGAGTTGGTCTCAATTTAATTCCCCCATCTCCGTTCCACCAACGGACGACCCGTCGTACGGCTTTTCCACCCTTACGTTGTTAACACCACTACGATCCGGACGAAGCGTTTCGCCTCCTCCTTTATACCGTGTACATCGAGGGACTGGAACAATTTGCCAGCGGCGGTGTTTCCGTCGGACTACAATTTGAGTGTCTTCAAGGCTACAGTGAATTGGCTCTTAATAAACTAGAGCGCTTTACCATCAACGATTGCGTCACTGCTTACCATCAGGCAGGATTGCGGTCAAGCGCTAGTTTATAATATGAAAAAAAAAAATAAGTTTCGGCCATATCTATTTAATAAAGTGCTGTAAAATAATTGACCGCTCGAGACTGTTTTTTTATAATTATAAACTAGTGCTTGACTGCAATCTCGCCTGATGGTAAGCAGTGATACAATCGTTGGTGGTAAAGGGTGCTAGTTTATTAAGAGCCTATTCACTCTTGTCTTGAAGACACTTAAACTGTAGCCAGACGGAAACACCGCCATTGACAAATTGTTCCAGCCCTCGATGTACGCTGTATAAAAGACGGGGCGAAACGCTTTGTCCGGATCGTAGTGGTGTCAACAACGTAAGGGTGGAAACTCGCCGTACGACGGGACGTCCGATGATGGAACGGAGATGGGGGAATTAAGTCATTCAATTCCCGCACTCACTCTCCAAAATGCATCATGAGTCGTTCTTAGAGGTCCCTAATGACTCATTCATTTGTACTGTACATTGTTTACTTCAAATTGCTGTGACAGTGTACCATAATTATATATTTTTTACTGGCATAATTTTTAAAACCACATAAAGTACCTTCCTACATAAATAAATACATGCAATCTACAGCGTTTATTCTGTCATAAAAGAAACGTCAATTTGCCCTCTGGAAGAACCCCACCGGCAGGTGGGTAGCCTAGGTCGACAGAGCACATCTTTCATTCATTCTCCTCTTTGATTACTATAAACTTATAAAGCAATAGACTCGACTCCTGAACCGGGAGCTCCTGTATGAAAGGTTCTTTCAGAGGTCGATCTTTCTCCAGTTACATATAAGTACCATTCGCTTCTTTTTCTTTAAAATCATTCCTTACAAAATCCATCCATCATTTGTTTATTCATCAATTCTCATAATTACATAATTATCTCAACTCTACATAATTAAGACTATTACAGTGACTAATGAACTAAACTCTTGGCACGCGTGCAAATAGCACAATTAGAATGTATCGACAAACTAGCAACACGCAATTCATCACTCATTGTTATCATAATTAGTATTTATATCTCAATTCAGTGACACTTAATCTATCCATCATAAAATCTTATTTGTAAAATCATATGTTACAATTGACCGCTCGTCAGTGGACTAGCGTTGTTACAACAGTGCGGATTTGCCCTTAGATACGGACACATTGATACGTAGCTATAATAATCCTTTAAGTGCAGTTAAAATGATAAACATAGTATATTTCATGTTTTATTGTTATTGTAAAAAACATGGAAATGGTAATCGGATAAAAAATTATGATTGTGTTTTTTTTATAAATATGTCGTGATATTTTATTGTGATATTATTTTTAAAGTTAAATTATTGTTATTTTTAAGTTCAAGAAGGAGGTTTAGTTATTCGTGTTAATTTTAATGAGACTGAGTTGAAAGTGATTTTCAAAAATGGGGAAAAAGAGACTTACACCGTTTTGGAGACAAGTGAGTACATAATTCGTCATGTTTTTATTTTATGTAAAATATGGGTTTCTTTACATATTATTGTATATCGTAACAGAAACATTTAGAATTTCATTTACCCAACAAGAAAGGGAATCTCACTAGTCATAAAAAATCAGACAAAACTCGTATATCATAATTTAAAGTCTTAAAAACACCACACAAAGCAAATTGTTAAAGCTTAGGTACAACACTTTTCACCTCTTTGTGTTTTTGTACTTGCCTACCCCTAAGTATCTGTGTACTTACCTACCCCTAAGTATTTGTGTACTTACCTACCCCTAAGTATTTGTGTACTTACCTACCCCTAAGTATTTGTGTACTTACCTACCCCTAAGTATTTGTGTACTTACCTACTCCTAAGTATTTGTGTACTTACCTACCCCTAAGTATTTGTGTAGGTACTTGCCTACTACTTCTAAATTGCATCGACTCCTACAGTGATAAGACACGTTACTAATTTGCTGAAATTCATATATTTATACCGTAGCCTATGCTAGTAGATACCGAAGGAAGATAGAAAACATATTTATTAAGTTAAAAGTGGAGTAATGGGTGCCTCACGTTTGCGCTAAGGAAATAGCACACATTACTGCACTTAACTTCATAAATATGTCGACAGTGTACGTAACAAGACCAACTTTAAAAAAAATATTAGCGCCCATGTTACCATCACACAAGGTATACGTTCTCCTTTACTCATAATAGGCACTAACAGAGCTCTCTTCCAGTGTTTCGTGACGGCAGCAGTGGGCAGCAACATCATTGGGCACGGCTGTGTGATCGGCTACCCCGCCATCTTGCTGCCGCAGCTACTGGTGCCAAACTCAGAGATACCAATGAGCCACACTGCGGCATCATGGTTAGGTAAGGCTTTGATCAAATATTTACCATCAACCGTATACGTACTTTTCTAAGTCATATGTACTTTCTAAGTATGTATATCTTGGACATCAATGACTGATTAAAAGGTGAAAGAAAATATCTTGAGGAAACCTGGACTTTAAGTCTGAAATCGCCAACCCGTATTGAGCAAGCGTGGTGATTACGCTCAATCCTTCTCTGTTTGAGAGGAGACATGTGCCCAGCAGTGGGACGATAAAAAAGGGTGATGATGTAGATACTTATGCGTACTTACCGGTACCATATTGAATTGAATATCTTCGGCAGATTTGAACCCAGGCGGGTGCTTTACTTTGAGTTAGTAAATTATCTGGTCACTACTAGGTACTCTCAAAATAGAAAACATTTTCAAGAATAAAACACCCCGTTTTATTACACATACACGTGATGGATTACGGTCTACCTACCGGTAGGCCTGGGTGTCAGCAGAGTGAACATTATGGATGATTGTGCTACTTGGTACCTTAATGCGAAACTTCCTAAGAAACAAAATGTAACCTCAAACCGTACACCGACTTAAATATGCTGCGTCCCAGTTTTGAAGAAAAAAAACATCAAACTTTCCACATCCAATATTTAAGCTTTTCTTTGATGGTGAACTTGTTCAGTGTAGGTAAAATAATCGCCTCTCAGTTTATTCAGTCTTCCTCATTTGTGATCATTTGGAAACCGGTACCGACCCTAAACGTCCTCTCCAAAGCTTTTTTTAGTCTTGTCCATTAACAGTTGCTACAAGCATCTCATAATTTAATTTACAGCATCAGTATTAGGCGTCACCCAGTTACTGGGCAGCTTCATCACGCCACCTATCATGGACCGGTTTGGCAGAAGGAGTGCTCATCTGGCCGTCACCATGCCTAACCTCATCGGTTGGTTCGTCACTATGACGGCTACCAGTTATGAGGTAAGCACAGAAACCTATGCCTAACTGTATTTATCCGTCGTTACTTCTTAATTCAAAGTGGAACTTCACAACATTTCAATTTAATATTATCTTCTTTTCAGCCCCTGCTTGTCGGCAGAATTCTCCAAGGACTCTCTATAGGCATGCTCTCGCCTCTGCGTTCCATCCTGATCGGAGAGTACACCAGTCCTAAGAACAGAGGAGCCTTCCTCACGACCGTCTCGTTGACACAAGCCTTTGGAATACTTTTCGTCCACGTCCTGGGATCTTTCCTCAGTTGGCAGAAGACTGCATTAGTCTGCGTGTTTTTCTCCTTCTTTAGTCTTGTCATGACATTATACTCACCCGAGTCACCCAGCTGGCTAGTCTCTCGGAGGAAATACGAAGAGTGCCGAGAAGTCTTCCACTGGTTGCGAGGAGAAGAAGAAGACAATGAACTAGAGGAAATGATCCACGCACGAATGGCCTTTGAAAAAGCAAAACAAGAACAGAAGCTTGGCAAGAGATCAAACCGCGTGAAGAACGCAATGGCGACGGTGCAGAAACCAGAGTTCTACAAACCAATAATTATAATGATTCATGCCTATGTCATGGTGCAGTTCGCTGGTGGTACCACCATGGCGGCATACTCCACCACCATCATTACTTTAATCATGGGTCCTAACGTCAACCCACACTTCTGGATGATCTTCCTAGATACACAAAGATTTATCTCCAATACTGTGGCAGTTTTCCTAATTAACAAGATAAAAAGAAGAACCATGATGTTCGTTACGGGTGGACTCTGCGTCCTCAGTCAACTAGCTATAGCGTCTTACACGTATATGAAGAAGGAGGGCTTGCTGACTTACGATTCTGTGTGGATCCCAGCACTGCTCATCAATCTGCAGTTTTTCACAGTGGCAACAGGTATGCTGCCGCTACCAAACGTGATTGGTGGAGAGGTGTTCCCTCTAGAATATAGAAGTATCGGAGGAAGCATTAGTTTAGCAACAATGTCAGCTTCCTTCTTCTTAGTTCTAAAAACTTTCCTAGCATTAGTAGAGAGTGTGGGCATATACGGTACGTACTGTATCTACGCGAGTCTTCTCACGTACTGTATACTGGTGATCTCAGTTCTACTCCCGGAGACCAAAGGTAAAACCCTGCAGGAAATCGAGGACGAGTTCAGAGGCAGGCCGTTAGCTCCTCAAGAGATTGAAGAGCGGATGGTGTTCCAATCCTGCCCTGTCCTTACTTATAAAAGGACAATGTCATCACGAAGACTCAGTACTCCTTTATTACATTAGGTGAACTATCAAGATAATCGTCAATTGTTTTACGCTTTTGGGAAGATTTGGAGTGGTATTAGGTAGATAAGTTATCTTCAATAGTACAATGTTTATTATTACAATAACTTTATATAAGAGCACGCTGCTGTGTGCTGTCCAATGCGTCAGTGTGTTCATAAATATAAGATTAATGCAAGAAATTTCTTCATTTTTGACTTGATACACCCTGTCAACACGTGTTGCTGATAAAATTGCCTAAGACGTCAAGAAAACAATCAGTTGTATTTGGATATCTGAACATGCTGATCATGATAGATAAGTAAAATAATAATTTATTTAATCTTTTTCACCTACATAATACCATACCTTTTACAATAAATCATACCTTTGCCATTCGAGAAATTATTTTATCAATTTTTTGGGGATCCGTAGTCAACTAGAAACCGCCTGAATGTAGGTATCTTCTAACAAATAAAAAAGAATTATTAAAATCAGTTCACGCAATCCAGAACTACCACCGAAAATCCAGCGTAACCCGTCAATTTGTATATTTATACAAACTAGACGGGTTACTAATTTTAGTATCTCAATTTCCCGAGAGATGGCACTGTACTTTGGGCTATTTCGCACTGTTAAGATTTTTTCTTAGTTGATGGGTTCGGAATGGTAATAAATAATAATTAAAAAAAAAATTATGTATGTTGGGCACGCCGTAAGTCGGCGGTAAGTCCCCTCTTTGAGGAGTGGCTAGCCCTCACCTTCCGCCTGACGCAGTTCCTTACCGGACACGGTTGTTACGGGAGGTTCCTGTTCCGTATAAGGCGCGACGGGTTGCCAGACCGCCGGAAAATCCGGGATTGTCCCGGAATCTTGCCTCTTGTCCCGGAATGAGCGGTAATTGTCCCGGATTTTAAAAAGTTATCAATCAAGATGATAGGAAGAATTTACGAGTATCCGATTTCGAATGACCTTTTTTTTTTTAGCCGTTCTTCCTCCGACTCTCCCGGATTTTTTTTAGCCGTTCTTTTTCCGAGAGAGTCTCTGTCGACGACTGTCCCGGATTTGTAACTTCCTATCTGGCAACCCTACTCGCGTCCGACCCTGGGCCAGGCCATGGTCCGGAGCGAAGCAGTGATGCTGGCAAAGGAGGAAGCGGAGCGCGTAAGGGAGCGAGAATCCAAGAGCCCTCACGCCTCATGCCGCCGCAGGAGACGCCCTGGTTTGGAGACAACATCGGTCTCTCGGCCACCATAGGCGCCGGCTTGAGAGCGGCGAGCGATGGGCAGGTCGCCGCCGCGTGCGGAGTTTTGACCATATTTTTATTAGGACAATCAAGTTGAATAGCAAGCGTGGTGGTGTGGTTTTTCATTATATCCTTTTGAAATTTTGTACATAGATTCATTACTTAAAAATAGTGGACACTTGTTTCGGGTTTCGTATATACAAAAAATAATGCTGTATTTATGTATTACTAGCTTTCCGCCCGCGGCTTCGCCCGCGTGGAGTTCGGTTATATCGCGCTTTTTAGATTTCCCTCGGGAATATCAATTTTTTCCGGGATAAAATGTAGCCTATGTTCTTTCTCAGGGTCTAAAGATTGTCTGTGCCAAATTTCATCAAAATCGGCTGAGAGGTTTAAGCGGGAAAGCGTAACAGACAGCAAGACAGACCGACCGACACACAGACAGACAGAGTTACTTTCGCATTTATAATATTAGTATGGATTAGAGAAGTTTTTTAAGCACTAATATCGGGATTATTTTAGCTTGTTATTTTTTCACGTATGTAGTATCACATTTGCAATGAGTGGTGATTGAATTCGAACTCCGTCGCAATCCAGATAACATAACTGTTGAGCCACTGGTGCTTTCTTCAGAATTGATTTATTAAATATATCCCTTGAAAGCTTTATTTCAATATTTACACAGTATGAATATGTAAAAACAGAGAGCAGTAATCTTATCACTGATAACAGTTATATCAGATAGCGATTTGCAATCTATTGACACCTATAAGTGTGAACCTACTTTTGTTTTGCGAACTAAAATAGATAGTACAAATGACAGCACATCAAGCTACTACTATCTGTCAGATTTCTTTATTAGATATTCAACTTTATCGATAAAGCATTAAGACTCAAGATTGATTGGGAATATTTGACAGTTTCGGGTAGCTTTACCAGCAAGGTAATTGCGTAAAACATTATCAGTAGCAATGGGTTTCATTTTGACAGTTCAACAACATTCATTGCGTTTTTTACTCAAAAACGTACGACAACGCAGACACATTTTGTAACAAAGGAAGCAATGTAATAGCAATAAGCTTCAAAATTGTTCCAAGTTATAAAATATTGTGTTAGGCAATTAGGGTACTGCTGTCCTCTGCACATCGGTGTTTTGTGAAAGTTAATTAGTCATTGTTAAACCATACATTTTTTTTTTATTATTTATAAACCAGCGCTTGACCGTAATCCCGCCTGATGGTAAGCAGCGATGCGATCGTTGATGGTAAAGCGTGCTAGTTTATTAAGAGCCTATTCACTCTAGCCTTGAAGGCACTCAAATTGTAGTCCGACGGAAACACCGCCGCCGGTAAGTTGTTCCAGTCCCTTGATGTACGCGGTATAAAAGAGGAGGCGAAACGCTTCGTCCGGATCGTAGTAGTGTTAACAACGTAAGGGTGGAAACTCGCCGTACGACGGGTCGTCCGATGGTGGAACGGAGATGGGGGAATTAAATCATGCAATTCCCTTGCACACTCCCCAAAATGCATCCTATAGAACACCGAAAGGCTGGCTACTCTATTTTGGACGTTTAAACGTCACTTCAATTACCGTTTATGAATAAACCCCTTAAACACTATGGTATTTATTCATAAACGATGATTAAAGTTAAGTGACGTGCAAATGTCAAAAATGTATGGTTAAACAATAACTAATCACTAGTACTAGCTTTAAGCAATGTTTATGAATAAGGGGGCTGGTTTCCGTGCTTAGTCGTTCAAGTGGACCACAGTACGTGGCCATCGTTGCCGTCGGTGGTTATTCCAACAGGGCTGGTTCGAACAACCACTGACGGCGAAAAGTTAGGTGAAGTGAGTAGAGTGAGTTGTCAATAGTGTCAATCCTTGAGTAGTGGTTGAAATGACAGCACTTGACGCTTATATCAACTTATTTTTACGGTGAGATGGATACAGAATCACACTGTAGATTTCGGTCAGTCGAAATCAAAATATTTGTACCTAATATTATTTTTTTTTAAAACTGCTCATTTTGCTGCATATAGATTGCATGTTGCACATTTTGCAATAAAATTCTGCATGGTTTTCCTATAATACCTTACTATTTTGTCTTATTGAAATTATCATGACGTCAAACCTTCTCGTTAGTTTTCCATATTTATGTTATTATTAAACAAAAAGGATCCAAGTAATACGAAATATAAAGTACCTTCTTTCTCGGTGGTAGGCCATAACATCGGCAGCCGGCAGAAGTTACCACCTACCAGACAAAGTCTTGCCGCCAAGCGATTCGTCGTGTTTCGGCATGATGTCTGGTGAAGCCGTACGGAGGACGGGTCTGAGCAGTTGTGTTGCGTTGTGTGGCGGGTACGATGCGCCAAATGTTGTTGTGTCGGGAGTTTGGTCGTGGAGAGTCTCCAGATCAATCTCCCTCTTTTTTTTTTCCGGGTGGAAAATCCTCGTGGATTTCCGCCGCCCTGGGGCGGGCGACGGGGTCTGTCAGATTCTTACTGACTAAAAACCACCCGGTTGTTCCGTCTCACACCTACACCGGGGGCTGCGAGAACTAATAATGCTTCCGCAACCCCCGATTGGTGCTGGCCCACCACCGTGGGCCTCCTCAGGTCAGGGGGGGGAGTGAGGTGTAGGATTCCCCCCGTGACGTCTAAGAGTAGCGCGCGTGGAACACTTCGCGCCGCCACCTCGGGTCCTGATGTTTGGGGGGCGACCGATGTCCCCGAGTCTATCGCCCCTGGACCCATTTAGGTGGGCTGGAAGAGGGCGTTATCCACCCTCCGACGACGCCCGGTACGCCTGCTGTGGGTCGGGTGAGAGGACGAGATCTCCCTCTCCCTTTCCACAGCCTCCTTCTGCGAGACAACTGTTTTGCAGAAGGCAACCACCGCATCCCAAGACTCTTCGCTGCCGACCATCGACTTGATTATTGCCGGCAGCGACAAGTCACTGCCTACTTCAGAGATGAGGACACGGCGCAGCTCCTCCCAAGCGGCAAACTCTGCCAGCGTATGCTGCACCGTATCCTCCCGGCAGTCGAGGCAGTGGTAACACCGGGCGTGCGGCTCCCTGTTTATTCGACACAGGTACTTTCCGAAGCAACCATGCCCCGAGAGCACCTGTGTCACCCGAAACGTCAGGGAGCCATGCCTTCTCCCGAGCCAGTCCGCCAGTACCGGCCGGATGGCCTCGATGGTGGTGAGGCCGGCGGTAGGGCGTGAAAGCCTGTCCCGCCATTCCGCCACCAGGACCTCGCTGAGCTGCGACCGACGCTGCTCAAGCTGTCGCTGCATCGGCCGTTCGCCCCGTTCTCGCGCCTGCTCACGCCACCGGTACAGTGACGCGAGGACCTTCGCCTCCAGGTCCCAGGGTGGGGTTCCAGCCAGTAGGCAGGCCGCCTCATATGAGATCGTGCGATACCCATGTATGACTCTGACGGCCATCACTCTCTGCGGTATTCGCAGTACGGCGATGCTGCCGGCCGTCAGGTCAGAAGCCCACACGGGGACCGGGGACCTAGGATTGGTGCTCGACAGCCGGTGGGACTTCGGCCCCCACTTCCGGCGGCTGGCGCCCAAGTTGTTGGGGGCGGCTAGGGCACTTTCAACGTTGCTTCCCAACCTGGGGGGACCGAGCGCCGCTTGCAGGCGGCTCTACATGGGAATCGTGCGATCAATCTCCCTCTAGCGCAGCATCGTTTGGTCGTGTTGGTCTTGGGTTTAACATTGCATCACCTCGCTCAACTGCCGTCATCCTTCCTATTCCTAAGTTTTTTAGGCGAATAGGCTTAATAAACTAGTGCGCTTTACCATCAACGATTGCATCATTGCTTACCATCAGCGGGATTGCAGTCAAGCACTAGTTCATAATTATTAAAAAAAAAAACTAGTACAATCTCTCAAGTGCAAGAATAACCACACCACGATAAACTAACTAGCTTTCCGCCCGCGGCTTCGCCCGCGTGGAGTTCGGTTATATCGCGCATTTTAGATTTCCCTCGGGAATATCAATTTTTTCCGGGATAAAAGGTAGCCTATGTTCTTTCTCAGAGTCTAAAGATTGTCTGTGCCAAATTTCATCAAAATCGGTTGAGAGGTTTAAGCGGGAAAGCGTAACAGACAGACAGAATTACTTTCGCATTTATAATATTAGTATGGCTGAATTACTTTTGTCTTAAATAACGTAAATTCGTTAATCCAGAAGGATCGTCGAGGTATCTTTTACTCTCGACGCTTTTGGATGCCAAAAGTTAAATAATAAGGTGTGGAAGATATAATTATGTACATCTAAACCTGACACGAGCCCGTGCCGTTGGTCACTAATTAAACTAAATATAAATTCAGTGAATCTTTCATATCTCATACACGCACACTCACTGGTCGTGCGCTCGCACAGTTCATCATAGCAGTAGCCACTGAGGTTTTGAGCCAATACTCAGAATACATTGTGTTACTGTACAATGGTATCATAGGTGTAGACGTGATAAAATTCGTGTGGTGAACAAATAACGAAACAAGATAATTTCTATAATTTTCTATATTTATTTGGTACACAATATGTCGATCTGTCCAACGATACGGGCTGGCATCGTTCATTTACATTTAAACAATTTAATTTTACACTAGAATACTATCAGGTATAGTATGAGCTTCCAGTATTGTTGGACAAACGTAGACTTTCTCTTAACTTAATATATCTGTACAATTGTCGCTGCGCAGGCGCCGATGGTTTGGTCGAATAGGGGGGTAGTTATAAAATTATTTACTGACGTATAAAAAAGATATTGTAGTTATACTTTACTAACTACTGAGTTAACTTAGCCCTTGGTACTAATAATTGTGATAATACAAGTACTAAGTATAGTAGTCACTAACATAGAATAAAGTTTCAAGTGCTACATTAGATCATCAATATTGTTCTATAATACATTTGCATAATATGAAAATGAACATTCATAAATACTTTTTACGTCAATCATAATCATACTACAAATTCTATACAATAACGATTAAATAAGTAATTAATGAGCAATTCATTTCAATCTATCATTCCTCAATCATAATAATGTTAAGTTTGAACAAGCCCCTCTATTGACCAAACAGTCGCGTGCGCAGGTACCATACATAACATTAACATAACACATCAGATCGAACGAGGGCTGGCAGAGATCAACAATGCGGTCAACTTTTTATTACAGTCATTTTATTGGTGCATATGGTTTGACTAGCCTTTTATATGGTTGTGATGAACATTACATAAGAAAAACATTATCAATTTCGTAAAAAATTCTATTATGGTTATTAGGGGTAATGCCTTTTTAAACTAAATTTAAGTTTCATGAGTTTATATTATTCTTTCTACATCATTAAAAAAAGGATAGAAGATAAACAGTAGTTGTGTCAAATTAGTCGGCGCCTGACGTATTTATGGTCGCCATGTTTTTTAATCACTTCTAAACTGTCTATGGAATATTTTCATTTGACAGGATTAAACTATTTATCCTTTGTCATTTTCCTAATGAAACACTGAACTGAGCACTCGCCAGACGATTCTGAATAGGTACTGTAAACATTAAAATGTATGTATAGATAGGTAGGTAATCGAAGTAGGAAAGAGCGAGGCACTATTACAGGTATATATTTTTAATGAAAAAAATAAAATAAGTAAATACTTAAGATTTATTTTTTTATTAAATAAATTCGAAATTAGGATATAATCATATAATTATTATTATAGTCAAACCAACCGCACCTCGACAATTAAACCTAGCAACAATCCAAATAGTTATTTGTAACGGCTGAGACTTAGCGCTAAATGGCTGGCGGCGACAGCCGTCTTGTAACAAATATAAATCTTGTCTACTAAGCGATAGAGTCCATATTGGCTTACAATTTGTCATACTGATATAGCAGCATGGTCCCACGTCACAACTCCGCATTTTATTATTTAGAAAATACTATATTTTCTAAGTTAAAGATATAATTTACAGAATTCATCAAATTATTTAATTTACATAATATAATTAATGATAAAAATATCGAAATATGAAGTGCGCTTTATATTACATCTTAACTTAATGAAATGAAGATGAATCAATGAGTATAAATTATATTAAGTATTTTTTTCTATTACTCAATAAATTATATTAGTATTCAATTAATTTTGAATTATTTTAATATTTAAACAGGTATGCAATGCAGAGTTGTGTTCGTGTACCAGAAAATTAAGCACAATTAATTATTGTTTTCAGTAAAATTATAACTCGTGTTTGCTACTTAAAATCAGCATTAAAAATACCTTACCAGAAAAGAGTTTTAGAGTCTAATGACTGCTTATTGTTTTAAGTAATTTTGGTTAAAAAATATAAAACTTCAACAAATGACCAGCCCCCTAATCGGCGAACATATTTTTGTTTTTGGGATGTGTTCGCCGATTAGGGGGCTGTTTTACATTGAATAGATTTTCAGAAATCAGGGGCGCCTAGTTTGAAATAAAATAGATTAAAACCTATTCTCAGGTCTAACAAATGTATAATATACGAAATTTCATTAAAATCGGTTCAGCTCTTTTGGAGGAGTTCGAGGACAAACACTGTGACAGGAGATGTTTATATAACAAACTTAAATTTTGTCACAATTTTGTATTCTTAGTATCACCTTCTAATGGCAAGAGAGCTTATATTTTATCTAAAAACGGATGTTTAAATATCATTAAGTCCGTCTTTGTTCACCCGGGTTTTTATGTGAAAATATTAAATAATTAAATTTTTAAGGTGTTTGTTTGTAGAGACATCAAATATTTATCTAAGACAAAGATTATAATGTAAAGAATAACATCAGCATCATCATCATCATCAGCCTCTACTCGCCCACTACTGGACATAGGCCTCAAAGAATAACATAGAGCTTATTATTTAGTTAAATAATTTAGAAAAATAATTTAGTTAAATATAAGAAAATAATATCTCGAAGTCACATTTACTAAAAAATTGCTGCTTTTTAAAGCAATGTTCTATGCCCAGCCAAGGTATTTTTTGTTTACTGTTCATTTTTAAACCTATGGTTTATGCCCAATCATGTTTTCAACATTTTGGGATATATCGCGTCAAAGAAGTTTGGGAGGGAAGTAATCATGACTGACACCGAATCACAGTCCGAATGGAATATAAAAAAAATATCTGGTAAGGTATTAGCTTTATTTACTCGTCTTATAATAAACTATTATATAAACATTGATTCACAAAAGAAAGGCTAGTGCATAAATATTCTCCATAGAAACATATTAGAACAGATACCAACTCAGTCAAAAATACTTAAAATACTTCAAAATCTTTGAAGACATTTTTAATATCTGTAAAAATATGTGTTTAAAGACGACTCACAAGACGTAAAGCTGTGAGATGTGAGTTGTCTTTAATATTTTCTTACAAATGGGTAGGCGACGAGTCGCAAGCTCTTATAAGGTGACACTAACAAGTATGGCGATAACGCCTCAATATACATACATCGAACTACATTTAAACATTATTTACAATATGATAAACGCTTTCGACCAATAAGAAGCAGTTACACGTAGTTTACTAGTTGGTCTTGAAACTCGAGTTAACGAGCTGAAAATAATTGTACAGATTTCCTTATTAGATTTTCAACTTTATAGCATTAAGGCTCAAGGTTGAAGGTTGATTGGGACCTGCTGTCGTCCGTACGATATTATTCCTCACTTCCCTATTAACATAAAAATTTGACGCTATTTCCTGGTAAAAATACATCTCCTCGTAAGTATTGTTTCTACTCCTGTGGTGTGTGTGTCGTCTTTATAACAGTACATAGTAAAATTACTTAGACCCAATTTTAGTGAACACTAATTTATTTAATTTAATTTTGATATACAATATGTAAAGAGAACCCCGTCCGACCCACAAGGATAATAAAGGTTAGATACCTAAACACATGACCAAATAAAATATGAAATTTTTCATAATCATCATAGTAAGAAAATACTAATGAATTTTGAAATAATCTTTTTAAGAATTAATTCCAACTACCTCAAAATTTGGTATTTTTAAAAAAGTGACAACTCCGTTTTCGACGGTATTATTATGAGCAATGCGAACGCATGCCGAATGACCTGCCCCCTTTCACCCGCGCCTACATTGCCTACCGCACATGTATTAATTTACCTCCTTTTGCGAAATAATATGTATTTTTAGGGGATTTTTTTTTAGTTTAGCCTGGGTCTGGGTCTCCCCGTGGGATCTACCCGTGTTTGTAAATATTATTAAATAGTAATTATAGTAGAATTAGTTTTCGATACCCAACAATACCTTCACGAATCGGACAGGGTTTTCTTTACATATTGTATAATGTAAAGATTAATCGAAATACTTAGGGTAAACACAATTATTTTACATAATATAAACTTAATAATGTTTTAGTGTAACTGTGTAAAATGTTATAGAAAAGTGAATTCAATTATTCAGCTCAGTAATACTTTAAATTCTTTTTTTTTTTTTTTTGGCTACACAAATAATAAAAAATTTCGAATTTTTCAGCACTGCGATATACTTCTGACGAGTTTTAGCCCCTCTAGTTTAAGAGCTGTGGTTAAATTATCAAGATTTAGGCTATGTTGACGGCAGCGCCTTGTACTTCACACACAAACACACTTCTCACACACACCTACAACTTACACTATCAGCTTCTTGCAAAAATTTCCATTACATTAAAAACTTTTTAATTTGTTTCCTAACGTTTTATAAAAAAATATTTACAAAATTTTCTCGTCTAACCAAAGACCTTGTCAACTTGTGGCATTCTTGTAATATTAACATGAATGTTGCCAAACTAAAAAAAAACAAGATTGTTTTAAAAAAAATTAAAAATACTAAAATAGACTAAAGAAAAAAGATTAAAATAGGTATTGAATAAAATAATAGAAAAAAAAATATGATGTACAAAATTGTCAACGACATATTAAAGTACATACTAAATAAGTAAACAAAATCTCAAAATAATATTTGGCCACATTCAATATTAACATCAACAGGACTGGAAAATGTTAAAAAAAATATTTTTACTGAAAAAATTTATTTGGTATAAAAACCTATTTGTGAGGAGGACCATTTCTTTTTTTTTTTTTAATTTTCAATGTACAGATGTGTTTTTAAATGTCTGCTATATTTGGTACAAGAAGTTATTTAGACACACAGACATTTATTTTAAGTCATACGGTAAGATAATATTCATATTTATTATGATCACATCCAATAGCAGTTTATACCAAACAAACCATTTCAAGGACTAGACAAACTTACAAAACTCCCTAATTATTTAAATGTTTACAGCTGACAACACGGTTCAGCCATCATCTGCGTACACACACAGCTAGTCCTTTATAATACAATATTTTATATATATCATACATAATTTTACAAGTTTCCCAGTCCCGATTCCTTAATTATTTGTCACGTTGTAATTAAAATAATAAACTCTAGCTATCCCACTCGCATCACGTTCGGAAGATACCAACTTTGTAAAGAGAGAGAGAGACATGTATATTTTGCTAATATCTTTAACAACAACATTCAACATCGATATTTAAGATTGGAACAGTTACTGTAGGGGTGATTAACATCTCGATAAAATCTATTTGGTGTTTTATTATTACAGTTCTCATTAACTGAACGATTTTTCCACGTAATTATGTGGAAACACGCATTCTGACATTGAGTGTTTGGCGCGAAACTTGGCTGACAGCCACTTTATTTTAGGTTTATTACTATTTCTCATATTTCTTTGTCATTTTAACCAACTGGTACAGGATTCAAGTGCTAGCTGCGGGTTAATTAAATATTCCGTTACGCAGACACGCCTCGTGATCTACATTCTTGACAAAATCATCAGAAGCTCAAGTAAGTAGAAGTACCCTACCTGATGAATAAATTTCCTAGTAGGAAGTCTTATATTCCTTTCCCCCTTACATCATGGTTTCTTTTCTTGGCAATCATGTATAACCTAATTGACAGCCTACAAAAGTCTGTTAGTAGGTTTCTTTATAACAACTTTATGAACTTCTGATGAATTAACTTGCTGATAGATAGTCTTTAATTCTCCATTTAGTCATACATCATGGTATCATACCCCCGAAAGTCTGTCGTATAACTACAAGAAAAATCTTTAAAACTAAACTAAAAAAAAGAAAAAGCCTGCAAAGTAAAACTCTCATGACAATGTAGTAAACAGCGTTGACCAAACTGTTATAATATAATAAACATTGCTAATACAATGAAACGAAAAGTTATATTGTAAACGTCAATTATTATTATTAGTGAATTATTAATATGGTAAACGATAAGTATTGTGTTTAGATGGGAAAACTAATACTCTCCAGTGAGTTCCTAGCCCTGAGATGTCACTAAGGTGCGTATTCCAGATCTCTGCTTAAGCATTACTTAAAATTTGTGTCAACCAATCAAATGGCTTGAAAAGAGACATAAGTAGAGCTTGAGTTTTGAGTGACGTTCTGTAACACGGACCTAAGTGGTCATAACATTGCATTAAAAGTGAGGGCAGTATCAGTGCAGGCCTGAGTCGTAGAAGATAATCAAAATACTGCCTAACAGTAATTGAACGCTTGATCTGACCTGCAGGAATCAATGCAAATAAATGTAGGTATGTACATTGTACATACATTACAAGTCTTTATGTAAGTTTACCTTACGAGACTCTATTGGACTTCATCAATAGACAGTACTAAACCTAGGGCACCATTTCTAAGACACATCGATACATATTCCTCTCCCCACCGCTACAGTAACTGTTCCCCAAGTCCAGGGAGGGGGTATCACTACAAACATCAATCGCTAACGTTTGTGTACCAAGATAACTAATCCACAAATATGGCGAAAACATTGAACAACAGTTATAATTGAATTATATTCTATTAAAACATTTAATGATCATTAACTTTCAGCTACTGGGCCCGTATCTGTTATGACACAATAAAATATGCAGTTAAATTAATATTCTTTGCAAATACCGCCTTTAATTGTAACGTTATTACGCGCGATGTTGTGTGTCATAGCATATCTGAGCCTTTTTATGATATAAGTTCATTGTACCACATTGAGATAATTTCAAAATGATTAATCAAATTGCAGATTCCATATTTTGCGATGGCGGCATAGCTCCTTGTTTTCTTTCGAATGCTTTAGTAGTGCTATCTCACTCTTAATATCGCAAAATAATTAGGCTGTGCTGCTTTAGTTTAAATGCTTAGCGTTTGTCAAATTCATGAGAACGTTTCCATGGTGTAATTAATCGTATAACTTTGTGAAAAGCTACAAATTTGAGTGCGCTTTGTGAATCAAGTGCTATGTTAAGTTGTTACTACGTTTGTCTCTCTATCCTTTTGTGAACTGGGGGAGAGTCGAGTCAAGATGACACTACACCTTTATATACCAAACTTATTTGGTTACATGTAGTTTACACAACAAGACACTTTCCACAACCTGTCAAGTCCCATTGCTGACTTGCTGTGTGTTACTAAAGCCATTACTAATGTTTCTGGCTTATTTTGTTATATTCTTGATATTGTCATAGTTCTGTATTTTTAAAAACATCATCCGAGAGAGTAATTTTCCGAGTAGTTTTTATGAGATCATTTTAATACAGCGGTCTAGATCTGATGGTAAATCGACTGCTGTATAATTGTATAACCATGCGGAGTTTTCAGTTTCTTTTTCACTGAGTGTCTACAGCCCTCATAAGGTATTTATGTACTTAGTGCCTTGCACTAACTAAACGGGACAAGTTGATTAGCACTGTGAAAACATGAACAGTCAATTGCTATGAGTGTTTCCATGGTGGATATTTCTTCTTGGTGGCTTCTTCACCTTAAAGGCGAATTTATTCAAGATCTTATTGTTTTAAATATATAATTGAATATTTAAATATCACTTTAGTCAAAATGTTATTATTGACCACATAAGTGCCATATTCGCTCGAAACTCCCTCATGTGTCTTAAATGTATCAACCAACAATGTTCGATATTTTCAGTTTCTTTTTCAATTTGTTTTAGAAACTATTTGAAAGTCAATATATTATTTGTATATCCTTGTTATGGACTTGATCATATATTATGTATTTGCGTTTTCAAAAAGTAGTGAAACAGCTAAAGTTTTAAGATACAGTAAAACCTTTTTTATCGAAATCTTGGTTTATCCTTTATTTTAATAAACACTGGGCATTCTATCATTAATATAAGGTGACCGTCCATTACCCGAGCTCCAATATAAAAGTCGTCACTGTATTTTAAAATAGTCACATTCACAAGCTTTTTAATTTCAACAACCGAGTCAATTTCAACAATATTACTATAACCCATTATTTTATATTCATGTCAAAATTCAACCAGTTACAAGTTCAAAAATACATTTAAATAATCACTGAGTGTCAACTACATAACAAAACAGTCCAAACCGTATCACTTGTAGAAAGGCTGGTGCAAGGCCTCCAGGTGTTAGTACCGTGTGAGGAGTCAGGAGTTAGTGTCCGCTGGGCGCTGGGCACACGTAGCTAGTGTGTCCGCTGGGCACACGTGCCGCACACGTAGTCGTCGTCCTCCCGCAGGGCGCCGCGCGCGAGCCCCACGCAGTGCATGTGGAACCACTGGTCACAGCCGCCGTCGCATTGGACCCAGTCCACTTTGCCTATTCCACACAACACAACATCAGACACAATATATAGCATCAGACCTCACTAGAGATCTTATTTTGATCCAGCTAAGTAGGACACTGAACAGGGATTCATTCAAGTTGCTAATAATGTAGTTAGTTAAACCAATGTATTCAGAGATTCAATGTTGCGAGAAATCACTATAAATATTGCGCAAAGTATATCACGTTACAAGATTTTTGTATCACGAATTTTTGCTACATATTTAGGATTCAGGAAAGTTTTACGAATATTAATTGGTCCTATAGTGCAATAAATCATCTAATAATTTATTCAATATATATTTTTTTATGAATAAGAATCTTGTAGAAAGTAGGGGATCAACCTAATGAATTGATTTCACAAACATACAATATAGTAATTTCGTACCTATACCTACGCCTAGCTCCATAAAGAATAGAAATAAACAAGCCAATTTAGGGTTATCACAACTCACGTTTTACAAATCTCCTGATATTTACACGATTATCGACTTATATGCTAGCTATTTATTAACAATTAAATCACAAAAATAACATGCATAATAACTTGGTATTTCGTGGTTTTTCGAAATACCAATATAATAAAAAGTCGAGATTAATTTTACGTGATAGCCCTACAAAAAAAGAAAGATAGATGAAATCCAGGTATTAACCACATTTCGAGGAATTCAACCAATGAATTAGCTTACATATGTTTCATTCAAATTGGTTATCGTTCTACATACATACAAATCATAAATATCTAAACATAAATAAACTGTTTAGATTAGTAGGAAGTAGGATTATTACTTTTATGAAAACCTTCTATGTAGAAAAGGTTGTGTCTTTTAGGCGTAAACTACTAGTTGCCTAGCAACGGTTTGTTTGCCTCTATTCTTTATCGAATTTGGCTCAAATAATTTGAGTACAAAGACCAAATTCTTTTCTAACGACTTTAAAATGATGGGCAAGTCCTTTAATGTGGCTAATGTAATCTTCGTTTGCAGTGCACGTTAAAACACCAATATGGTAATGGTATTGTATGTAGAACATACCCGTGGGCCTGAGACAGTTTTTGGCGGCGCAATCCTCGTCATCCTCCGCGGACGACGCCGACGATGAGCTGCTGCGACGTGCGCTGCCCGCGGCGGCGCCCGAACTGCTGGCGGCAGCACGCTGACCTAACGATACAAACAAACCATTTTATATTCAAGGATCTATGTTAACCCACGGTTCTAAAAGTTTCAAATTTACATGAAACTCATAAGTTAGTGTATAGTTTAGACAACTGACCCATCCTGGTCTGCCGGGGGTGCTTCCCACGCGTGGCAGGCGCGAGGCCACGCTTCCGTCGTTCCTGCCGCGCCATGTAATGTTTGCGCATCATCAAGCCTGACCCAGATGACATTCCCTGCGAAATTGAAACACAAATTAACATTAGGAAGTAAATAAATGTATTGAACTCTTCATCGATTGTTTAATTCAATGATGTCCCTCGATAACTCTGGTTTTCAGACAATTTAACTATAACAAGTCATAAAGAAAAAGATTTTAGCTCAAACTATGTAGGTCTTCAAATTATTTTTTAAATACATGTATATGTTTGTAAACTAAATTATGAATGTTATAAAAGTGCTTAAATTAAATATGTTGATTAATGAAGTAATCAAGTAACACAAATAAAAATATATGATTAATATATAAATCTTACCTGTTTCCTATTTAAATAATTTGTGGTGGTTGCTGTGCCTCGTTTCAGCGTAGGTTTCACGACTGGTGCGACTGTATTAAAAATAAAACAGTTTTGATTTGTTAAATAATTTAAGCTGAATACTGAATATTTCAATCTCTTTGGAACTTATGACCGAGTTGTTTGGGGTTGAAAACTAGGACTAAGGGATCCGTATATACACTTAGTATTTCCAGACATTATCAATTGATTGGTCAGCTATTCATGGGACAAGGCTAACTTATTTGTAGGCTAAAGGGCCAGTTCAAAAGACTGTCAGCATTGCCCCTCCTGTTCCATTTAATATGTAGTGTGTACCGTGGTGGTGCCGTGTCCTGGTCCGCTTGAGCTGATGGTGGTGTCGCGGCTGCCTCGCGTGCCTCTTGCGACGTCCGGCGTCGTGTCTGGCGGCGCGACGTCCCTCGGCGGCCCGACACGCCACGACGGCACTCCACACCTGCGCCTGCTCCTCCAGCCGCACCTGTGGGAAAGTCCTATGTGTAACAACATTCGCATTCTATTCCCAATTTCGACCTATCAATAAATACTTTCATTTACCTTTTCGATGCCACTTATAGACGTCGAAACCTTCCCAAAAAAAATATAAAAAACTCACATACACAATAACGTGCCAGTGCTAAACTAGGCTAGACTGCTATATTTATAAATTTGTCATTCCAAAACGATTCCATTGTTAATGTGCAAAAAGTTCGTATTCTACTAAACTCATAATGATCAATCAATTATCGGTCATTCGTCTTTTAATGGAATGAGGGTAGAATGATATTGCCGTATTTGTATTATTATAAAACACGTTAATAGAAATGATTTTTTTAAAACTACTACTGAATTTGAACATTTATTAATATGCCATTTTGTTAGTAAATTACGAAATTTGTCAAAATCTATCATTATAAGATTACTGATCAAATATTTTGAAACTATTGTAATAGCAGCAGACCAGGGCCCCAGGAGTCGTGGCTGGTGACGTCACTGGCCGCTAAAAAGTGTAGCGTGCAGTGACGTCACATGAGTTTTCAACGCGCTGTGTCGTCTTCATTTTGTGTTTATATGAAAAAAGTGTCAGAGAGGTTGTCTGACACTATTCTAATAGCAGACTATGAAGGAAACCAACAAGGTCCTTTAAAAACGGAGTTTTCGGACTGTAAATTCCTCTAAAACAGGACCTGAGCAGCTAAACCCCAAAGCGCTAATAAATCTCACTTCCTTTCTACTAAAAGCCCTTGAGAAAATCCGTGACTGAGATCTCAAAAACATAGACATTATTCCTATGGTATCCTCCTGACACATACCTCTAATAAATCTCCTTCCAACATCAAGTCTTCTAATTTGTTTAACAATCCGGGCGCGACCCTTGTGTTGGGTGACCGCGGTGTAGCGCTGTACGCATGCTCTACGCTCGCTGATGACCTGCAACAACAAACAATCAATAGAGTGCTCCGAAATGGAAAACTCTGAAATTTAATAAAAAGTAACTACTTTGAATTTTCGAATCATTTTAAGAGTCCGTGCACAAAATTCTCTCGCTACAGTTTAGGTAAAATCGTTGCGATGTTATCTTTGTGTGCATCGTTCTAGCAGCTAGACGCACACGCGCGTAAATATCGAGCTTAGTGAACGCTTAAACATTTTTGATCCTTTAGAAGATATTATTCTAAATTATATAAAGTATGATTTGTGAATAGTCGGAAACGAGTGCACATTGTATATTTATCACAATTTAGATGAATATTGATACATTTTGACATTAAAAAAATATGGTGTAATGATAGTTTATTACATAGGCAATTTAAGAAATAAAAACATATACGGTAAAATGAAATATCAGAATAAGTAATCAGTTTAATTTAATATTCCTCACATTTAGAAATCTATTAACAAAATTTTAGGGTTAACATAATTATTACGCGATAATATATCGACGCTTGAAAGGCAATCATATCTAAGCGACAAAAATTCGTAAATTGAGTTATATACAATTATACACCAAACGACGCAGAAAAATCTGGCGGTTCGAATGGTGTATATAACTCAATTTACGAACTTTTGTCGCTTAGATATGATTTCTAGGGTCATCACGAATCGTCTCGCTCGCAGGTTCGACGACTTCCAGCCTCCCGAACAAGCAGGCTTCCGAAAAGGCTTTAGCACCATAGACCACATTCATACGCTGCGGCAAGTTATACAGAAGTCCGAGGAGTATAACAAACCACTATGCTGGCGTTTGTGGACTATGAGAAGGCATTCGATTCGATTGAGACTTGGGTGGTGCTACAGTCTCTCCAGCGGTGCCAAATTGACCATCGATACATTGAGGTGATAAAGTGTTTGTACAAGAACGCCAGCATGTCAGTCCGTCTCCAGGATCAGGACTCGAAACCGATCCAACTGCAGCGTGGAGTGAGACAAGGAAATGTCATATCTCCTAAATTGTTCACTGCTGCGCTGGAAGATGTCTTCAAGCTCCTGGACTGGAAAGGACTTGGCAACAACATCAACGGCGAGAACATCACTAATCTCCGTTTCGCAGATGATATCGTGATCATGGCTGAGACCCTGGAAGACTTGGGCAAAATGCTCAATGACCTCAGCAGAGCTTCCCAACAAGTGGGTCTAAAAATGAACATGGATAAGACGAAGATCATGTCGAACTCTCATGTCGCACCCACTCCAATTGTAGTTGGTTGCTCTGCACTCGAAGTTGTTGACGAGTATGTATACCTGGGACAAACAGTCCAACTAGGTAGGTTCAACTTCGAGAAAGAGGTGTCTCGGTGAATCCAGCTCGGTTGGGCAGCGTTCGGGAAGCTACGCTACATCTTCTCGTCGTCCAAGATACCACAGTGTCTCAAGACTAAAGTCTTTGACCAGTGTGTGTTGCCAGTGATGACTTACGAAACTGAAACGTGGTCGCTCACAATGGGCCTCATACGAAGGCTCAGAGTCACACAAAGGGCAATGGAAAGAGCGCTAGGAGTTTCTGTGCGTGATCGAATCAGAAATGAGGAGATCCGCAGAAGAACCAAAGTCACCGACATAGCTCTGCGAGTCGCTAAACTTAAGTGGCAGTGGGCAGGGCACATTGCTCGTAGAACCGATGGCCGATGGGGCAGTAAGGTTCTGGAGTGGCGGCCACGTACTGGAAGACGCAGCGTAGGGAGGCCCCCAACAAGGTGGACCGATGACCTGGTGAAGGTCGCGGGAAGCCGATGGATGCGGGCAACACAAGACCGGTCAGCGTGGAAAGCCTTGGGGGAGGCCTTTGTCCAGCAGTGGACATCTATAGGCTGAAGAAGAAGAAGAAGATATGATTGGCTTTCAAGCGTCGATATCTATGTCCTACCTACTCTAGTAAGTATATATAAATAAATTAATTTTCCTTTTGAGTTTTTGCAATAACTAAATAATTAGTTTATGGATACTAATATTAAAGTGTAGTGTAAGTACCTACATATACAATATCATAATCATCTGCCTAGCCTTTTTCCCAACTATGTTCGGACCGGCTTCCAGTCTAACCGGATGCAGCATTTAGGATTACGATAGATACCTCCAGTTAGACAGATTTCCAGTATTTAGGTAAACGATATATAAAACAAAACATGTTTAAAATATTATTTATCAAAGAATTTTAAAGCAACCGTAAGAATACCTTAAAGAAATCTCTTAGATGAACTTCAGGACCTAGCTGCCGGCATTAGCCTCCTATTATTTTAAAATGAAGTGTCTCGTAGAGGCATTGAACGAGATTTTCTTGGATCGACAATTTCGGGCAATAGGCAAAAGTTGGTTTTTCGTCTGTGCAGTAATAGTTTTCACATTGTGAATGGTCTCCATAAATATGTTGTGGGCTGTTGATAATGTCTTTTTGTAAGTTTTTGATTTGCTCAGTAAATGGAACATTTTGAGTTCCTCGGAATCTTACTGCTGCTTTCACAGCAATGCGTAATCGGTTCACTCGATCAGAATGTAGTAGCTTGCGTTCGTTTAATGGGATGGACGTATCTTTCATCAAACTTAAATTTTTCACATTATAATTGCGCATTAAGTGATTGGAACACTCCACTTTTTCAACCGTAACGTTTGAATATGGCCTGCTTTCCAATATGTTTTTATACACACTTGAGTCACCATCAGCAATAAGTTTTGCATACACTAAATTATGTGTTTTCACAGATTCTCTAAATCCCTCAACGATTATTGATTTCTCCATACTAGTGGAAGAGCCAGTATGATTTTTGACACCGGTGTTTCAGGGGTGTAATATTTTTATTAGCTGCACGGGAACATGTAAAACAGTATTTATTTTTAATACCAACATGTAATAATTTGCCACTTTTCACCCCTATTATAGCTCCAACGCCTGCTGCGGAAGAAAAATTTGTTTTATATGAACGTTTTCCCCAAGCAGCATCAGCTGTTACGGCTATAGTTGGTATACCCATGGAGCAAATATAGAGAGGAGGTGTTGTAATTAGATTTCTTCAAGAAACAACGCGTGACAATTTGCGGGATGAGGGGTACAAAAAGTGGGCGGGATTTTGTTAGATCCTGCCCCCTTTTTTGTTTTCCATCTACCGGTCAAAAGCAAAACTGCTCGCTTCTTTTTGAATTTCATGTTACTACGTAGTTTAACTACCTCACACTAGATGTCATAACATCTACTACTACAGGGTCGTACTCAGAATTTTGGTATCATTACCTATTATGTAAACAAGTAATACTTTCCTAAATCAAAAGTAGCATGATGCAAATGAAGCTGTGTGTGTGTGTGTGTATGGTCAAGTAATGTTAATTTCAGAGGCAGAACAAATAATAAACAAATTATATCGAACTAAATTTTATTGACAAACACTATTATGTAGGAATATACTACAGATGGCGCGTGCAGTGCTATTTACACGGAGCGCCATGTACCGAAAACATGGAATCCTCACCCCCCAACTGTGACGGAACACGGAACCTATCTCATATAAATATGTAGGTAGATAGTTGAGGATATACAACTATAAATTCCATTTACACGGGCCTGTGAGCGTCTAAATTTTATACCAGTACTTATTTGATTTACCTAAAGCAAAATGTTTAAATCAAATCAAATAGTTTATTAGTGATACACAGGTACATATCATAGGTCTTACAAATACAAATGTTGTGTTGTGTATAGATTCATAACGTTTATTTTTAACTAGTTATAAGAATGCAGATTATTGAGTAATGCAGTAACCTGATCGTTAACTGTATTTAGTTTTATGAATGATATTAAAGGACTAAGTTAGTTTATGGTTTGATTAGACTCAGGTTATTGATATTGTTGCGGAGATTTAACTTATGTATAACAATGTTTTCTCAATTTTACTTATTTTTATCAATGTTTTCTGTTCTTTTAAGTTTTCGTACTAGACACTTACGCAGGCTCTCGCTACAAAAAACAATAATTACGAAGTTGTTCTATTTCTTGCTTTAACTTTTTCTTTATAGGCCAATCATGAAGTATCAAAAATTCATATAAATCACTTGTAATTTTCTTTTAAGCTATAACATAAAGAATAAAACAAAAGAATATTAAATTAATTCATTCTCCCAAAATAATTCAAACATTGAAACGAAGCGATATATCTAGTTTTATAGAAGATAATGTTCCCTTCTTTAATTTAATTTTCGAAGTCCTTTTTTGTCACCAAGAAGTCTTCATCATTAAAATGGCAAGAACAAATCTTTGTATATTTTGTCGGAGTCCAGTCTTATCTATTAATTTTAGTGATTCACTGCTGTTTAAGTATCTCTTCGAATAGAAATCTAAAACATACATAATTTAAACAAAAACTTTTATGGTGGTTGTCTCACGAAGTGGAAGTACTTTCGATAATGTAGATTAAATACAGAATAGTGTATTTAATTTAAAGGAGGTTTATTTTCATTTCCTGAGTATTAAATATTTTATTAAAAGTACTTTCCATAGCCGTGGAACGCTCTGTAAAATAATTGGATTCTAATTACGACCCTGTCATTTTGTTAAATTCAAGGGATGACGATAGATGGCGGGCATGTTTAAAAATCTTTATAAAAACTGTAAAAAATATATTTTGGCGGCTAAAAAGTTTTAAGGTATGTCAGTAGAACAAATTTCAGTACGTATGATTATTAAACTATATTAATACTGCTCTAATTACCTATTTATTTTAATTTCTATGACATAAAGTGTCGCCATCTATTGTCAAGTAGAATAAGTATGATTGAACACGCCCACAAGATAAGAGATTTTTCTAGAACTATTCTTTTAAATTATGAATAAAATTACTTGCATGTGAAATGTGATGCCTTTCGTAGCACCAGAACGTCTGTCCGAGCCATTTTTACAAAATGAAACACAACATTTCATCCTTTTTTACTTAATAATATGAAAATAACACGAAAAACCTCCGTTGTGCACAGAACGAACGACTACAGTACACTGAATAAAGGCCACGCCCACTATGATGACGTCAGGGCCTATTGAGAATCACAGTGCACAGTTACTTAGGCCGCCTCCTCTCTATATTTGCTCCATGGGTATACCTGATGGACTTACATTGCCACTTTCGAGAGCTACAGAAGCCTCTTCCTTACCAGCTTCTATCATTGTGGCTTCGGCTGTAGTTTTCCACCAGTTAAATAAATTGACGTGACATTTATTTAACTTTACTTTTGATTTATTCATAAGTGGCAAATCTATGGAAGCAGCTAGCTTATTTAAGTTGGTTCGACCACATCCGATACTTATAACTCCCGAAACAGTGCTTTGGTTAACGTCCAGTTTGTTTGTTTTAATTTGACACGTCTTTAGCAGGAATTGACTTCCACACATTGCACGTGACAATGAAAATGTTGAACAAAACCCTTGCAATTTTTCTTCAATTATAACGAGGTTTGATGCATTGCATCCAAATTTTGAATTGTGACCTAATATGTTAATAAATTGGTCAAAAAATACTGAAAATCAACTACTCTTCGTCCTTCTATAACTACGACGAAACTGGTGACTGCTGAAACAACAAAAATTCAAACTTATGTGTGTTTCTGGTGAATTAAATTAATTATTATTACTTAATGTGCATTAAATGCAGCATAGTTAGTACATCCAGTACATACCTTGTTTGACTCAATTTCAAAGACATCGCTTGAAAATAAATTTGTTGCCAAACAACTAATAATAATTAATGATATAGGTATTGTTCCTGTTTATTATAGTCTAAGTATATATTGTAAATATATTATAAATGTTTCTTTACTAATTATTCTGACTTTATGTATGTATTGTTTTTTTTTTGTTTTGTATAATTTATTCTTACTTATAGCACTGAATTGGAATGCTCTGTAATAGTGCTATAATTGTATGTTTCTAAATAAATAACTTACTCCCTTTCGATTATTTTCTTTACTCTGCAATAAATAGCATATGATTATATAAAGAAAACAAAAAGCAAGCTGTATTTGATTGAAAGACTTGTGAAATAAAATTAATAAATAATTGTAGGTTATTCATGAGATAACACAGGTCAGCGAGGTTTGGAAGTAAAAAGGCCTCCCCCCTACTACCTAGCCTAGCCTACTGTGTCTCCCTTTGCATAGCAGAGGGAGACACATTAGGCTATTAAAAAAAAAATTAGATAGCAGAAACGTACTGTGCCTACATCAACTTCGACACTCATAGTAGATGACGAAGTGGTATCCAGTTGATTAAAAGTACGTTCTTTAAGCACTTGTCTGGCTCTTGCCATTCCCTCTCTATTCCTCTTTCTTTTATTGATACATTGGTAATGTTCTCCCTTGTTTCGCCCCATTATCTTAAAAAAAATGAGTTTAGGTATAACAAAAGCATTATGTGAATTGACTTTAATAGAGAAATAAAAAACCTAAGATATTTTTAAATTGGTTCACAAATGATAGAAAAATCTACGAACTCAAAAAAAATATACTCCTTCATTTTTAAAGTCGGTTAAAAATTAGTTAAAGCAATCCAAGGGATAAGTCGTAAATATCCTAATATAATTCACAACTAATATAATATTACTAAGAAAGAAAAATTATTAAAGGACCAAGTTGTGGTAGTCGCAGTATATTTTTTACATAAACCTACGAAAAAACTCGCGAGCTCTAGCGACACAAAGTGATACGTCCACTCGTTGCGCTAGCCGAGTTACCACTGAGCCGGCTGCGTTAGCGCGCTCGTAAATATAGTAGATTTTGACATTGATTTTCATGATGAAAAACAATTTTTTTTAGAAAATAAACTTTTGTTTCTATTATAAAAATACCTTAAAATTAATGAGGCATTTTTTAATTTTTAAAAAAAGTTGATTTATTATATAAAAAACATACTTGTTTGGCTGCAGTTTTCCCTTGAATTTCTTAATTTCCGTCTTCGTTTTTGGCTGAATTATGAAATAAACTCGAAAAAGTGGTCAAGCTAGCACCAAGATAGTTATATGCTGATGTGAATAGTACTTTTTTATAGGCAAAATCGCTTGTAGTTTCTTCAGAAACTATGGTCAAACTTCACTCGAACGTGAAATTTGAGAAAAAGAGTATTGGAAATTGTAGATTTACTACTAATTATGAAGTTTCTTGAAAAAAGTAGTCAAGCTAGCACCTAGATGAAGAGTTGTACCATCCATATCATACATAATTTTACTAATATTATGTAACATATTCTCACAATCATGGAACAAAATTGATCAAAATGAGCAGATTAACAGGACGGACCCTTAAGCAGAACGTTAACTAAAGCAACTCATAAGTTTATGATCAGTTTAGCAATCACTTATATGGCATACATTTAGTTTAGTTGTCACATGTCTGAAAAATATTAGTTTAGCTAAGTTAAGCTAAGTTGAGTGTCACACTCATATTTCATTGGACTTTTAAATTATTTAGTGTCGTTTACTAAATAATAGCGCATGCTTTATGTAGTAAAAAGTGCATTCAGTAAATAATTCAAAAAGAACATTGAAATATCGCAGCATAGTGGCCACATCATGGCTTTGCCTCAAACCTCCCTCGTAGACGGTTCACGCGGCCGTCTTTTTGGACTGTCGTTGGCGATATTCGCCATTATTGTGAAATAAAATTTTCAAAGAATTTCTATTTTTATTTGAAATTGGCACAAAGTCATTACTAGTGCCACACTACAAAAAAAAAAAAAAAAACTAATTTAACACATTTTTATACCTTTAAAATAATAATATAGTTTGCTATATTGCATTTCCCCGTTTAAGATACTCACCTAGCATTTTGCGCAGAATGTGAATCATGCGCTCTGCCCGTAGCCTTCTTCAACTCGGCATTAAGTTTGTCCGCCTTCTCCCGGCTGGCCTGCAGCGTGTCGTGCTCGTGCAGCGGCAGCGCGGCCAGCATGGGGCTGGCCAGCAGCGCCCGCGCCGCGTCCTGCCACGCCATGGCTCGCTCTGTCACGCACTGCAGGGCCTCGCCCTCCGCCAGGCGGACGGGAAGCTTTTGGAGCCATACCTGACAGGGGAAATAGGGAAAACTTAGCTAGTAGAAGATAAAAGTGTATTGTTTAAACATAGCACAAAACTGACTTGACTGTATCTTTGGAAATGCTAAAGGTAACAGTTAACCTTTTTAACTGTTATGTATCAAACTAGTGGGTGTACATCTCTTTTTATTCGATTTTCTTTTATCGAGAAAAGCGGTATGTCTTAAAACCAACAATCTTCACAACATGCGACCTCCAGCAACCCTCACTGTGTCTGCCTGAACTACGTAGACGCTCGAGTCCCAATAGAGGAAGAAAATTTTAGGGGATTAATCTTATAGACGCTTACCAATAAAGCCAGTATCCGATCCAGCCGTGGCCTCTTAGTTCTCATACAGTCGGGACATAGGAACTTGGGTTCTGTGTTAGGGAAGGGAACTTCGACGCGCTCCGGTGACTCTTCGCGATCTTCTTTAGATGCTGCTATGCAGTTTGCTGTAATAATGTAATTAATACATAAAGTTAACTTATAAACCTTTTGGCGCCTGTAGTGGCAACGAGCGACCCACGCCTGCTTCCATCGCTTTCTGAGACGTGAAAAACCTTCAAATTTCTATGTTTTATCTAATATACATATTAAAGCATTATACACATGAACCTTCCGAAATAAATTGTGTTTTGGAGAGCAATGCGGTAACACTGACAGGCATAACGAGCGATTTTTGAATATTATATACCACTGCTTTGCAAAGGGCTCCCCCAAATAGCTCCAGGAATTCTTTCCCGTACCACGTTGAAGAAACCCTCGCGATATGACTCCAGATCGTATCGCCATCTCTTTCTAGGCCGGTCTCGGTGGGGCCGTCCATTTTCCGGTACCCATTGTGTAAAAGCTTTTGTCCAGCTGTTATCCTGTATTCCGCTGAAGTGACCCGCCCAATCCCACTTGAGCCTGCTTTCGACATCCATTATGCCCGTTTTCTAACGCAGAATAGTTTTCTGAATTCTGTCCCTGTCTTTTAACACCCCACATTCTGATTTCCTTGTTGATTCGTCTCCATAAGAAATTATGTTTTGAGCACTCAGAAACCTTTTTTTTTACATATTGATGTTCGAAAGTGCCTTTTAATCTCACTCCACTTTACTTGTCACAGTACAAGAGCGCCTACTTGTAATGATTTGGGTTAGAATCAGTATAGCCAACGAGGTAGTTTACTCACCGTGAAACCAGTCCTTACACAGCTCGCACTGCGTCATGACGCCATACTGCCGTTTCTGACACGTGCAGAACGTCACGCCGGCCGACACGGGCGCGCGGACTTCTTTCCTCAAGTTACGGGCTCTGTTAGAAGACCATAATAAATAAATGAGTGAAATTCAAGCAGTGTAACATATACGCGCGGAAATCGGGAAAATACGAGGGAACACGCGTGTTTGCTCACCTGACATAACCAGACTGAATTATCTGCAAGTACCCTCGAGTGAGATACATGACATGCCTTCCCCCCGAGATGGATCACCATTGTACTCTTCTTTCTTCAATGCACCCACTAAATGTCTATTGTTCGTAATACACTAAATCACTTATAACTTTACACACTATATCACTAAATGCTTAATCCTATTAGTTTTAGTTCTACATGAAGGTCTTAACACTATTGTTCATTTTCGGAGTCTATTATTCTCCAAGACTGTTGGGAATCTTCTAATTCAGAAACCTCTTCTTCTCCAGACAGATCACAGGCAACCTTCTTGCTGGCTGACTGTTCAGGTGATTCTGATAAAACCCTTTTATTCCTTTTTGCAGTATTAGTTCCATATTGTGAACTTTCCCGTATTTCAATGTCTTGTGGCCCTGATACTCCAATAATTTCAGCCCACTTCGATTGTGATGGGAGTGACACGTAGTCTTCTTCCTCATCATCTTCATATAATCCATTTCTTGTCTCCTTTTGTTCCTTATCTTCCTTCCTCCCCCCAAAGCTATGTATCTGGTTGATGTGTCTCTTCAAAAGTTTACCATTCCATCTTACCAAATATCTACAAACTCCAACTTTTTTCTCTACTACTCCTTTTAGCCACTGTGGTCCTCCGCTATAATTTTTTACATAAACAGTTTGTCCGACTTCCAGTGTTCTTAATTTTGTGTTTTCATTATTTTCTACCTCTTCCAACATAGGTTTATCCTTTGAAGTGAGAGGATTTAAATAATCGAATTTAGTCCGAAACCGTCTGTTATTCAGTAATTCTGCTGGTGTTTTATCATTTACGCTATTTGGTGTAGTACGTAAGCCATATAAAATTTTTGGAAGTTTTACTTGCCATGGTTCAGAGGAATGTTTCTTGAGTTTATTTTTGATGGTCTGAACTGTTCGCTCCGCTTGCCCATTAGATGCTGGATGATATGGTGCCACTAGAACATGCCTAATACCATTCCTTTTGCAATAGTTCTGGAATTCTTCTGAGATGAAACTTCTGCCATTGTCACTTATAAGGGTATCAGGCAACCCTTGCTCCGAAAATATTTCTCGCAATATTTTTATTAATGTTGCGCTGCTCATATCTGAAACAATTTTGACTTCTGGCCATTTTGAGAAAGAATCTATAACTATAAGAAATGTTTTTCCTTGAAATGGACCAGCATAATCCATATGGAGTCTAGACCATGGTCTATCTGTTCTTATCCAGCGGTGTGTAACTTTAGTAGGCATACTCCTGTTTTCTGCACATATTTCACAGTTTTTTATCATATTTTCAATATGTTTATCAATGGATGGCCACCAGAAGTAACTTCTTGCCATTGCTTTAGTGATAACAATTCCATCATGATTTGTATGTAACTCTTCCAAAACTTTGTCTTTCATTTTCTCTGGTAGAACTACTCTGCTTCCCCACAAAATGCAATTTTTAAAAATAGATAATTCTTCTCTTTTCTGTCAATATGCTTTGAACTTATCATCTATTTTGCTTGGCCAGCCATTGCGCGTCCAATATAAAACTTTACTCAATATGGGGTCTTTTGATGTAAATCTTGCTACTTCTTGTGCTGTAAATTCTAACTCTATTGGTGTTTCTTCTATCAATAACACTCCTGAGTACTCTTCCTCCCTTTTTCCTGTATCTGCCGATGGCCAGCGGCTTAAAGCATCAGCGTTTCCCAATTTCTTCCCTTGTACATACTCTATTGTATAGTTATAGGAGTTTAGTAAAAGGGCCCATCTTAGCATTCTAGGGGAGATTATATTAGGTATGGGACGTTTAGGGTCAAATAACCCCAGTAATGGTTTATGATCTGTCTTTATATTGACTTTTCTGCCACTTATAAACTGATGAAATTTCTTAAGCCCAAATATTATTGCCGCTGCCTCTTTATCTACCTGAGCATACTTTCTTTCATGTTTATTCATAGTCCTTGATGCAAATATAATGGGTCTTATACTGCCATCTTCCATTTCATGTTCTAATACAGCTCCTAGTCCATATTGAGAAGCATCACATGATAATATCAATTTTTTCTTTAAGTCATAATGTACCAGAGTATCTTTGCTTGTCAACATTTTCCTTAATCTTTCGAAAACTTTTTGATGTGTCGTAGTCCATTGCCAAGGTACTTCTTTATTTAATAATTTATATAAGGGTTCCGCTATTGTGGCCTTGTGTGGCAAGAATCGATCATAGAAGTTAACTAATCCCAAGAATGCTTGTAGCTCTTTTAGATTACGTGGTGCCGCCGTTTTCTCAATTTCATAAATTTTATCTTCACATGGATGTATCCCAAATTTATCAATTCTGTATCCTAAAAATGTGACATTTGTTGTTGCAAACCTACATTTCTCTTTATTTACTCTTAGCCCTGCTTCCTCTAGTTTCTGTAGTACGGCTTTTAGCCGTTCATTATGTTGGTCTATGTTTGTGCCACTCACAACCACATCATCAAGTAGGACAGCCACACCCGGAATCCCAGCTAGCAACGATGACATCAAACGTTGAAAAATACCTGGGCATGCTTTTACACCAAATGCCAGCCGTTTTACCTTGTACAGACCTCTGGGAGTATTAAGAGTAAGTAGTCGTGATGTAGGTTCATCGACAACCACCTGTGTATATGCTCTCTCTAAATCAATTTTCGCGAATATTTCACCACCTTGTAACTGTGTGAAAGCTTCGTCGAGTGTCGGAAGTGGGTACGTATCAGTTTCAGTCACTGAATTTACTGTTGACCTGTAGTCTCCACAGAGTCTCACCTTGCCGTTAGGTTTTAATACGGGCACAATTGGGGTTGCCCATTCTGAGTATGGCACCGGTTCTAGTACATCTTCTTCTACTAATCTGTCTATTTCCTTAAAAACTCTATCTTTTATAGCAAATGGTACCGGCCTGCTTTTGAGGAACTTAGGGGCTGCTCCTTCTCTTGGTATGATACTCACAACTGGCCCTGTGTACTTCCCTAAACCTTCTTTAAAAACACCTTTGTACTGACCAAGTAACTTGTTCATATCTAAAGTGTCTATTTTTATGCTATTGAGACCATGTATTCCAATATTTAATTCTCTGAACCAGTTTCTCCCTATGAGACTAGGACCATTGCCTTGGGCTATAATCACTGGTAGTGTTCTAGAAATCTCTTTGTAAGCTACCGGAACCATTGCCCTTCCTATAATCTTCAATTGGTTATCTGTCCATGTTTTTAGCGTAATATCATACTTTTCTATTTCAGGTAATTTTCCCTTCCATATGAGTCTGGCTGTCGGCTCACTAATTAATGTGAATGCACAACCTGAATCAACCTCCATTTCAATTTCAAAACCATTAAGCAAAATATTTATCATAAATGCGGGTAGTCTGTTGTCCTTAAAATTATTAATAGGACTTTCATAAAGGCCATTACAATTAGACTTTTTATAATTGTTTTTATTATTCTTATTCAAACATACTACTTCTATATGACCAGTTTTCCCACAAAAATTACACTTTGACCACCTGAACCTGCACTCTCCTTTATGTGATTTACCACAGCGGAAACATTTAAATTTACCAGTAGGTTTTTCACTTTTTTTAAAAGAAAGTTTATTTATTTCCATTGGTTCCTCTAAATCCATGGTAGGTTTACTCGTATTAACTCCAGGGTTAACAATTAAATTAGAATCACAATTGGCTGACTCATGCGATAGTGCTATTTCACATGCAAATTGGAAAGTTAACTCCCTCTGCTGTAGCATTTTCTTTTGAATGTCTTTGTCGTTAATTCCACAGACCAATCTATCTCTCAGTGTTCTGTCAATATCACTAAAATTACAATGAATGGACAATTTCCTCAAACTAGCTATATAATCGCGTATTTTTTCTCCTTCTTCTTGATTTCGGGAATGAAATTTGAATGATTCAACTATTTCATTTGGTTTTGGATGAAAATGAATATCTAAAACATTTTTTATAGTTGAAAAAGTAACCTCACTTATTTTCTTCGGGGCAATCAGTGCAGAAATTAAATCAAATAAATCAGGACCACATACCGACAATAAATTCGCCTTTTTCTTAGCATCATCCGTGATTTCATTTGCTTCTAGACAAAATCCAAACCTTGTAATGTAGTTTTCCCAACAGCCATGTGCTACATCATATTCACTGAACTTAATCACCATTTTTACCTTTTCCACCTAAAGATTTTTATACAATTCAGTGAATTTAGTTTATTACACACACTTTTAAACACTTTTTCCTCGTCGCCAATAACATATACGCGCGGAAATCGGGAAAATACGAGGGAACACGCGTGTTTGCTCACCTGACATAACCAGACTGAATTATCTGCAAGTACCCTCGAGTGAGATACATGACACAGTGGAAGTTGGATAAAATACAGAAAGGTTAAATAGGAGTGGCCTGTGTAGCTACCATTAGTTTACATTACGAGACTCGATCATCAATATCGAGTGCGTTTGACTCATCGATTGTCCCGCTTCAAAGTTGTAAGAACTCTCAACCAATGAGAGCGCCAAACGCGCTCGATGTGACGATCGAGTCTCGTAATGAAAACTCATGGTAGCTACACTGGACACGTCTCACGAATGTAACATGGGAGACAGACAGAGATAGTCACTGAGTGATCCCCTGAAGGAGGACATCGCCGTCGATATAGAGCAAGACGAAGGTAGCGTGTCAGTCTAATAGATTTTAGAAATAGAATAAAATTTGACTTTAATTTTAAATGACATTAACTTTGAGATCATTTAAATAATATAGCAGGCCTGCATGCGTAAAGTGTTGCCACAAATTCAGCACAAAATAATAAATGCATAATAATGATTCAGTTTTCACTTCTGTCCGTCAGTCTCACAGCGGCTAATTTATTCATTTTTTATTTGCGAAATGACATAGAGGAATAGTTTATTTTTTAACATGTAGTGATAATGACTACTTGGCACCGTTTCTATCCTCACCTCAACTCCTTGATAGCATGCAGCTCCTTTTGCTCGGCTTGTTTGAAGGCGGCTACAATATCAGTCGGGGTAGAATCTTCGCTGAAGTTCCTGAGGAACAGACCTGCTTCCAATGACGAGGCGCCCTCACCGCCCGGACGCGCTCGCCGCCGACTCACAGGCTCGCCCGCTTCCACTCGCGGGGACAGGGCTTCCAGTAGGGAGTAGGGCCAGTTCTAAGGAAACAGAGTAAGGAGTTAGTTTGTTTTATAACTCTAAACGTAAACTAAGGTGGCTGAAATCCTAATAAACTTACTCCGTCCACTGTCTCTGAGCACTTCCTCTCCTTTTAAACATATCATCATATTTTATTTGCTCTTGTATGATGTTTATTAATTAGATGTATATGTTTATTTAAACTATTTAGTATGATACACTTAACTTATATATTTATTGTATATTGTATGTCAATAGTACAAATAAAATATTTCTGATTGTAGACTATCTACATTATTTCTCTCTCCGTCCCTTAGTATTCCATCCAAAAGTTGTCTGTAATAGATCGCTCTTAGCGATAAAATTATATTTATGTTCTGTAATTTATATGGTGTGTATTGTGGAGGTCAGACGGCAGTCGCTTCACGGAAAATATCGAAGTTTAGCCAAAATCAGCAGTTAGACTGGTTAAGCGGACCCCAGACTCCAAAGCTGAAAAAGCTGAGGATGCGACTGTGATTAACGCTGAGATGATGATAATGAATCTATATGGTGTACATAATAAAGAGTATTCTATTCTAAAGTTAATAATCAGTAATTAATTTAGTCGATTGACAACAAATGAGGTGTCCTTGTTAGGTTAGTTGTTCATGGTAGTGTACCTTCTTGAGGAACATGTCAGCGGCTCCCCGCTGCCAGTTCCGAGCCGACTGCAGCGCCTGCTTGAGTTGGTCCTTCTCGTACAGCGACAGCGGGATGTGTGCGCCTCGCTTCACTATGTTCTCCACACTGTGCATGTAAGGGTATAGCTCCTTTGACTGCATCTCCTCTACCTGGGAAACAACACCTCTTATAGGTAAACAGACACAAACTGACAACAGACATCTTTGAACATCTACAACAATATAGAGACATATCTTAGTAACCAATTTAATCTTGTGTATCTTTAATTATTCCTCGAATCTTAAACCTGACTGATATTAAAGATGCGAAAGTTTTTTTGTTTTAATAATTATAAACTAGTGCTTGATTGCAATCCCGCTTGATGGTAAAGCGCGCTGGTTTATTAACCCTATTCACTTAAAAACTTAGTGAATAGGAAGGAAAACGGCAGGTGAGCGAGGTGATGCAATGTTAAACCCAACAACACGACTAACGATGCTGCGCTGAGATTGAGAGGGAGATTGATCTGTGGACTCTTCACGACCAAACTCCCGACACAACAACATTTAGCGCATCGTACCCGGCACACATTGCAACACAAATGCTCAGACCTGTCCTCCGTACGGCTTCACCAACCATCAGGAACACGACGAATCGCTTGGCGGCAAGACTTTGTCTGGTGGGTGAAAAGTGAATTGAATCACGAAAGAAACTGATTCTTCGATAATGTTTTGGCAATCTTTACGGTTTGAAGAGGCATTAATCAACAACAGATTACCGTAAACCCCTGTATTAACGGTTTACGGTGTTCTGCTTACAAACTATAAGATTATGTAAGGATCGTAGCAGATGGCCTTCAAGAGTTTCTACCTACCCTCATGTGAAGAAGGCATGATTTTATGTATGTTTGTTTGCTTATGAACTGTCAAGTCAATACAACAGCAAAACATGAAAGTAAGAAATAACAACGTAAAAAAAATTATACAATAAAAAAGACATCTCAGTAAATTACCTTATTTAGCCAATCCCTGGCATGAGACACAGCAGTCTGTAACGCGTGGTAGGACGGCAAGGCCGCCTCGATCTCTTCCCCATCTGCCAGCAATATGTCCAGTTCGGACAGCGTGGTGTGCTGGGGTTCTAGTTCGAGTTCCGGCGGCGGGTTTTTGGAAATGTCGATCAGGACTGCGCGGGCGCGGGATTCCCATTCATCTACTTGAGCTGCAAAAAAAAAAGAGTTGTCATTACCCTTGTGTATTAGAAGGTTCTATTTCAAATCTAAATTTAAGGTCCGTATTCCAGAAGGAAACTCAAGCATTGATCTCTGCTTAAGCATTACATAGAACTAGTTTCAACCAATCAAATGGCTTGAAACGAGACTTATGTGGAGTTTGAGTTTTGAGTGACGTTCTGTAATACGCACCTAAGTCTTCTGTTTTAAAATGTTACCTAATGATAATAAACAGTAGCGTCAATTCTAAAGAATAAAAGTGATAAATTTAGAATGTATCGCTTTTTTACACTGTATTTTAATAAAACGTTTTAATTATATTTTTCATCACCTTAAATCTAAGTAACGGTTATCTAGCAGCAGTCTTTTTTTTTACTTTATTGTTGTTAACATATGGGTAAAATATTGAGTTGTAATATTGTTGTAATGTGTTATTATTATTAGTAAATATTTTATATTGTAGCTGTTTATTGTACCGTAATAAATAAAAAACAATCCTAATTTCACCACTGGGTACAGGAGTATGTAAAGGTCATTGGGAGCAATACGACCCGGTCGCGGACACAAATGAAAATGATATAAAATGAAAGAGTATAAATGCACGCAGCATTATAGTTATTTTATTTAGAATGCGTGGGAGAACAAATTATTATATTAGTCCGTTTATCGGACCAATCATGTTAGCGCCCAAAGAAACTCAGAAAGGAACCCAAAAAATAACTTAACATTTGTGCGCACGACTCGTGGGACTCTGCTTGTATACGTTCGTTTTTATAATTATAAAGTAGTGCTTGACCGCAATCCCACCTGATGGTAAGCAGTGATGCAATCGTTAATGGTAAAGAGCGATAGTTTATTAAGAGCCTATTCACAAAAAAAAAATGAGAATAGAAAGGAAGACGACAGTTGAGTGAGGTGATGTTGAAGTTTTTTTTTTTTTTTATTTTATGGCGCTGTATTAATTTGTACCTATGACAGCAAAATGATTACACAATATTATTAAAAACATTCCAGCCATCGCGGCGGCGTCAAGGCACCTTACTATCCCTGTATTTTTATTAAAGATGAAACAACAGTATTCAATTATTACTGTTTTTCATAATCTTTTGACTTTTTAGCTTGGTTAGTTAAACTAGGTTAATTAGCAAGATATGTCAATTTAAGGCCTTAACTGAACTTTTTTCTACAAATAAAATTGACGCTTGACAGTTTTTGAAGGAAATTATCTGCCAAAATGTCTAAATATCAGATGATTGACATACCTTTTAGTTTGAAGAGTAGTGAGCGCTCCGTCTCGACCTTGTGATGCGGCACGACGTGGTCGGCGTCGTTCAGCAGCCGGTCGATGACGTCCCGCGTCAGCGTGGAGTAGTCCTCGCGGTAGGCGCGCACTTCTTCTATGAACTTCACTTGTTGCAGGCGAGCTTGCAGCGGACCTAACTGTGGCAGGACGATGCACAGGCGGGAGCCGAGCTCTGACGTCTGGAAGAAATTATGAATGATGTTTTATTAACACGAATAACTTGTAATGTAATGTACATTACATGATACATAACAGATATTATTGGGTTAAGTTCATTGTAAACCAAACTTTTCATGTGCCCCCACACATAAAAATCCATAGGTGTCAAGTCTGGACTTCTAGCTGGCCTAGAAGATGGATTTGGATGTGTGGGGGCACATGAAAAGTTTGGTTTACAATGAACTTAACCCAATAACATCTGTTAATGTTTTGAGGCAGAAAATTATTGATGCTGCTAACGAAATAAGGAGAGGACTAACAACTGGGGTAGTGAAAAGTGGCTGAAGACACAGAATGCGTGCATGTGTGCGAAATAGGAGCGGACATGTAGAACATGTACTGTAAAAGGATTAATAAACCTCATTTGTTACTTATTTGGATTGTTTTATTTTGTTTTCGGACTAAAGTTAAATTTGACGCTTAAGCATCGTTATTTTTTCCTACTACCTGGTAGCATATCATCAATGTTTTTGTAAAAAAAATCCAATAATACCCTATTGTATTATACTTTATCGGAAAGCTGAAGAACCGTAGATATTTTTAATTTAAGCATATCTGCAGCACAACTGTCATAGACTTTTTTACAATATCTTACAAAGATCTTTTCACAAATTTATTTCTTTTTTTAACAATCAGTTGTCTAATACCACTCAGTTGGTAGAGTTACTTGCAGTTTTTGTATTTAAGATAATGAAGTAACTATTCTGCTACACAAAAAATACAAAAACAAAAACATTAGAGATATAAAACACAAAAAAATGGGGACAATAGATAAAAAATCTGGATTTTTTATAAAAAATCTTCAAAGTCCTATAACTTGAGAACGGTTAAGTTTGGGGTATGGTGTTCCATAGTCAAATTAGTCAGAAATGATGGAAACTACCACGTCTTAAAGGATTTAGGTCGACTTAACCTATAACCCTGTATACACCTTTCGTTACATGATATATCAGCTGGGGAATTAAGACATTGCATGGTGTGATTATGATAGTAAATTAATATTACAGACCTACAGGTATCTTAAGGTTTTAAGAATTGCAGTAGTGTGCAATGTTGACTAAGATTCTATTGACCACATTTGCTGTCATTTCAATATTATGAATATATCTAGGAATACAGAATTTCCTTTATCAATGGCTCTTCAGTGTTGAATGGAAACATTTATTTCGTTAAAACACACAGTGAAAAGAAAACAAAAGAACGAAAGAAATGAAAAACAAAGAAAGAAATATGTCTTGTTTGGGGCACAGGAAATATAAATAGCGAAAAATAAAAAAGGAGCATTGAAAAGTCACAAATAATGAAAATAGCATACCTCTTCCAATTCTCTGACATAGGCGTGGTCAGTCTTTTCCAGATCCTTGTTGAGAAGTTCGGTCGCGCGGCTCTCGAACTCCGATGTTTGTCGTAATACTTCTTTCACTGCTGAGCCTGTTTCAAACAAATACAATTACATTTCATCAACGGGTAGTTATTATAGAATTGTCAGGAGTTGGGTTTGGTAAACTGGCTCCGCCATTCTGCGCAAGACGCAGAGGGCGATGGCCGTCAGGGTCGTCCGCGGGTATCGCACGATTTCCTACGAGGCGGCTTGCGTCCTGGCCGGATCCCTGCCCTGGGACCTAGAGGCGAAAGTACTCGCGTCAATGTACCGATGGCGCGAGGAAGAGCGGACATGGGGCTCCAGTCCGGCGCAGCGGCAGATCGAGCTGCGCCGAGAGGAGCTCCGTCAGGTTCTGGTGGCGGACTGGCGGCAGAGGCTTATGCGCCCTACCGCCGGCCTCGCTACCGTCGAGGCGATCCGGCCAGTACTCGACGACTGGCTCGGGAGAAGGCACGGCTCCCTTTCGTTTAAGGTGACGGGGCACGGCTGTTTCAGCAAGTACCTGCGTCGCCTAGGCAGGGAGCCGGATGCTCGGTGCCACCACTGCGTCCAATGCGGGGAGGACACGGCGCAGCACACGCTCTCAGAGTGTGTAGCTTGGGAGGAGCAGCGCCGTGTCCTCACAAATGAAGTAGGAGGCGACCTGACGCTGCCGGCAGTAGTGCGGAGGATGGCCGGCAGTGCAGAGTCGTGGGACGCGGTGGTGTCCTTCTGCGAGGACGTGATGTCGCAGAAGGAAGCTGCGGAACGGGAGAGGGAGATCTCAACTCCCTTCCCGCGCCGCAGAAGACACACCGGGCGCGCGGGCGCCGAAGAAGGGCGGATAACGCCCTCTTCCGGCCCCCATGAATGGGTCCAGGGGCGAGGGACATGGGAAAGTCCCCGCCCCCTATTCAATGGATCCCGAGGCGAAGGCGATGCACGGGGTAGCTTGACACCCCACTACCCCGTGCAGGAGACGAGGCCCGGGCCAGCACGAGGGTGTAGGGCCGTGGAAGAATTTAGACTCCCGGGGCCGCACGCGCGCTCGTGATAGAAGAGACACCGGGTTGGTTTTAGTCAGTAAGAGTCTGGTATATGTTATGTTATGTTATTGGTTTGGTTTCCGCACTCAGTCCCTCCAGCGGACCATTGTGCGTGGACCATGGCGGCCTTTGGCGGTTATTCCAACCAGCCCACCTCCCTCCAGAAGCCCATCAGGTCTCCTAGCCTGTTGAGAACATCTGTGTAAGATCTTGGTGCTCCTATGGTTTCGTTTCTGATTTGGGTAACGCCTGTACACTCGAAGAGTACATGCGCAACTGTCTCGTCAGCCTCTATGCAGGCTCTGCACAGAGGGCTGTCTGTTATGCCTATTGTGTGGAGATGCTTATTCAGCGAGCAGTGGCCCGTGATGATCCCCGTCATCAATCGTAGGTTCCTCCTATCCAGGCGCAGCAATCTTTTGGTTAGCCTGTCATCCAGGGATGGCATGGCCTCCCTGGACTGCCTGCAGCCCGGTGACGAGGACCACCAGATCTCCGCTTGTTCGTAAGTATGCTTTTGTAGCCATCTGCGTATTTGAATAAAGGGGATAGGCACAATGGGCTCCGGTCCGCTGACCAACGCGCTGGATGCCCTTCTAGCCAGCTCGTCAGCTGCGTCATTGCCCAGTGAGCCGCTGTGACCCTTTATCCACTGTAGTGTCACAGTGTTGCGGTTTGGTACGGTTATCCGTTCCAATGCATCGTGGCACTCAAGTATAAGACTTGATGTGATGCATCCCTGCTTTAGGGATTGGAGGACGGAAGCACTGTCAGTGAGTATGCGGACACGCGTGTCCGCAACTCCTCTGGCTTTTATGGCTAGGGCCGCCAGAGTTATGCCCACACACTCTGCTTGATAGACTGTGTTGAGCATCCCTAGCGGTCTGGATATATTTATGTTGAGGTCTTGTGAGAACACTCCAACGCCCGTTCCTTGATCGGTTTTCGATCCGTCGGTGTATACTCTCAACTCCTCCGGTCCTGAGTGGTCGCACTGCTCTTCTTCAAGTACTATCTGATAGTGCTTTTGAAAGCAGTACTGTTTTGGTACCCTGTCATTGGGTGCTTGTAACATTGGCCGCCTCTCGATTGCATCGAGCATCAGGCGTGTATGTTTGACCCTGGAGTCTTTGCTCAGGGTTCCCGATAGGTGGAGTCTGAAGGCAGCCAATGTCGCTTCCTCCCTCACAATGAGGTGAAGGGGGGGTAGTCCCAACATCGCCTGCAGCGCGGCAGTAGGCGTGGTTCTCATGCAACTGGTGATTGCCACACACGCCAACCTTTGCAGTTTCTCGAGGTCTTTTTGGGCTGTGCTCAGACTAGTTCTTGGCCACCAGACTAGTGAGCCGTATGTTATAATTGGCCGGATGACTGTGGTATAAAGCCAGTGAGTGACCTTGGGGCTAATTCCCCAGTTTTTCCCAAGCATCCGCTTGCACTGCCACATCGATATGCTGGCTTTAGTTGTGATGTAGTTGGTGTGTTTCGCCCAATTCAGCTGTTTGTCCAGGTATATACCCAGATATTTTGTTTCAGAGAGTCTGGTATAGTAAATTGATAGAGTATGGTAAATTGGCTCCTAGCTAAGTTTTTGCCACATAGGTTGGACAATCAAGTAACTATATTAGCCGCGGTTTGTTCGTTAATTCGTGTCTGTCCGTTTGTTTGCTGTCATTGGTTATTTTCGAGCTAGCTTATTTTATAGTGCAATGCAGTGCAATGTTTGGTCTCTGCATTACCCTAAGGTGGATGGGTAGATAATGCATCCGGAGTTAGGACCTTTGTAGTATTTTTTATACTTGTGATGTATGTATAGAGGGTAGATTTAGATTTTCTCTTTTAGATTTTTGTAGGTAGTAAGTCTGTCTTTTGTCTTCAAATACAATTAGTGATTAAGAACGGATGTGTTTTAATTGCTAGCCCAGTTAGGTAGTGTACCCTAATCCTATGGGATTTCGGAATACTTAAGCTTAAATCCATACTAATATTATAAATGCGAAATTAACTCTGTCTGTCTGTCTGTTACGCTTTCCTGCTTCAACCTCTCAACCTATTTTGATGAAATTTGGTACAGACAATCTTTAGACCCTGAGAAAGGACATAGGCTACCTTTTATTGAAAAAAAAAATTGATGTTCCCGAGGGGAATCTAAAAAGCGCAATATAACCGAATTCCACGCGGTCGAAGCCGCGGCCAGAAAATTTGTTATAAATAAAAAAAATAAAAGGCTAGGCAGATGGTGAGTTTGTATTGTAAATGACTTACCTTCAGGTAAGACACAAGCGAGTCCGTCTATCTCAGCGGCGAACAACGTGAGTTCATGTATAGTGAGGCGGTACTTGGGGTCGTGGTGCCGCGTGCGCGTGCGCATCTTGTTGAGGTCTAGTTGTTGTATCACTGACGCGCATTTCTCTGCGTCTTCTATTGCCGTTTCTAAAGCTCGGACGAGCTCGGTTTTGTGCATCTGTTGGTAAAAGGGAACACGTTTATTCACATAAAGTATATTTACTCCATCCGCTTTGGTAGTTAATTAAAAGTAAACAAAAAAATCAAGTGATTTAGTTAACCAATTACACATCATTGACATTCATAAGTCGTCATTCTTTGGCTTTCTGTCCCGTACTCATCAAGTTAGCCACTTTACTGATGGATTCTAATGTTGCTAAATTGAAGATTATACAGTACAGAGTATACCCAAATAATTTATATATCTTATTATCAGACATATTGCGTCGACCGCAAATGAATTAGGATTAGAACTGGTGGATGATGATGAGATGTTTACCTTGAGATCATGAGCCCTCTTCAGATGCGCCCGGAGCCCGTCCAGGTCGCAAGTCTTGGGCGTGTCTGGGTCGAGCGCGTTCTGTACAGCTTCTGCCCATTCTCGGAACTGCTCCGATTTCTTCTTTAACTTCTCTAGCATAGCTGGTAGCTCGTCTAAAGTGTAGCGATACCTGGCAGTGAAAATGTTTAATGTCAATATCATGATTAAATTGAAATGAAATTATGATAGTAAATGAGTTTCTGGTGATTTTTTTTTTTCTTGTTTATAAAATCAATTTTACATATCTTTTTACTAATATACAGGCTGTTGGTGTAAACACCGGTACTCATGAAATCAGTGGTTTGGTTTCACTTTCAGAACGTAAATTTAATGAAAAACGAAAACTTTTTTTTTATTCACGAACTTATTTTCACTCTAGTCGCTAGCAGATCATATGTTTCGTGAACGCTAGGGTAAGAGCCCGCTACGCAAGCTGCGTGCGCGGCGCCGCGGCCGTCTCCCCTCAGTTCGGCGCAGCCACGATATGGGAAGGACGTGCACTTGCTTGCAGCGCAACGTGAGCGAAGCGAAGTCCAAAGTCCGCCCGCCACCGCTCATTTGTCGTGCAAGTGTGTCTTATGTATGTCGTGTATGTATGTGTGTTGTGTAGTGTAATATTTTGGCGTAGGGTGAGATGTCCAACAGTGAACCAGTGGTACACATTGAGCCACCCTTCTTACTTTGTACACGCTACGTTTTCGAACCGTGCTTGGACGCGAATATACTCAGTTTTTACTGCCCCGCCTGCTGGTAAGTCGGGAACTAGCTAGCGTCAAAGACGTCCGCGTGGCGGATCGCAATACGATTTTCGGCGATAAAACGCAATAAAACGTAAGTATTACCTTTTCGTATAACTTCTGTTATGTGTATTTATATTATGTGATATTTATTATACCTTATATAGCGTTTATTTTGCTATCGTATACAACTGAAATTATTACAGTAACTCTTTTCATTTGTTTTTAACATCACCTTAAACGTTGAATGGTGAGTGTAGTACACAGTGAACCACGAACATAATTGAAACAGTGAGCCGGGTAATTTTATGCTGTTTTTGTTTCAGAATAGGGCGAATCAAAGCAGCGCCTGGGAAAATTGGAGGTCACAGAAAAGAACACATGTTGCTAGTAAAAAATGGACATTTCGTATTTAAAATTAAAAAACATTGTCAAAGACATTTATTTGATTACTTAGTAACATTTACAAGGCGTTTCATTGCTTCACCTTAAGTTTTGTAGCATAAATAGTCATAATTTGTCGTAAAATAAATAGGAAGCTTCACTGTATACATATTGGTTCACTGTTGACCTGGCCCCGGTTCAGAGTGTCCCACGTGGTGGACTCAGTGAGCCATTTGCCATCTTTTAAAAAAACTTAAATATATTCTACCTTATTACGTTTGGTTCTAAAATTAAAATGCAAAATTATAGCCAGATATATGGGCAGTCCAATAGTAAAGAAAAATCTTCATTATCTTTAGAACCAGCTGAGCTATGAATCTGCAACTTTTTCATGGTTCACTGTTGGACACTTCACCCTACACAAAACTACAGTGGATTGAAATTGTTCGGCTTTACGCCGTGGCTGGCGATAACCTGAACGAGGCCCGAAGAATTTACGTATTTACTATGTTCATAATGAACATTACGAGAGCCACGTAAATCACATACGGCACGAACATCGAATACGGCAACCACCGTTTTTCATCGTCTGTTAAGGCCAACGTATACATAATTCAATCTATGTAAATTTAACAAGTAATTTTTAATGAAACTGTAGATAATGTAAAATGTGATTAACTTTTAAATACCTAAGCCAGGAAAAGCTTGAAGGGAAAGTTAGATCACAGGTTAGAACGTTAATGTTAGAACGGACGGCAAGTGCAAGAGGTCAGCCCCCTTTGCACTGAAAAGTGCCTCAGGCGCATTGTATCTATGAGTATACGGCCGACCTCGGACAGAAAATTTTTGAAAGTAAAAACGAATATTTATTTTTCAATTCAGATAAACATTTTTATAATTAAGCAAACTCCCTATGGCTTAGTGTCAATGGTTTTTTACCCTTCCAGGCAGTATAAAGCTGAAGTGTTTGTTAGAACGCACTAATCTCAGGAACTACTGGCCCGATTTGGAAAACTCTTTTTGAGGTGGATAGCCCATTAATCCAGGGAGGCGTTAAGCTATATAACATCACGCTGCGACCAATAGGAGCGGAGCATATCAAACTTTTAAAATGTATGCTGTACCTATATTGTGAACTAGAAGTGTAATAAGGTATCTATAGAAATCGACTCTTTTAGAGTTAAAATAAAATGTTCAACTAACTAACTCCACGCGAACGAAGTCACAGGCGGTCGCTAGTCAATTATGTTTCAAAATTAGATGAGACGGTGTTTGTCGCCAATCTCCTTCAAGAATTTGCTTAGCCAAACCCATAATATTACTGTTTAACTGTCGTTTATTGTAGTACCTGAGCTTGTGTTTGTATGCAGGACAGTCGCACAGCTGCGTGTAGTGCCGCAGACACGCCACGTGTGGCGTGCAAACACACGTCACGCTCGAAAAGAAGCACGTCGTCTTGTAGTGTATTGTAGTACCTGAGCTTGTGTTTGTGTGCGGGACAGTCGCATAGCTGCGTGTAGTGCCGCAGACACGCCACGTGCGGCGTGCACACACACGTCACGCACGACAAGAAGCACGTTGTCTTGCACAGGGTACATTGTCGCTCATCATCAGGTAGGAGCTCGAAAGCTTCGCGTTCTGCTTCGGTGACGCCCTGGTGGAAAAATGCCATATGTGTAAATAATGTAACAAACGAAATGTGAATTTCTCTTTTTTTATTTCTTTAGGGCTAAGCTTTTATGTACATCTTATATACAACGTTATTGCTTCTTTATAAGAAACCTGAATGGTAGTCAATCATTTTTACGCCATGTTATATTTTTTCCTAAATATATTTAAAATATTTTGCAGTGTGGTTACCGAGCGCAGGTCACAGTTCACCGCGGATCATTGAGTCCTAGCGCGCCCGGCGCCGCGCCGCTGAAGGCGCGAGCGGGCGAGCGCCTCGTTGGCCATATTTTTGTAGGGACAACTAGGTAACATAACAAGCTCACAACTTTGTCATTTGTCAAGAACACTCTCACTCAAAAAACTCTTTACTTAAAAATACTACCAGGTTTCGCATAAAAAAAATAACGTTGTATAGTCAATTGTTGGATGCGCTCGTTTGTCTAAAAGTATTATAACATAAGAGTATATGTGCCGTTCAATACAAGTCCTAGATATTCGACTTACCCAGTCCAACAGACCCTTCCTGAGCTTCCTCTCATCATGCAACATGGTCCTCATGTCCCTGTAAGCCGCTAGCGCCACGGTAAGGCTCAATCCATCAGCTTCGAGCGCCATCTTGCAAACCAACTCGTCGTGAGAGAACACACAGTTCCGCCGCAGAGTCGAGTAGTGAGCGATGCATTCACGACCCATTTTTAGCTAGAGGGACAATGGAGATTTAGTTTGAATGTCGCAATAAATAGAGAGGGCAAAGGGAATCCGAAATTGAATGTTTTTAACAGTTTTTGACAAAATTGGGTCAAATCTTTAATAACATTGCTTGTTGGTGGTGACTAACTTTTGTCGTCAGAAAAGAGGTTTTTTTTTAAAGATCATTTTATAGACTAATCTAGTCTAGTTTTTGTAGATAAGTAGAATTATACCTTTAAATGATCTATACGAGATTATGTCTGGACTCTTTAAGAAACCGTGACCTCTGAGTTCGTTTCGGCCTTACTTCTCAGAGTAATCAGATAGGAAACACTGAAGTCATCTAATTTATAAAAATATGATGTAACATGTAAAAATGTTTGTACAAAACTCATCATCATCTAAGTCAACATTTGCCCTAGTATAAATAATAGTCTTACCCAGTCTGCAGGTGTGAAATTAACCGCCTCAGCAAAGTTGTATCCTTGATTGAAGCCGGCGTGGTATGCGCGAGGAAACGTGATCACGAACTCTCCAGCGTGTTGATCCATCCTAAACGAGAAAAACAAAAGGAACTTATTTAGGACCTGAATTACATGACGTACATAGGGCCGGATCATTACGTCGCGAATCGTCCATCAAACTTCATAATCGAAATCAAGTAAAATCGAAGTAGCTGCTTGAAGCACAAAATACGTATTTTCAAATTCGTTGATTCCACTTCTTGCACTTATTTGACGGGTTTATTTATATTTTCTTCCTGATCCTGATACAAATATCGTGAAATCCATGTCCAGTAAACCACTATACTTTAGATTGTTGTCTATTCACTACTTTTATTACTTGAAATTTAATATTTGTTTACAACTTACCTATACACAGGTACTCCCGCCTTCATGAGAACATTAGGATTCATGATGGTGACGAGCTGATGCAGCAGGTCCGGTTGTAACTGGAACAGTTCAGGTGCCTCCGCTTTCATAGCAGCCTCGAACTGCTCTGCTTTTGAACTTGGTACTCCATACCTAAAGGTGATAACAAATTTAGTTCTATGTTGTATGTATGGGTTTTGTTTCCGCACTTTGTCCTTCCAGTGGACCATTGTGCGTGGAAGAACAAAGGAGATGTTTCAGAAATGTATGGAGCCTGGGCCAGCACATTCTACACTTAATGCTAGGTATAGATATGCTGTAGTTAACTGTTTTTAATGTTAATTTCCTATGTGCAACACAACTACTAATAAATATGGTGGTCAGCAATAAGCGAAATATAATTTTGACAGTGACATATGATTGACGTGTCATGTATCTAAGGCTATCCGTATCTATATTATCTACCACATGACTGCGAAAAAACAAAACATGAATTCCGAACATACGGCTCATTAAATAAACACAATCAACTCAAATCAAACACTCGCCACGAACACAACGGGAAAATAGAACTGTCAAAGTCTTCAATCAAACGTCATAACCACTGTCATGGCTACCTTTAAAAAGGGTTATCTCACTAAAAACGTTTCAAATAATTAATTACCACATACTTGTATTTTTATTCAAATTAATTTAGTAGTATTTTTATGCAAATCTATTATTTGTTTCCTTTTTTTCTATATACTGTACATAGTGGTGGCCCAAAACTAAACTACACACTACTAAACTAAATATAATTTATCATTTTGTACAAATGCATCAGAAGCCTTTAAAAAAACATAAATGACATGTTTAGAAGTTACACTCACCAAGTCTTGGGTTCTCCCCAATGAAGGTAGTTGATAGAATAGCTCCAGTGGTCTTCATTGTGCCAGCAGAATGTCGCGAAGCACATGCCCACATACAGCCAGGGGATCTGAGGACAAACAGACAAAGTTATAAGAAGACTGTTAAATTCACAGATGGATATACGAAGAGGCAAAATAATTAATACATTTTGTTTTACAACTAATTACATACCTTTTCACAAATTGGAACATTTTTTTGGTTATTTTTAGTCTGAAATAAAAATGCTAGCTATTTCGCAGTCAACTGGTTTAATTGTTCGTATAATTAATCGCCTAGCCTTAGCGGCTGTTTATTTAACGGTCTGAATAATATTCAATAAACTATAGTTTAAGTTGGAACTATAACCAATCACGTGCGAGCGGAATTGGTGACAGTAACAAAGACCAGCGATTCCAACATACCTTCATCCCCGAAATGTCGGCGTTAATGTGTCCGAGCACGGAGCCCTCGAGCACGGGCAGGTTGTTGAGGTTCCACGACGAGTCCGCGTACTGCTGCTCGCCTGGGTACAGGTGTGCGTGTGTCTTTGTGGGGAAACCTGAGGAATTATGGAGTAGGTTAGTTATGCACAGCAAAAATAACACATGGTGAAATGCAAATAAAAAACTCGAATGTTGGGAGATTCATCAGCAGTGGTAATCTTTTAGCTGCAATGAAGGTGAAGAACTGCTTTTAAAAATACAGAAGTTCTTATGAAAACCGAAAGGGCGTAAAAGCTTAGGACTCCTTTAAGTTTCACAACATGTCAAACACCAACCCTTGTACTCGTGTACTCGATGTGTAAAAATATATCTTCACTTACCGGACCCATGGTCCATTGAGTGCAGATCAGCGCCATATTCTACAGTAACATCCTCGTCTATTGAGGACACGACGCGCCAGAACTCTTTCTCTACTGTCGATGTTGGCACCATCTAGTCGTAAAACATTTTTAAATTATTTCCACTAGACTCAAATCAGCAAATCTTTGAAGGTGTGCTATTATACACAGATTATAACAGCTAGATTATTACTATAATTGGACATAATAAATGGCGCCGGTTACCAGTTCACAAATGTAAACTAAATTTATGGTTGGTACACCCTTTCCTTTCATTAAGATAAGGACAGAAAATAAAAAGTACATTAGTCCTGCCAAATTAGATACTCCATAGACATTTAAAATGTCAACTAATCGACTAAAAATACGTCGATTTACGTTAAGCACCTAACTAAACTAATAGGACCAAACTAATATTTTTATGTTCTGTCATTTTGTTAATGAAATAAAAAAACATATGCACTGAGCTAAAATATAGTTCAGTTTGTAAATAAGAAAATCGGCGCTAGTGACCGAAAAGGTGAAAGTCAAATTATATTAGCTGATGTAAAACGGTCCACTGGACAACTACTCTCTATGTCTATGTTTACTGAGTCGTGTCAAACATATCATTGAATCTTGATTCAATCTTACACTGACCATCCATTTCTTATATCAGTAGACAATTCAAATAATTTCTCTAGTTATCATTTTCATAATAAATAACTAACAAAGCTTGTTATTTATTTACATTTTCGCACAAATAAATGTACAGAGGCGGACTCGCACTAAGCCCTGGCATGACAGTCTGATCCTTTTTGCGTTCATAGCCCCGTTCATAATGCGAGGCATTGGTCAGGGAGCAAGAACATCTCTGAAGAAGTCGCGGCCAGAAGGTAGTATGAACATAAGACTCACATGTACAGGCATATTGAAGTAATCTGATTTGAACTGGTCGGCCATCTCTCCAAACTGTTGCAATGTGTATTCACGCGACGCTTGTTCGAACCCGAACGCTTCTGTGGGTTTTGATACCTGGTGACAATGGGAAGTAAGATGATGATTAATGTAAAGTGGATCGACAACTTATTGTGGAGCCTGGTATACCTACTATCGCGGACTTCAATTGTTGATGGTTATAAATTGGTGCTTGATCACAATCCCGCCTGATGGTAAGTTGATGGCACTCGTTGATGGTAATGCGCGCTAGATTATTAAGAGCCTATTCACTCAAAAAAAAAACCGACTGAATGAATGAAGGAAAACAGTTGAGCGAGGTGATGAAATGTTAAACCCAAGAACACGACCAACGATGTTGCGCCAGAGGGAGATTGATGTAGAGACCCTCCACGATCAAAATCCCGACACAACAACATTTGGCGCATCGTGCCCGGCACACATCGCAACACAACTGCTCAAACCCGTAATCTGTACAGACTAAGTTCATAGTTTTTCGTCTCAGTTTGGACAATACCGCGCAAAATCTAGTCAAATCCGCGCAACCGTGAAGCTCAGCTCCTTTGTACGCACCTCTTGCGCCGCACACACGGGACAGCGCCAGTCCCCCTTGGGCACGTCGGCCAGCGGCGGCAGCAAGCAGAACGTGTGGTACGAGTCGTCACACCCGTCACACAGCAACATTTGCTCCTCCACATCTCCGCGCCCGCATACGTGGCACATGTACTTCGCCAGCTGGAACAAAGACAAATTTATTTTATTATTATTAACCAGTTAAGGCGCCAACGGTACACGATACGGGTTTTCCCCATGCCCTTAAGATAACAACTAGAATCAGTGAAGTTTTTGCAGCCAACTGAACCCCTCATGGTAACAAAACATGGTAACTTCATAGTAAGAAAACTTTTTAAAAAATTAAGCAATTATGGGTCTTGAACATTCAAATTTGTAATTTGAAAGCAAAATAATAAGGTAAAATTTCTATGCACGAATCAAACCGTTCCCGCGACTCAACATGGCGTAAGTTAATTATACAATAAGTATACAGTAGTACAAAATATAAAATTGATTTAATACTTCCTACTATCCTATCCTACTTCCTACTAATATTATAACTTTATTTCCCATATTTCTCTACGAAGCTGAAACGTGGACGTTTTAACTGGAAAAGAAAAGGATAGAAGAGTAAAAGAGCATTACCTTTCCTCTATATTGTGAGAATTTGTTAATTATTTATACATATTTATATATTTTAGTATTATGTATTTATTTAAGTATACTTATATATTTATTTTTAGTTTACATGTTTAGGTATATTTAATATTATTACTTTAATAGTTATCATATTCATATTTTATGTTCTCCTTGTTCTTACACACTATTGTCTACATTACTGTTTTACTTCTCCTGTCGCAGGTCTGCTGGAAGAAATTTCTTAAGAAATAAGCAGCACCTTTGTACTCAGATCTTAATTTTGTCGTATCTCTATGTATTTTATTGTGTGTACATAAATAATAAAATAAATAAATAAATAGACGCTCTAGAAATGTGGTGTTGGAGAAGAATGCTAGGGGTCTCATTGGCCGAGTTTAGAACGAACGTTTCTATACTTCAAGAACTCGACATCAAACAGCGTCTTTCAGAATCAGTAGTCTAGTATACTCCGATTTTTCGTTTGCGTGTCCAGGCGCAGTAATAACTCCATAGAGCGTTTGGTCGTCCAGGGCAAAGTAGAGGGGAACAGACCTCAATCAAGTCGGAAGTGGGGACCTGTTAACGAATGCTGCAGACTGTCATCCAACAGGGGCAGATGGAGAGAGATCGTGCGAAGAGCTATATCAACGCCTCGAATTCAGTCATAGTCACCACGACCGTTCTGTCAACAGCGAAACGAAGAAGAAGACGAATGGATGGATGTAAGTATGAACGGTGTTCGTTACTCTTTCACGCAAAACCACTGAACGGATAGTTTATAACCAGGAATAACAAATAGAATTCTTTATATACCTACCGATATTTCCATGGAATCGAAACTTATGTGTATAAATCCGCAGGGCACAGCCAGCTAAGTATATTTACAAAAATATCTTAAATAAGTCTATTCATATTTTTACCATGTGTGCTGCGATGTTCAAGCAATTATTTACAAAAACATTTGATCACCACAACCGACAATTACTCTTACCCTGGATATTGGCAAAAAAGCCGCTAACGGAATATGTCAAAGGAAGTAGATAGATAAATTGCCACCTGCCTTTTTAATATTTAAAATAGTCAACATTAAACATAAGATAGTGCTGAAAAATATAAAATAATATACAATTCTCAATCAATTGGTTCAATTTGCCGTTGAGTTAACTGCCTAGACTTTTAAGTAAACGGCGGCCGTTTAAGTGACGACCTTTTAGAGGTATGAGTAACAGGTGTAAAGATCCCTTATCGTCCATATAAAAGGGAGGATCCTCCGAACAGACGGCCGTTGTGTCTGCCGTGCAATTGATGCCAGAAAATTGTCTTTGTGCTAGTTGTGCAGTAAATTCTGCTTGCGAGATGCAGGATAGAGTTTTCGAATGTAACATTGTAGGTACCGCTACAGCCTTAATGGTATTAAAAAAGTTATAATTTACAGGTCACCGAGGACCTCAGGTATCCGGTAGACATTGAACGCGAGCGCAACATACTGGCTCACACAGATTCACGCGCTGTGTTAAACATGGTAAAAATAAAACTGTTAAAGGCGTATTGTCAAGTATTCTACACAGTTGGTTTGTGGGTCAACTGCACACAGAGGGCATTAGATGCACTGCGACTGCAATATAGTAATGATTTCAAAATGCTGTTGAAGCTATTTTAACTTTGCCCCACAGTGGAAATTTCTCGTATCGTAGTATCGCTTACAAACATATAAACAACACACATACACAACAGCCAGACCCCGAACTACTTGAAAGTTGAAGATCATACAAATATTTGTTCCATGCTGGAATCAAACCCGCGACACGCAGCGCAGCAGTTAATAGGTTACCACTGCGAGTCAGATTTATTTTACTTTAAAGTTTAAATGAATTTAAATGCAATGAAAACAATTTAAATTTAATTTAATGTATTGCAATTTAATATAATGTCATGTAATTTAAATTAATGAAATGTAATTTAATTTAAGTACTTTTAGGGAATAGTGTGATATTAATTCATATAATTTAATATAACCAACCCCTATGTAAGTAATATAAAGATAATGTAAGTTGTTATAGCACTAGCCATTGGATCATTGTTGTCAAACTAAATAAATAAATAATATTTTGTTTGGTTTTGAATTGTAACCAATCACGTGCGAGCGGTATTAAACGCAGCCAAACACTAACCAAGCCAAGGCAGCCCACGAAATAGGTTAGATTAGAACTGTGATGAACCGCGTGCGAGCTGAGAGAACGAAGCGAGGTAAGCACTACTTCCAAAGGTCATGCGGCTGCGTAACGGGTAATTAAGTCGGCTGCGAAAGGCATATTATCATAAAGTCTCGTTTACTTTAGCTTTTGTACTTGGTTGGATTGGTAAAAAACTCTGTGTCCTTTGCGGAGCTTACAGTACATTATGGTCAGCATCTTAAATGCCCATAAGGAGATAGGAGAATGACCGCCAGGAGACATTGGCGCCGATTCTTTTGTTCTTTCTATTCAAATAAGAAGAGGATATAAGATAACATTTTAGTTTAATTTTTTTTTTTTCTTTTTTTTTTTTTATTGGTTATAAACTAGTGCTTGACTGCAATCCCGCCTGATGGTAAACAGTGATGCAATCGTTGATGGTAAAGCGCACTAGCTTATTAAGCCTATTCACTCAAAAAAACTGAGTGAATAGGAAGGAAGACGGCAGTTGAGCGAGGTGATGCAATGTTTAACCCAACAACACGACCAACGATGCTGCGCCAGAGGATGATCTGGAGACCCTCCACGACCAAACTCCCGACACAACAACATTAGGCACATCGTACCCGGCACACATCGCAACACAACTGCTCAGACCCGTCCTCCGTACGGCTTCACCAGACATCATGCCGGAACACGACGAATCGCTTGGCGGCAAGACTTTGTCTGGTGGGTGGTAACTTATGCCGGCGGCTGATGTTGTTGCCTACCACCGAGAAGAATCCTGTCAAATTAAGATATTTCATACAGCTTAGACGGGATTATAGGCATGGCGACCATTAATTTAAGTCCGACGCGGATTAATTTGACAGATCTAAAGTGACATTATTATAGGCATGGCGACCATTAATTTAAGTCCGACGCGGATTAATTTGACAGATCTAAAGTGACATTATTATAGGCATGGCGACCATTAATTTAAGTCCGACGCGGATTAATTTGACAGACCTAAAGTGACATTATTATAGGCATGGCGACCATTAATTTAAGTCCGACGCGGATTAATTTGACAGATCTAAAGTGACATTATTATAGGCATGGCGACCATTAATTTAAGTCCGACGCGGATTAATTTGACAGATCTAAAGTGACATTATTATAGGCATGGCGACCATTAATTTAAGTCCGACGCGGATTAATTTGACAGATCTAAAGTGACATTATTATAGGCATGGCGACCATTAATTTAAGTCCGACGCGGATTAATTTGACAGATCTAAAGTGACATTATTATAGGCATGGCGACCATTAATTTAAGTCCGACGCGGATTAATTTGACAGATCTAAAGTGACATTATTATAGGCATGGCGACCATTAATTTAAGTCCGACGCGGATTAATTTGACAGATCTAAAGTGACATTATTATAGGCATGGCGACCATTAATTTAAGTCCGACGCGGATTAATTTGACAGATCTAAAGTGACATTATTATAGGCATGGCGACCATTAATTTAAGTCCGACGCGGATTAATTTGACAGATCTAAAGTGACATTATTATGTTCTGTCCTTTACTAAATGAAATAGAAAAAGATGCAATGAACTAAAATATAGTTTAATTTGTGAACAAGGGAATCGGAACTCACTTTCTTATTTCCATTGTCATTGATATTTTATTCAAGTTAGTGAAGCCGCTATAGACTTCGGATGTAACTTGACAAGCTATAGAAAAATGCTAACAGTTGGATATAGGTGTCCTTTCAGAGTTTTAAAGCAAATGTAGTTTATGCCAAATCCAAGATGGACCACACGGAGTCGAGCGCCGCACCTATTACATATAAGGTTCATTTGATAATATTACCGGGTCGTCCGGATGTAGCGCCAGGCTGGAGGGCGGCGCCGGCGTCACGGACACCGTCATGTTGGACATGCGGTGCTCCCGCAGACGAGTGGCGCGCGTCACGCGCGACCTCGCTCCACACGACCCGGCCGCTGACATCCACTTGTTCTCACGAGGACCTGCAGAGAAACCATTTAGTAAGACACTGTTTGGACTAGACTAAACTAGAAAGAGGCGCAGACCATATAATATTATGATTACGGCATTCCTGGCGAAATTAAACTTCAGGTGGACTTATATTACGGCTATCAAAGTCAGCTCAATATTTCAATCCAAAAGACTTTTTCTGCTCGCTGTACACAATCAAGTAGTGTCATGAAAGTCTATTTCCATTACGAATTAAAACAAACTTGCTTTAAATAACCTAAACGACAGTACCTGAAAATTCACCGAGGTTGAACTTACTCCTCCTAGTCTCTGGACTCTCCTCCTTAACAGGTGTCTTCATAGCCTCCTCCTGAACTTGACTGAGTGTCCGGTCTGTCGGTACGGTGTCGGCCGGCGTGGGCCCGTCCGGGTCCGGCTTGAAACGGCGCGCCGGCGGTGGTGTCGCGGCTGCCGTGCATTTGCTTGTAGAACGGCTACGTGTGCCGCTCGCTTTTTCTGGCGTTTGTTCGCCTTTTACTTTGATTTCCTAATATTTAGAGGAATAAATAAGTACATGAATTTGGAAATAAGTACCATTCAAATATCACGTAAGCGCTACAGGGAAGCGGGGGAGTTCATGACTTAAAGATTCATGGATACCATCCAGCGTAAATGAGGTTGCTAATGCTGAGATGTCACTAAGTCGTCGAACGTCGAACGTGTTCAACGTTAAAGTTGAGGGCTGTGTCTGAGCTGATTGTGGATGAGTAATGAGTCCTGGTGTCGTAGAAGATACCTAATCAAAACAGAGCCTAAGAGTATATATATTATTTTTTTAATAATTATTATCTAGTGCTTGACTAAAATCCCGCCAGATGGTAAGCAGTGATGCAATCGTTGATGGTAAAGCGCGCTAGTATATTAAGCCTATTTACTTAAAAAACTTAGTGAATAGGAAGGAAGACGGCTGTTGAGCGAAGTGATGCAATGTTAAACCCATCAACACGACCAACGCTGCTGCGCCAGAGGGAGATTGATCTGGAGACCCTCTACGACCAAACTCGCGACACAACAACATTTGGCGCATCGTACCCGGCACACATCACAACAAAAGTGCTCAGACCCCCTCCTCCGTACGGCTTCGACAAACATCATGCCGGAACACGACGAATCGATTGCGGCAAGACTGTCTGGTGGGTGGTAACTTCTGCCGGCAGCCGATGTTATGGCCTACCACTGAGAATATACTTATTCTGACCTGCAGGAATGAATGCAAATAAGTGTAAGTATGTATATTACATTACATAGATAAACAAACTCACCGTCGTCTCCTTATTTTCAGTTCCATTGTTTTTGAAGATGTCGTACCGGTACAAGATCTTCTCGTAGTGGTTCTTGAGGATGGAGCCGATGCCCTTGCCTTGTGGGAAGCCCATACGACGAGCTACCTTCGACCATTTTCGCTCTGAGGAACATACTTCGAAGCCACCTGTGGAAGGAACCATGTTTTAGATATTAAAATTATGGTTTCTGATATCGCTCACTGTTTATAGGTAGATTCGGGTAGCGCAACTCCGTCGTAGTACAAATGTTTGAGTAAGCTGCATGTCTTGCGGATGATATAATAATATATAACCTCACTGCCGTATCTTTATATGAACTTGTGCGCAGTCTATGCATGTGCCGGATGAGTTTACTTTGTCAAAACCGGTCTAAGAGGTGGAGCCAGATTACAGAAAGATACAGAAACCCGCAGGGCAACATGTGGCGAGCTGTTAGGCAGTAGTGACTTCATGGAACATATCGACCGGGACAAGTCTTGTTCCTCACCACTGACTTGCCTCTATTGACCAGCTGGAGTGAACAATGATGCAGAACAGAGCTCTACCTATTTGTTGCCTTTATTGGCAGACTTGGGTGGGGAGGCAAACATAGTCGAAGGAAGGAAGTGTTCCAGTATGAAGCTGGTAGGTCTGTTGACCGCGTATGTCCGGGATTAGTTAACTTCATATAACATAGTCATAAGCACCTCGGAATATGTTTAATTATTATGGCACACCAACGACATATTTACAATAATAGTGGTATAAAAAGCAATCACAGGTCTTCAGTTTTGTGTAAATACATCACTTATAGGTATGCACAACATTCATAATAAGAGATCATAATTATTAACAATTCTTTTCAATAAAACATATATATTACAATTAAACTCTATAATTAAAATTAAATGACTTTGAACAACTATTTATAAATAAAATAAAATCAAATAATATGTAAGTATGTTAAAAATTGCAGTTTTGGTATATGTTTTATTAAGGTGGACATTTTTTTATTAAAGTGACAGTTGATGAAGGCAGCTGATTACAGGACAATTTTTGTCATTGTCGCTACGACACTATGTGCTAGCGACCGTTTATGAACACGTTTACCCATTAATGAGTGTGGAAGTCATCCTCTGCCCATTTAGGCGTGTACTTATAATATATATAACATTACACAAGCAGGGGCATAGTTCATCCATAGTACAAGGTTTCCAATCCATCATAACTACCCAAATCCATGGCTCAGTGTTTTATTATGATCTGCAATAGTACTGCGCCGACAAGGGTTTGTCTTAGGCATAGTACCTGTATATACAGTGGGTGTTCAAATTATTATACTCAAACCAAAATTTTCATTATTCTTAAGTTTAAATGATTGAAACGCCGAACATACCCTTCATAACTATGTTGTTGCGTATTAATATTATATTTTAGGCTTCTTATTTTTATTTGGTACGAAAATAAAACTGTTTTGATAAGATTATAAAAGTATATTTAACAAATAATGTAGACATTAATATTTCGTAAACCCGCCTTTTTGCGCAATTACATTTTTGAGACGGCGTGGCATGTTTTTATACATGATTTCGATATTTCTACTAGGTGTGGAGTATTATGCCATGCTTTTATAATCTTTTCGATGAGTTCTTGCTTATTGGTTATGACTTTTTCCTTGGCAATTTCGTTCTTTAAAGAGGCCCATACATTTTCGATTGGGTTGAGGTCTGGGGAGTTACCCGGCCAATCTAATACTGATATATTATTATCTTTGAGGAATTTTGTCACTTTTTTAGCTTTGTGACATGGAGCCGAATCGTGCATAAACACAAAGTCGCCATTGGGATACCACTCTTGGGTTTGTGGAATCAGCCTACCCATCAGCACTTCTATGTACTGATCTTGTCTCATGGTATTTTTAACAATATAGAGGCGACCATTTCCCTTGCTACTAATCACTCCCCAAATCATTATTGATAGCGGATGCTTGACTCTTTCCACTATGCAATCATCGTTGTATTTTTCATGTGGTCTTCGGCGAACATACTGCGTGTTATCTTGGAGAATTTGTATCGATGATTCATCTGAGAAACAAACCTAAAAATAAAGAGGATATTACTTCAGAGACCATGAATGTTACATATTCTAAAGATTTTACTGCTAACGAGGATTCAGTTACCTTTTCCCAGTCCTCTTCTGTCCAATCCTTGTATTTTTTTGCAAACTCCAAGCGTTTCTTTCGCATAGCTGGAGTCAATTTAGGCTTTTTCAAGGGCCGACGGCAAGAAAAGTTTTGCTCCTTCCATCTTCTTCGCAATGTCATATCAGACAAGACCACACCTGACTGCTCAAGTATCTCCTTTATTACTTTACGTGGTTTTTTACGGTTCTCCAGTGTAATTTGATGAATTTTCCGTTCGTCTCTAGGAGTAGTTATTCTTTTTCGTCCACAATTACCAACCCGCTTAGGAGTCAACGTATTGCCATTTTGTATGGTTTTGTTGATATTTCGTACTGTCGACTGAGAAATACCAAACATTTCAGCAATTTGTCTTTGAGTGTATTTATAGTGTTCTAACAACACTTTTACTTTGGTTTTTTTCTTTGGAGACACATCAGAAACCCTCCCCATCTTTTTATTACCTGAAAGTTAGGTTATGTCACTAATAATTATTATTTTTATTAAATTATACAAATATTCATAAATTTTACTACACACAGATATCAAAAACCTAGTAGTAATAAAATTTGATCATAAACATACCTTTTTTTTATCACAAAACACAAACAAGCAATTTAAAACAATCACAGCTGGTAAACAATTTCACAGTTGAACACGGATTGACGTACAAAATGGCGGCAAATATGTGGTTGCCATACTGCTAAATAAAATGTTTCTATATGAAATTAAAGCTAACCTCATGGTTCAAAAAAGGCGTAAGCAAAATCTATATTTTCATTAGTATTTTAGTCACCACTAAGAATCAAAGTTTAGATTCTACAAAATTTGCTTTTGAGTATAATAATTTGAACACCCACTGTAGCATGCAGGGATAATCGTCGTTGGCTGGTTGGTGCCTCGTCATAATTTAAAAATGTCCAAGGGGCTTTAGGAGATGACTGTCACCCCTCGTACGCCTTTCACAGGTCCGGGACCCAAGGGTATCGTGACGTGTCAAGCGCGTTTTTAAATAATAATAATATAATTGATTTCGACCTCTCACATATCTATATTATTGTTAGTAGAAAATACGTTGATTTGAGCACCGTGCAAACCTGCGAGGCAATATGTATATTACATCGTACAGTCAATGACCTGCGCTCTCTCTCAATGTCAGTACTGTCCTTTAAGGCATCGTTGACCCAGTGAACCAATTACTTAAATGTAATAATATATACACACACATAAATAAAGTCAGGTATTTTTTATGAAAAGACAGCTGTGCTGCTGGGGAGTTTTGTTCCGCTACTTCTTCCCAGCGAAAGCATGTGGCAAGCACGAACAAAGCAAGAGGCGAACGGCGGGCGTTTTGGGGGGGCTGTTTTATGTCATATTGAAGTTCATAAAGTGCTGATTATCAGTCTAATTTGAATAATTTTGAAATACAAACATTCAAAAGCTCTTTCAACACGTAATTAATAATAATGAATTATTGCTAGCCTGCAATTTAATCGGCTTAACAGGCTATCCGGATACAGCTGAATGCCCGTACTTTACATAAAGCGACCTCCATCACCTTACTGGGAGACCCTATGTACGTAGATTTACAATAAACATGACTGTCTGTTCCCTTTTGAAGTTCACTGCTGGACAAGCAAAAACGAAAACAACTTCATAACAGTCCTTTAAAAAAATCATAGTCCTTTGAGTCACTGAGACGGGGCTGGTCAAATTAATGAATTAACAATTTATAGACGTGAGTCATAAACATTAACTAAACTTTTAAGACTTCAGCGTAAGCAAATTACTGTTAACAAGATTTGTTAAATTGAACGAAGATATTGAATGAGGAAAATTATATGAAAATCAGTTTACCTCAATAACGTCAAACTATCAAGCTTAGGTCCAAAATAAACTTATACGAGGGCAGAACAATTAAATCAACCATTTGTTTATACATGCTTTAAACACATTGAGGCAAACCAAAAGAGGAACTATCACAAAACGTATGTGGTTATTCTTTAGTACGTTATATCAAGCAGGAGACCTCTCAGGAGGTTTCGAGTCTTAGACCGAAGTTACGGACGGTACCCAAGCCTCACTTACGGACGTACGATTAGTTCGGTGCCTAAACTAAGAACGAATGACAACTCGATTTGACATCGTCGTACTCCCGACTACTCCCAGTGTATTTTACCCTTGACAGCATGTGAGCCAGCATAAGAAGTCATCATCATCTCAGCGTTAATTCCAGTCGCATCCGAAGCTTTTTCAGCTTTGGAGTCTGGGGTCCGCTTTACCAATCTAACTGCTGGTTTTGGCTAAACTTCGAAACCTAATTTTCCGTGAAGCGACTGCCGTCTGACCTCCACAACCCGAAGGCGATATCGAAGCATTGTAGTTAGACCAATTGTTGGACTTTTAAGGGCTCCAACAAACCCGTAACGACTGCCATTAGATGTTCGTATGGCAACCGGGACCAACGGCTTAACATGCTTTCCGAGGCACGACCAGACCAGTGCTAATATTCATGCATACAAATATCTGCACAGCGCAGGGATCGAACCCGCGCCTCCTTGCGCAGCGGCCACGTTCGCTACCGCTACGCCACGGAGGCTGTCAAGCGAAGAAGTGGCTCAGACTAAACATTTTGTATATTAACAAAGCAATGTTCTATAATTTATATGGAAGTAATGTTTTCCTTCTAGATGTCACCCGGCTAGATAAATTAATATGCCTGCCTGCGACGTGGGGGCCCGGGTTCGATCACCGGCCAGGTCATGACGGAAAAAGGACCTTTTCCTGATTGGCCTGGGTCTTGGATGTTTATCTACACATATATGTATCTATTATAAATATAGTATCGTTGAGTTAGTATCCCATAACACAAGTCTCGAAATTACTTTGGGGCTAGCTCAATCTGTGTGATTTGTCCGTATATATTTGTTTATTTATTTATTGTAATTATAATTCGATGTCAAGTATAATAGTCCTGGAATGAATGACCATTGGAGTAGATTTCTTCTCAAGTATGTACATGACTTGAGAAAAGATCCGGGTAGGACGCCCTCAGGCTAGGTGAAGCGATGTTCTTCGCAGGCCAGCTGGGTAACAGCTGGATGAAAGTTGTCGAAAATCTGCATGGCGTGCGGTCAGAGAGGCCTATGCCCAGCAGTGGACTGGTATCCGCTAAAGATCGGTGGTAGCGAGGCTAGTATTTGCACTTTGATAGCAACCTACATAATTTCGGAGTACCTACATCAATCCATGGCTAAGCACACTTAATGTATTTTTGTACATTAATGTATTACAGTTGAACTATCTTTTGCCTGCAATTACGTCTGCGTGAAATCTGTTATTCCCCAACTTGTTGGTTTCCGCATAACTTTCTTTATATGTTTTAATTTTTGCTCGTCTCCTTGGGGTTCTAGGGTGACGTTATTTAAAATTCCTCAATAATTGGGCTACCAAATGCAAAAAGATTTTTTAATCCAGCTAGTATTCCACAGATTATTACACCATATATGCACATACAAACTTAATCTGTGTTTGCGACAAATTCTCCAAAAATGTAAACAAATATGAATTAATGGAATAATAACTTTAATTCTTAGTTCAATGCTACAATTTAAACATTTTTATAACTTTTGGTCATTGAAATAAAGTTGATATTTGGTTATTTTGAATTGAGATTCGGGTGCGCGCCCTCGTCTTACTTAGAGACTTAAGACGGTCTTGCTTCTTTATAATATTATTAGAATAGCAGACGCAGTTTGATTCGGATACATTTTCAGTTCAGTTGATACATTTTTATTTAGTTTCTTTCCTGTTGAGCACTCACAGACAATCCTTCCATTAATTATATTAATATTTTATTCGCATCTATTCACTGGAGCTGCATTGACGAACTTTATTGTTTAGGTGAATATATACAGTATGTTAAATAACAGAGGGCGTTCCCTTAAACTCGATCTATATCTTTTTGTTGCCCAACATCTACGAAAGTAAGACATGGTGCACATACCTGCTTCTTTAACAATCTTGTGTAGAGCATAAAGGTCCAGCGGCTTCCGTTCCACCGTGGGGATCTTGAGCACAGAGCCTTGTAGCTCCCAGAACTTGATGATCTGGTCGAGGAAATTTAACTTCACTCGGGTTATCGCCTGTTACAAGAGAAAACATAATTTATATAATTTACAAAGCGCGGCGATTCAGGTCAGCTTTTTCAGCTTTGGAGATTGGGGTCCGCTTTACCAGTCTAAATTGCTGATTAGACTAAAATTCGATATTTTCCGTGAAGCGACTGCCGTCTGACCTCCACAACCTGAAGGCGATATCGAAGCATTGCAGTTAGACCAATAATTGTTGGGCTTTTGAGAGCTCGAACAACCCGTAATAACTGCCATTAGATGTTCGTATGGCAACCGGGACCAACGGCTTAACGTGCTTTCCGAGGCACGACCAGACCCGAAAATTCAAAAGGGGCTGTAATAAATTAGTTTCCTTGAAAAAAAAGAACGTTAATTTGATTTGAAGGTACATTTTTAATTATTTAGTGTTGGTATCTAAATGTATTTACATACATATATAAATACGACGGAAATTGCTGTTTTAAAATGATGCCGTGCCATCAAAAAAGCCCTTTCAATTTCCATGCCGTCCCGGTCTGCGCAGTCCTATAGGAACTAAAAACAACATGCTCCTAAACGTCCAGCGATGTTTCCATGTGTATGGCGATTATCACACGGACTGCAACATAGCGCGGGCATGCATGTTTAACGTTGCTTGTATCTCCGTTTGTATATTATACACGCACAGTCCAACACACAGAAAATGCATCCACACGCGTTCGTGTGCGGCATTGTGATAATCACCTTAATCTACCAGTCTAGTTATCTCTAGTTGGACAACACTGCGACAAAAGGTCGCGGATCGAAACCTCTTAAAAAATTTATATGTCAGACTGTTACAGGTTAAAGAGGCTCGTGGGAATTGTTGTGACGCGTCTAGTAATAGAGAACTAGATCGATATCTAGGCACTTGCAGAATACGTGACCTAGGTCAGAATATTATGCCGCTGTAGCTATATATTCATATCTAATAACTAACAACTTTACAACGGTAGATAAACCGGACTCGCGCATATTAAGTCTCATGCTATATAAAAAAACTGTTTTAACTATTTTTGTTACAGCGGCAACAGGAATATAATCATTTTTCGTCGTCATTATTGTCGTCCTACGTGGCGCAGCGGTCTACACGTCTGCCTGCGACGTGGAGGCGCCGGGTTAGATCCCCGGCAAGGTCATGATAGAAAACGATCTTTTCCTGATTGGCCTGGGTCTTGAATGTTTATCTATGTATGTATCTATTATAAATATAGTAACGTTGAGTTAGTAACCCATAACACAAGTCTCGAACTTACTTTGGGGCTAGCTCAATCTGTGTGATTTGTCCGTATATATTTATTATTATTATTATTGAAAATGTCAACCGTCTAGCTATCACAATTCATGAGACAAGCAGACAGATGTACAATGGGGTCTTAATAATGGAGTCCTGTTTTGGCCCTTTGGATACAGAAACCTAAAAGAATCAAAGTAAAACCACGTGATAAAAGAGAAAAGTTGACATAATAAACAATTTGGATTCTGAAGTAAGAAACATTATCTTTTATACTTTTATCTCATACTTTATCAAATTCGTTCATATGTGATGTGACAAATATTTATAGTGCATTACAACTGCGGTTTTGGAATGAATAATCATACATTTCTTCATAACGTAGTATAACGTCACGCCTGTAATTTACGAAGTTTTAAGCAGAGGTGTCAGTGCCTACAGCACACCCACACTTCGCCATTTATGCGTTAAGCCTCATGTAATATGAGTGAGCCTATCCCATCAACCAGGCATAATCATCATCATCATCACACTGGGCACAGGTCTCCTCTCATACAGAGAAGGATTGAGCGTAATCACCACGTTTGCTCAAAGCGGGTTGGCGATTTCAGGCCCTAAGTCCAGGTTTCCTCAATATGTCTTCCTTCACCTTGTAATTAGTCATTGGTGTCCAAGATATACTTAGAAAGTACATAATATAACTAAGAAAAGTTACATTGGTAATGGCCTGACCTGGAATCGAACCCGCACACTCTTACTTGAGAGGCTGGTGTTTTAAACTCAGGCCACCAAGACTTCAGACAGACACAATACTACCGCCAAATTCGTAATGGAGAACCAGGCGGCTTGAGACCAACTAGACTATAGAGGCACAGGGTTTTTAAGATCATTTTAAATTATTGTTACAATGCTAAAGAAATGAGAAACTAGTGATACACGCCTCGAGCAGGCCCCTAAACGAAACCACGTCAATTGCTTAGCTGATCACTCCAACCTGGTGGTCATTTCGCGTGGTTTCGTTCAGTTTCAGACTCACAGATTAGGTATGGCCCCAGACAAAAAATTAAGTAATTTTGCAGATGTACGGATTTAACGACCTGAAATGACATTTCTGCACTGATCAATCCCAAAACGCATGAAAATAAACTTTAATATAATATACCTACATATAAATCTGATGAAGAGTTCATTTGTTTGAACGCGATAATCTCAGGAACTACTGGTCCGATTTGAATAATTATGAAAAGCCCATTAATCCAGGAAGACTTTATGCTAAATAACATCACACTGCAATCAATAGGAGCGGAGGATATAAGAAAAGCGGACGCTACTCAAACACCGCTCGCCAACTTCAAGGGCATTGACATGATTATTGCAAATGAGTTAACTGAAGCCTGTTAATACGTCATTTTACATATTTTGTTTTCCGTATACGACATGCTTAGTTGCTAAATAAATATGCAATAATATTAACGAATTGTAATAATTATTCAGTTGCCAAAGGACTTGACCCCTTACTGTACAATCAACGAAATTAAGTATGTATTTCCGGGAAAAATAAGTGTGTCAACATAGGTTTACCAAATATCTGAATTCAGAAAAATATATAATCTGACTTTTTGACAGCCTCCGTGGCGTAGCGGTAGCGAACGCGGCTAATGCGGAAGGAGGCGTGGGTTCGATCCCCGCGAAGTGCAAATGCATGAATATGATATTTGCAATGGTCTGGTCTTGCCTCGGAAAGCACGTTAAGCCGTTGGTCCCAGTTGCCATATGAGCATCTAATGGCAGTCATTACGGGTTGTTGCGAGCCCCGAAAAGTCCAAAAATTGGTCTAACTGCAATGTTTCGGTGTAGCCTTCGGGTTGTGGAGGTCAGACGCCAGCCGCTTCACGGAAAATATCGAAGTTTAGGCAAAATCAGCAGTTAGACTGGTAAAGCGGACCCCAGACTCCAAAGCTGAAAAGCTTCGGATACGACTGGGATTCACGCTGAGATGATGATGATGACTTATCAAACTGTTTAGACACATCACAAAATAATTGATGAGGTATTCAACAAATATCTGATTTCAATAATCATGATAAGACTGCTGTGGATTTTAAAGTGAAAACTAGCATTGTGTGATAAACAGTCGATAGGTTTTAAAAACAGATTAATCAAATTCAAAATAAACCTCTGATAAAAAATAGCCCATAAAAGGCCTTGCTTAGTAATACATAAAATAAAATCTTAATATTAATGTTGACTCTAATAATAAGATTTCGTTTTCTCAAGACCTGTAGAATTATATAATAATTTAATCAATATTCTTACCTCCAATTCATTGAGTCTTTGTATTCTCGGCGTGAAGCGCAGCCGGTCTACGTCCACTGCGAATGGGGGCTGCCAATGCTGTAAGAAAATAAATGTTTAATTTGATGCTTATGGCAAAGAAAAACTACAGCAATTTCTTTTATTCTTAAAAAAACTTGCTTTTATTATATTTTACATTATATATACTAATATACATGATAACTTTATTTTTTCTCTTTGTGTGGAGGTTTTTGCTGCCTCAAATGCAACAGGGCTAAATAGTTATCTGACCTATTGCAGTGCACTGCTAATAATGTGAACTTTAATAAATGGGGAAAAGAGTGTTTTGAAGTATGAGGTTGTTGAAGTTGAAACTCCTCCAACTTGGAGATCATAGCCGAGAGATGGGAGTCCTTTAATAGGTGATTTAAACAACAGCCTAGTGGTAAGTACCTAAATTAAATAACTTATTTATAATGAAATTTTGTTAAATATAAGAAAAATTGTTCAAAATCTCATGGTGACTAGTTATGCCAAGTAAAAGGTCACCTCAGTCTAAACCTGTGTAAGGATATAACTCTGGAATAAAAAATAACAAACTACATATTTGTTTATATATTTTGGTGAGTACGTCGCATTGTTAAAAAACAGGCCACAGCTGCTTTATTATGAAGTCATGATGATTATGATTATGAAGTGATGATTCCCGTTCGAAAGTGATGGTGCTACAGACATGTATAGCTGTCTCTCTCTCTCACTGGAATCATAATAGCACTAAAATAGTAGTAGTACAGCTTGCATGCAAAACAGGTATGTACTTTAGTCTAATAACTGTAATACGGCCAATGTAAAAACCCTAAACTAGATCTTATAAGGATCAGGTTTCTAGCTGCAGAGATATAGACTAGACACTACAGCTGTTTGAGTAATGTGACACTTTGAGGACCAAGTAACAACACAATCTATATATTTAAATAGCTTTATAAACATAATATATTATATTGTAATTAGTATTGTTGTTGTGATCACATTACTTTCTTTTTGTTAAAGCTTTTAAAAATGATTTCATTTTAAGTCAGACAGCTGTTAGTAAAAACAAGATCTAGAATATGTTAACTGCTATAATAAGGTAGTTGACTAAAAAAAAACTAATTAGTCCGTCTGTCAGATTTGCAAATAAACATTGACATGTAGTTTTTCTTTTTTCATATAAGTAAACAAAAAATGAACATGATACAGTGCTCCTTACTACCCCTTGCTACACTTTTTAACAACGAGCGACGTTACCAGCCCCCACTCCTGATCTTTAATGTTTTTTTTATATTTGTCAATTTTTATTGATTTGATAAAACAAAATATATGTATCCAATATTTTTCTTTTTTCTATAATCTAAATGATGGACTAAATAGAATCATTTTTTTTTTACCCAGGATCATCCCTATTCTGATGATAACTCTGGAGAAGTATGGAGAAAAATAATTTTGCATCAACTCCAAAGAAATGAAAAGTCAGGAAATTGATGGTAATAATATCTACAAATAATGTCCAAAGCCCAAATTATTTGTTCAGTTTTAATATCATTTAAATACATGCATTTATTCTTATGAAGGATGTACAGACAATAGCACATCAAGCTACTACAATCTGTCAGATTTGTTTATTAGATTTTCAACTTTAAAGGATTAAGGGTTGCAGGTTGAAGGGGCTTCAAGGTTGATTAGGAATATTTGACAGTTTCGGGTAGCTTGACCTGCTGTCATCCGTATAATATATAATTATCACAACTTGACCATGGTTTAATAACAAAGTTAACACTATAATACACAATTTACTTTTGCTTTAAAAACAACATACAAAAGTAAATTACATTTGCGTAATTGAAGTTTTATTGAAGCTGTTACAACAATCTACTGTCAGTGAATTAATAAATAAATTGGATAGTAGGACGAGTAACATCTTCAAAACAAGTCACATATTTTTTCCTGTACCATTTTTAAACATTAATTTTTTAAATTAAACATTCAATAAAACTTGGTCACTAGGTTACAGCAAAATGCAAATACTTATCAACCAACTAACCTTCTAATGTTTTTATGAGTATTGCATAGGTCACTGACATTGGAACATTAAAGAGGTGTTAGGTTTTTAACATAACCTTATATTTTCGTAGATAATCTAATAGACATTTTCTTTATGACTGACTCAAGAATTGGCCAGGACTAACATACTTTAGCGCTAAGTCAGGAAAAGACATCTAAAAGGCCTTCTAGATTCGAAAGTGCTTAAATTTCTAGACCATATTCTATTTTGTTAAAAACAATAGTTACTACTTGTTGATGCTAGTAACCATGGAAATGATTGTTGGCTCTTCTACATAAAAAAATAACAAATTGGAATGGTGCACCTACATTATGACATCGTGGCGATGTAGGCTTATGGCAAGTAAAATATTTTTAAATGAATCAATTAAGATAGATCATGATCCTGAGTACTGAGGGACAGAATGTAAAAACAGAGTGTGACTGGAAGCCTCCAGCTATCATGTCAGAGATTTGTGGTATTTATAAGAGTAGCCAGAAGTTTCTGTAAAACAATCCAATAGCAACTGAAACTATGCTGTCAGCATACAACTAGACATTTTTAGGCAATTAAGAAATCAATTTTAGTATTGATTATAATATAATATGCTGTCATGTTCATAATTTACAAAAAATAATTCTTAATTATAATAATTTATTAATAATTAACATAATCACAATATTTTTAAACAAATTTTCATTACTATTACGAGAGTACTGTATACTATAAGCAACAGTAAAATCACCTTTTAGCATAACTAGGTACTTACTATTACATATAAATATTGCTGTAAAAACCTGTTGCACAAAAATGTTTTAGCAGTCTAATTAACACATAAATTGACATGAATTCAATGCTGGCAGATTAAAGAAATTAATTGATTTAAATATTTATGAGAATGATAAACAAGGCATAAACTCCCTGACAAAACAGGTGATTCCTGCTCCAGCTCGTTCTTGGTGCAAAGGCTAGCCATCCAGTTAACTTAAAAATTAAATTATGTATGACTGTTTCCAACCCCATTAACATCATTTCTATTTCTGATATGGTAGACAGAAACTACATTAAATTACATCTTTTAAACCATCCACATTTATTCAATCCCTACTAATATTATAAATCGGAAAGTTTGTTTGTTCCGCCTTCACGCCGTAACTACTGAACCAATTGCTTTGAAATTTTGCAGACGTAAATTTAGAAGTCCGGATTAAATAATAGGGTACTTTTTATCCCCGAAAAATTTGATGTTCCCGAGAGAAAACAAAAATACTGAATTTCACGCGGGCGAAGGCGCGGGCGGTAAGCTAGTCAACTTTATATAATAACAACACCCCTGAATAAAATTTTTCATTAATTTTGATTGAAAATTCAATAACACATATTTTAGGAAGAAATCACATTAGAACTTGCATTATTATAGAAACCACCATCAGCTCTTGCTCCAATACTTTTCATCAGCTTCGAGTCAAACCGGATACAGCTGAATGCCTCTATTTTATATGGAGCATGTGCCTATCTAACCTCCACAACTCAGGTATTGGCAGTTGCGATGAACACCAAAAGCCTATGTGTATATAAATTATAGGTATACAATATGTAAAGAAAACCCTGTCCGATCCGTTAAGGTATTGTTAGGTATCGATAACTGATTCTACTAATGCCCACAAAGACAGACTAAACTTAAAAAAAAAATCCCCCTAAAAAAAAATAATATTATTTCGCAAAAAGAGGTAACTTAATACATGTGCGTTATGCAACCCCTTCTGCGGGCGCAGGGCGGGGGGCGGGGGGCAGGGCACGCGGCACCTGTGACGTGGTCGCGTCGCTATTCGCTTATAATAATACCGGTGTTGTCACTGTTTTAAAAATTACCAAATTTCGGGGAAATTGGAATTAATTCCCGGGAAAAAAGGATTATTTCAAAATTCATTAGTATTGTTACTATGATGATTATGTAAAATTTTATATTATATTTGGTCAAGTGTTTACCTAACCTTTATTATCCTTATGGGTCGGACAGGGTTTTCTTTACATATTGTATATGTATTTGTATAACTAGATTTAAGACTTTTTAGTGTAAGTGTTGTATCATAGTCCTTCTCAACTGAAGCCATACAATCTGCTGCACAGTTAGCACAGTGATTAAGATATTGACTGCTACATTGCATGTCATAGGTTGGATTCCTACACAGAACAAATATTTGTATGACCTACCTACATGTAGTTGTTCAGGGTCTGGATGTTTGTGTATGTGAGTTATATGTTTCTAAACACACCCGCAATGCAGCAGAAATTCCTAGTGTGGGGAAAAACTCAAACCAAAAACTAATCATATTGGTAGAGAATGCCTAAGGCATCAAGGTGCCAAAAGATTAAATAAATAAATCATTAACACTTTTAATATTTACCTTTACATGTCACATTATACATAGATTAGTATGGAAACACATAGTGACATGATCTTACTAACACATACTAAACTAAATCATAATATAGAAAAACCACCCTTCATAATAACTTCTAATTGTTTCTTGCAAGAATTGAAATTAGTCTAACTTATCGACTTCAAATTGGTAGATGGCATTTTCATGGCATTTTGTCATTGGCATGGCATTTATAGTCAGAAGCAGAGAAGAAGCACTTAAAATATATCGAAATTGTTTGATTTTGTGAAATTATTCATTTGTCACATTGTTATAATGTTACATGTTTATTTATTTAAAATATAAGTTAATGAAAGCTTTGACAAACAAGAAATATTCCATTCCTTTTCTTCTGTTTTTCTTTTGTCTTTGCATAGATCTGTAACTCACAGGATGTACTATTGTATATTTTAATCTACTATTCTAACTGCTGAAGAAATGTTAAGAGAATTTTCAGGCAATGTAATTCTTAGTTTTATGGTGTATCTTATATTTATTTCTAGTTTAAAACAGCATATTTATAAATGCACTGTTATTCTTTACAGTTACAACTAGGTTTCAACCAACCAATGTAAATTAATTTGAGATAATTAAGAACATTATGTACCAATATGCTTGATGTATGATTAAGCACATTTTAAAAGCATGCCAAATAATTTACATATATACAATATTAAAAATCAATTTTAATTCTTATTAATTTATCATAAATGTTATGTAACATCTAAACATTGCAAGTCAACCAATAGATGAACTCAACTACATTATTAAAATATTCTGACATTTTTCTACAAATGCCACCTTCATTTTGTTACTTTTTATTTTTTGTTAAATACAGAAATGGATGACAAAGCAATGTTGCCCATGCGAGAGTTTCATATAATATTATGGACAATATACAGAAAGTAGGTCTTGTATACCAATAATTTTGTTGGATATAATAGAGCACAGTGCATGTTTTCTTGGTGTGTTTGCATCCATTTGAAATCCTATTAATCCTTTTATAGTAGGATTCACTGTCAAATTTTAGTGTGTATTCAACAACTACTGAAAGGTTACAGCTAGTCACGACAAAAACCTCGCGATAGTTCTTTTTTTATCTAAACTATCGTAGGCAGGAGGGCATGACACAAAATGGCAACCAGCCTCCACAATACAATATGCAACTGCATCTAGGCCTAAATAAATAAAATACGATGCCTGAAACCGTATTCAGACGACACTTGACACGTATTACACGGGATTAGAAGGTAAAAATTAAATTTAGATAACGAGCAGCATAATAAGTCGAGGTAATATGGTTGCATCACACGTAATTCGCGAGTGGTTTTATGGTTAGAAAACTGCTCAGTATTCGTGTTTTATCGATAGAAACGCACTTTGTAAGACCTATTTAGTGACACACAGCTTGTCGAGACAAAGAAATTTACTCACCGCTGGAGGTTTTATCTTGCAAATCCCCGATTTCTCAGCGATTGGTCGTATTTTGCTGATGTATGCCAGGGGGTCCAGGAACTCTTCTGGCGTGGGTTCGAACACTGGGGCCTCTGGAGGCGGGGTGAACGAGAAATTATCAGGTTTCATAGAAGGGGACGCCGAGTCCCCCATGCTAACTTCGACGTTAGCTTCGTCACATTTTCCCATTTTTGAGAAACACTGCAGTTCACACAAATGCAACTATAAATAAAACTTTAGCATCATCTAATGTTAAGGAATGAATAAAGCACGTCCACAAAGAAATAGAAGCATCAGAATTTGTTTTTCCATAGGGAATCAGAACAAGATAATAAATGAAATTATCACCAACAAATACAAGAGTTCACTTGCACGTCCGCCATGCGAAATTGAACTTTCGAAACTACGGTATTGCCAAGTGAAAAATATAGTCATTGCGCATTCAACAATATTTTTATTTTTTTCACCCAGTGCGGTGCATTTACGAAGTTCAATCTATGATAACCATCCTTCAATAACAATTAATTTGTCCAATGCCGAATTTTAAATAACATAATATGTGGCAACATGAAATTGTTGCTTCTCTTCCACAAAAAGTAAATGGAAGCCATTCTTCATTTAATTGTTATCAATCACAATCACCCAATTTTCTTCATATCTTTCTTCTATCTTCTGCTGTCAATGCCCTACCTACTATATTAGTTTTAAGCATTGATAAAATATTAAAATAAGGTAGATACGTCACTAGCGCACTGAAAATGAAGCGTACAAAAGGAGGTAAGTCCAGCAAGCCGCTTTAGTTTTCGTCGATTCTATTTAAGCGCAAACGACAAACACTAGCCATCTTTTTCTTCTCTATGCTTTAGATGGCGCCCCATCTCACTCACACTGTGCCAACGTGTGAAATGTACGCAGAATAAAAAAAATGCATGTGTGTGCTGCTGCTCCGATCGGCACATTTATTTTGGTTAATTTGTTAGAGCATATCATATCTGTATAATATTATATCAATGGTTTTAAGTGTAATTTCCTAATTGTTAATTATGTTATGTATTGTTTAACCTTCTGTATTGTTTTATTATTTTTAATTGTGTATGTGTGTATTTGATATTAGTTTGTTCGCATGCTTTAAAATTATACATTTCAGTTACACAGGGAAACCTCAATATCTTAACTGCCGTCTTCCTTCCTATTCACTCAGTTTTTTTGAGTGAATAGGCTTAATAAGCTAGTGCGCTTTACCATCAACGATTGCATCACTGCTTACCATCAGGCGGGATTGCAGTCAAGCACTAGATTATAACTAATAAAAAATAATGTAAAACTCATACTTGTAAAATATACTATGTATCGCTGTTGGTTACTAAAATAAATAAATATTGTTTCTTCGGCTTTTTTTATAAATTATAAACAAGCGCTTGACCGCAATCCAGCCTGATGGTAAGCAGTGACGCAATCGTTGATGATAAAGCGCACTAGTTTATTAAGAGCCTATTCACTCTAGCCTTTAAGACACTCAAATCGTAGTCCGACGGAAACACCGCCGCTGGCAAATTGTTCCAGTCCCTCGATGTACGCGGTATAAAGGAGGAGGCGAAACGCTTCGTCGGGATCGTAGTGGTGTTAACAACGTAAGGGTGGAAACTCGCCGTACGGTGGAATGGAGATGGGGGAATTAAATCATGCAATTCCCTCGCACACTCCCTAAAATGCATCCTATAGAACACCGAAAGGCTGGCTACTCTACGCCTGTGCTCTAGGCTTTGGAGACCATCTCGATTTAAATTAGTTTTAAGAGCCTGTCAGAAATGAGAGTTTTAAAAATGGACTAATTGTTAGCAATCTAACAAACAGCCCTATTGGCCCTGGATTGGATTTTTAAACAAATACATCGTTCTCCATAAATGTCAAATCAATAGTTGACGTTCCTAAAATATTGCATATTTGAGTTGTAACATGGAGTGAAGAACTGTTAAGCGACAAAAATCCATACTAATATTATAAATGCGAAAGTATCTCTGTCTGTCTGTCTGTCCGGCTTTAACGCCAAAACTACTGAACCGATTGTGATGAAATTAGGTAGGCAGATAGTTTAGAGCCTGAGAAAGGACATAGGCTACCTTTTATCCCGGAAAAATTTGATGTTCCCGAGGGAAATCTAAAAAGCGCGATATAACCGAACTCTACGCGGGCGGAAAGCTAGTTATTTATAAAACCCACTGCGACGCCGTTGATGCATTTGCATTATCTATACAAAGGAACTATATCCACATTATTTAAGTCAATCGTCAATAGATACTGTTTCACAATGCTACACATAATTTAAAATATTTCAACCCGCAAGCTTACATTTAAATTACCGGATCACTTCAGGTAATATTCATACACCGAAAGAACTCAACTGTTGAATGAACTTTGAAGAAAACTCCAAGTTTCTACAGCTAAACAAATGTCCGCGAATCAGTTAGGTACTACATCCTATAGCGATTGTAAGTTATTATGAACAACTTTGACAACGAGAGACCAGCCTAACAATTTGAAAGTTTAATAGCTCATACCCGTCCCGAACCTATCAACTCAGGAAAAATCTTAATAACGCGAAATAGCTCAAAGTACAGCGCTGTCTTTTGGAAATTTCGGGTAATAATTTATACAAACTAGAAATCTATCAAGTTAGGCAAGTTGGTAGTGTTAGTACAGTTTGTTTATAAAGTCGTGAAAATAAATGAGGGCGCTGCGGTCGTGCATATAGCAACTAAAAAAAAGATATTATTTTGTACTAGAAGCAAAACCCATGCAAAACCGGTTTTAATGAAAACACAAATCTATGGTCTCTGGCGTTTAAATAGATGAGTAAAACAAAAAAAAAATCATACATATTTATTATTATATTTTTAAGGTGTATTTACCAATGAAAAGTATTCCAAAACATAATAATTACTTTCATCATCTGATTCCAATAATTATTCTTCGTTAAAAAATATTTTAATTGTCAGCTGCGTCACTAACAACGTCTCCGCTACTGCTATCATCCGCCTGCTACCTTCACCTAGGCGAATAACTGACTCATAGAAATCCTGATATAGGGTTCACTCTCACATATTCCTGAAATTTTGAAAATAATAATATGTAATGTTTATCAGAAGATGGATAGTACTCATTTTAATTCGGAATATGATATAAATCATTTTTAAAATCAGTGGTGTAGTGTATGCGTTTTATCATTGACCACAGAAAACACTGTCACTGTCAAACAGATAACACTGTCTCGAGCGCACCACGTCGGTCATTCTTACGAGAGCCACGAGCGAGAGTAGACGTGTCGGTAGTCTGTCCGTTAAGTGCGTGTGCGAGCCTGTGATATTCAACGAAGTAAAGGTTTTACAAGTGGCGACGAGCAAAAAGGTATTTTGTTGAACAACAATAAAAAAAAGGGGAAAAGGATACAAAACAGTGAGTAGTTTCACATTCCTTAAGTATTGGTACAAAATTTCTTTCTGTATACATAATTATATTAAATCATGGAGTAATTTATTATGGAACGCATAATGTAAACACATTAAAATGACCAGTCAGTTATTCTGTGAGGTTTTATATTCCGCTGAAGGCAAACATTTGATAGTACGTATACTTCTGGCAGCCTCGAAACCCGGGTATAATAATTATAATAATTTGCTGTTATACACTATTTGTGTTCTTTCTGGAACAGGCTGATAATGTTATGTGATCTTATGGCAGAGTTCTATGTGAGACTTCCTTTACTATTAAAAGGCTTCTTTCCTGTTCACCCACAATACCTACCCACAGTATAGCACAGTTATAATGGTAAAATATTGTGTTGTTTTGAGGATTGACTTTATTATCAGTGGTACGTGTCTGGTATTCTAATTTTAGTGTATTGGCCATATTTACGTGTGTACTAGTAGAGGGAGACTATTTCTTTCTTCATAACTGGATTTGAACAGGATGGAAATTATCGGTAATTCCGTAACAGGTTTCGGAACTGAGGGACAATCTGGTGTAATTTCATATCCATATCCGGTGTCTGTGGTTGTCTACGTTATAAGACTGCGAAGCATGGACTCTGAAAGAGGACATGTTGTAGTTATAAAATAAATGGGATGCAGTACCTCTTGGGATCCTTTTGTAAAACTTCGAAATTAAATCACATATAATTCATTCACACATTATATTTTTCAATTTTAAAACAAGACTCTATAAATAAACAGTTATAAAAAACATATCTTATAATTTCCTTTTTTTAGACGAACCATTCTTTTATCACAACATTTTTACTACTCCTGAAACAACAACATATTTTTTCACTTGTCTCCCGAATCTGTCTTCCAAACTTAAATATATTTAATTTCTTTATAAATGTTAGCTGCCAGAGACAATAATGAAATTCAACCTCAACATCCCCTCTGAATTTTATTATTGTCTCAAAATAAAATTTTAAAATCATCCTAAGACATAACTTTCAAACAATTTCAATACATAACCTATAATCCCCTCAATACAAAGAACTCATATAAAACTTCAATACAACTTCAACTCACTATCTATAGCTTCTCACTATCTATAGCTTCAACAAACTCCCTATCTATAACTTCGACAGTCTCCCTGTCTATAAACTTCAAACTCCCTATCTTTAACTTCAACAACTCCCTATCTTTAACTTCAAACTCCCTATCTAACTTCAAACTCCCTATCTAACTTCAAACTCCCTATCTTTAACTTCGACAACTCCGACAGTCTTCCTGCCTATAAACTCCCTATCGATAACTTCAAACTCCCTATCTTTAACTTCAAACTCCCTATCTAACTTCTAACTCCCTTTCTATAACTTCGAAAACTCCGACAGTTTTCCTGCGCATAAACTCCCTATCGATAACTTCAATTCTATCACAAAACACCCTATCTATAACTTCAACTATTACAAAACACACCCTATCTAATCTTCAGCTCTATTAGAAAACACACCCTATCTAAACTTCAGCTCTATTAGAAAACATATCCTATCTAAACTTCAGCTCTATTAGAAAAGATATCCTATCTAAACTTCAGCTCTATTAGAAAACCTACCCCATCTAAAACTTCCACTCTATTATAAAGACATACTCTACCTAAAACTTCAAAAACTATTAGAAAACACACCATCTAACTAACCCCAACCCTACTACTAAAACATCATATCTAAAATAAACTCCCTGTCTAAAATGCAGCCTTTACATAACCTTCAATTTCATAAATATCACTAACCTTTACACTTTCGTTACATGTCACAACCCTTGAATACACAACTTTCAATTTTGCAGGATCCCAACTCATCTCTATTATTTGTAAAACCTACCAACAAACCCCTAATACATCTGGTCTAATTTTATTTCTCAAATATAATATATAGACCCTATCGATTGTCTATAATTATGCACATCACATCAATTGTCTACTGCACCACTAATCTTTCAACACCACTAATATTCTTTCCATTTTGTTCTTCTTCTTCAAAAGTAGAAAACTCTTCCTCCATATCACATCAATTTCCTACAATTATGCACATCAACACTAATATTCTTCCCCTCTTGATGTGCATCAATTCAAATATCCGGAAATACTTTTTCTTTTCAGTTGCCGTATCCAAAATTCTTCATTCATTGTTCAATGTAAACTTCTCATAAATTTTCAAATAATTTTCTCTATAACCTCTATATCAATTTCAATAATTATTTAATCTTCTAATTCCAAATTCCTTTTCCAGTCCTTCAGATATCTTATTTCTTTTCCTTTTCCACTATTTCCAATTAGAATTCCATCTTCAACATAATATTGCCAAATAAATTTCTTTTCCTTTAATATACATATTTTATTTTCACCAAAATTGTATTCCATCAGTATTTCCATAAAATTTTTCATTTAGCTCTTCATATAATTTTCAATAACCTCATTTTCTTCACCATTTTGTTCTTCTAGAAAAATCGTTCCTCTTTTGTTTCTTCATCAAAAATGTTCATTTTCATTTCCTCTTTATAAACTTCCCCTCTCAAACTCATAATCATTATTTTCTTCAGTTTCTTCAAATAGTTTATATTTTCTAATCAAGCTAGTGTAAGATCATTCTCCGTATCTCCCGCAAAGGAAAGACTTATCTTTAATATTTAAATACTTTTATTTATCTCCACAGTAATTACACAATAGCTCAGTACAAAACATATATCCTTCCAGAAAAAACCCCCACACCGCCTTCCTTTTTTTTACCATTTTTTTCCCTCTCACAGTTTCTTTTTTTTCTTTTTCTCCTACCTACCTCCATTTCTCAATCAACCTTCATAGTAGGTATTGATATTTTTGCTATTTATTAATGAAACCTTACACTCGACCATCCTGACAACGTGTATGACCCCATACACGCATCAGTTGAAAACCTTACACTCGGCAATTTAAAAAAAGAAAAATACACATTCTCCATTAATTCATATTACATAAAAAATACATCATTAAGTCTGTGGATCAGTATCACCATATATTTTTCTATTAAATAAGACGAGGTCAAGTTACGAACTCGCTCGCTCACGAAGTCTCGCACTCAACTCTCGCTTACCAGTTTAACTATATTTACATAAAACATTATTTCAAGATGATGAAACCAGGTCATGAACCCGCTCGCTCACGTGGTCTCACGCCCGACTCTCATCAATCCCGACTTGTCACAATGTGGCCAAGACATGAACTCGCTCGCTCACGAAGTCTCGCGCCCGGCACACACCTGACACACTTATTTCGACCGACATCGACATGATGATGCCAGGTCACGAACTCGCTCGCTCACGAAGTCTCGCGCCCGACTCATCCGTCGTGCTCGTAACTCTTATAATATCATAGTGAGATCGGATCACGAACTCGCTCGCTCACGAAGTCTCGTGCCAGACTCTCACTTGACATTAGCATTTCTATAAATTTTATCCATATATTTTTTTATTAAATCAGACGAGGTCAAGTTACGAACTCGCTCGCTCACGAAGTCTCGCACTCAACTCTCGTTAACTATATTTACATAAAACATTATGTCAAGATGATGAAACCAGGTCATGAACCCGCTCGCTCACGTGGTCTCACGCCCGACTCTCATCAATCCCGACTTGTCATAATGTGGCCAAGACATAAACTCGCTCGCTCACGAAGTCTCGCGCCTGGCACACACCTGACACACTTAATTCGACCGACATGATGAAGCCAGGTCACGAACTCGCTCGCTCACGAAGTCTCGCGCCCGACTCATCCGTCGTAACTCTTAAAATATCATAGTGAGATCGGATCACGAACTCGCTCGCTCACGAAGTCTCGTGCCAGACTCTTACTTGACATTAGTATTCCTATAAATTTTATCACAATTATTGTATCGTTTACGTAATCTCTATATAAACTTTAAACTAACATAAGAAACAACAATCTAAATTACCAAATAAATCATGAACATATTTTATAACGTCACGGCGGATCATCATCTAATAAAGTTGTATCATCGTCACTTTTATCATCCATAGTATCAACATCATCATTTGCCAAAGAAGTTATATGTATCCATGGCTGTATACGATCAGAGGCCACAGTAGTTTTACATCTATGTTTCATCCCTGCAAAATCTGATATTGGTGCTACTTTGTATCTGTCGTTTCCCAATACTTTCACTATTCTGAATGGACCCTCATAAGTAGGAAGAAGCTTTGTGCACTTGCCATCGTTTTGAAGCCGGGGATTTGGTTAAATCCCCAATACTATACCTACGTTCGAGCTGGCTTACGTCCTTTGTCATAATATTCCTTTTGGTTTTCCTGTTTCCTATCAATTCTTCTTTTAACTTCTTTAAGAACTAATGAAAAATCATTGGACTCGCGGGCAACATCTGTAATTTCATTCAGTGCTGCGTTGCTTTGACTATTTGTTGAGGTTCCAAACATTACTTCGGCAGGGGCACGCCCTATTGTTTTTTATAAACTATTATTGAGACCCCATTGAATTTTTCCAAGTTTATTATCCTTAATGAGATAATTTTCCTTGGTGTAGTTAAGGCCCTTGGAGTCTATGTCACTATTTAAGTTTTCTCGGATTCTACCCAGCTCAGTGTCGTTTAGTTGGAGGGTAAGTAACCAGTCGTCATGTTACTAATAATTAAAATACTAGGGTACTGTAACGTATCTTGTGCAATTATACCTGAAACGGAATTTCTTGAGAGTGCATTCCGCGTCAGCCATCCTTGCACCTGCTCTATATTCCGCAGTGCAATTAAACTCTTGCAAAGCGAGCCACCACCGAGCTATTCGTGGTATGCGTAGAGCGTAGAGCACTACAGTCGGTGACAACCTTAAACTCCTTTCCTAATGAAAATACTCTGAACGTTTTAGAGCGCAAACTACGGCTAGAGTCTCCAGCTCACATGAGTGAAAGTTATTTTCTTCTGGTGTCGTCTGCCGGCTGTAGTATGCTACGGGTTTTAGTGAATCAGTACTACCTTGTGGTCGCTGCAGCAATATTCCCCCTATACCTAGTTTACTGGCATCGGTATGGAGTTCTGTTTCAGCCGAGTGATCATATATGGCAAGTACTTGTCTAGTTACTAACCTAGACTTCCGCAACCGGAAAGCCTGCTCCTGTTTATCGGCCCACATCCATTTTATATCTTTCTCAAGCAACTTTGTAAGCGGTGAAGCTACCTCAGCAAAACCTTTGATAAATTTCAGTAGCTCACCAGTCCTAAAAACTGTCGAACTGCATGGACATTTTCAGGTCGTGAAAATTGAGATACGCACTGAATCTTGGCTTCGCTGGGTCTCATTCCTGATGAACTAATTTCGTAACCTAAATACTCTATTTTATTTTGCAAAAAGCTACATTTAGATAAATTTAGTTTTAAATTGGCATTGGAAATCTCATCAATCCGTCACAGTATTTGAATTTAACATTCTGTAATCAATACACATACGCACGTTGCCGTCCTTTTTCCTAACTAAAATTATAGAGCTAGCGTAATTTGATATGGACTCTCTAATTATACCTGCTCCCAAGATTCCGTCTATCATAGTTTAGACTTTAGCACGTTCGGTGTGCGACAGCCTATATGGTATATATACGACAGGTTCATTATTGTTAAGTTCAATAGTCATCTGCGTGGCATTAGTACCTCCTAGATCTTTTAAATTAAATGCAAAACAATGTTCATATTTTCTTAATTAATTCAAAGAGTCTAATTTTATCACTTTCGGGCAAAGAGTCACCAATTTGTATTTGTTTTTCATCTATTCTTTCTAAATGTTGACACTTTTCTTTATTATTTGATTTTGTTGTAACAAGTTTTATTTCCTCTGCGCGAGAGAACACAACATTTTCTTGAATTGAACATGGTATTGAACATGGCGTTATAGTTATATTTGTAAGGCCATTTCTTACCTTATAAATGTCACCAAGTACAACATACTACTCATTAGGTTTCCCTATAACTTAGGCACTCAACAATATATTTCCACTAAATACAGTCTCCGTAGCCGCCTTAGTACTGACCATACCATACAGCCTGGTATAACCTACTGTTCTAACTCTATACGCTCATCTAACATCGTTTTCGTAAGAATCGGAGGGAATTTCCGTACCAACATCGAGGAATTGCAACTTGGTTGCATCCTTGATGACGACAATGTGAGGTTGTTCGGTGTACGTTTGGCCAATGAGCATGGGCTTGTCCAAGAAATGATCATCAACAACTTTGCAATTCACCCCAGCTTGGACCCCAACGATTGATAATTCAAGTGTCACCGACCCTTAAGACTGAAAAATCTCGTTTCCGAAACTTTCATGGTTGAAGGTACCCCATTATGTATGAAATCTAACTGAGAAGCACTAGATTCTCTGATTAGGGTAACCTCACTCCCAAAATCTACGAATGCTACTAACGGTACGCCGCTAATAAAGACGTGTTTAGTGAATTTTGCATTTGGGTTTAAGTTAGACATACACATTGTTTTATTTTCTGTGTTAGCCATTGTAAATCAAAAAATGAAAAAAAAATGAAAAGAGTGTCCATAGAGTTTCTGGCCCGTTCTTCTCCATAGGTACTCACCTACTCTTTGGAATTGGCGACTAGCTTCACCTTACTGACTGACCGACCTCATGACAATTCGAAAGTGCCTGTAACTGGTTTATTGAAATAAATGCTTTGATTTTGATTCTATTTTTATCCTGTTCAGTATTATTATTTGTATTTGAATTATTATGATAGTTATTTTTATTTTCAGAAAGAAAGTGTGAAGGATATTCCTTGTTACTCAACAAAAATTGTAATAGTTGATCGGGTTCCGAGCAGCGTAAAGCTAACGCGCTCGATTTGGCAGTTCTATCGCTAAGACCATGGATGATACAGTCGACGGCTCGTTTTCTAGTTATTTCACATTGATTTGTCAGAGCTAATTTTTCGTAAAAATAATTTTCGAATGGTTCGTTAATCCTACTCTTACGTCTTAACATGTCCTCCAAGCACTAACCATAGTTTTGTTCGCATGGAAAAGCGTTAAGTAATTTTTCTTGCCACTCCGGCCATGTAAAAAGAATAGTATTTAAACTCTGAAACCAAGTTTTGGCCAGTCCTTGGAGTTTTAGCATTGCAAAGTGTATTATTGTCCTATCGTCCCAGCCGTAAACAGAAGCGCACTCATTAACTTTCCGAAGCCAGACGTGCATGCGTTGGTTTTCCATACCTGGGTCAAATTCTAGTAAAATATTTTTATAATCCAATTTTTATTTGAGTGCGCACTCTGCTCAGCCGGCTGTGACTTGTTCTTAAGAGATTGAATGACTTTAGCAACATCTTTTGATGTAAACAACGGACTACAAGACCTGGAGCGACGCCCAGTCTGATGCCACGCTTCCCTTGCTCTTCTTAATGCTGCTGGGGTTGCTCGCTGTCCAAGCGACGACTACGCCTCTCGCTGTTGAAACGAAGGTCACGCCGCTCGCTGTCTCAGCGCCGGCGACGTTCGTGTTGCTCGCTGTCCCTACGACCGTCGCGCTGCCCACTACGTCGTGAGCGTAGTTCCTTATCACGCTCCTTTTGAACGTCACGCTCTAATTGGAGAAAGCGCTCTCGCGCACGCTCCAGATGTTGCTCGCAGTCACGCAAGCCCTGACTACGACTCTTGCTGTAGCAGCTTTGTGATCGTTTTCGTTCCATGATGCTTCGGTCGTGAGAAGTTGCCGTTTTTCGTAGTTGGCCGACCGTATCATAATTCCCCATTCTCTGCAACTCACAACAAATTGACTCTAGTTATTATCTATATAAGAATTATTTTACTATTTAAGAATGGGTAACTTATATAGCTAGCTACGTCATAATACCTTTTAACAGGGACGCGACTATTGTCAACAACCGGACACAGGAAAAATATTTATAACCACACATTGCTCGACGTGGAAATCGAATCCAGCCTCCTTTGGCTCACCAGTTGGACTAGCAACCAACGAAGCAATCTCAAGAGGCAGATAGTAAGATATCTAATCAATTTATACTAAACTAGCTGTGCCTCGTGGTTTCACCCGCGTAAACTTCGAACCGAAACAGCTAAGTTGATATAAAATAAGCGCCTGTTAAAATAATGGGAGCAATATGTACGACCGCGTTTGCTCCCGCTTTTGCAACATTTTTTTGTTCCTGCTTTGCTCCTATGGGTCATAGCGGGATGTTTTATAGCCAGTGTCCTTTCTCAGGCTTTCATTAAAGACTTTCTGTGTACCAATTTCCATTACAAACGGTTCACTAGTTTTGGCGTGAAAGCCAGACAGACAGAGATACTTTCGCATTTATAATATTAGTATGGATTGTGTTGAAAATAAAAATATGTTTTATTTAGTTTGGTTATTATGTCACATATTTTCCAAAAAGGGAACGTACGTCGCCCAAACTCACATTTTGACAGCTATGCATATGTATTATGTAATTTTAAATTTATTTGGTTATTGCGGGTTATTACAATTGGCACACACTTTAAAAATTCGTGAATAGGCTGTGTACTTGTGGAAGTTAAATATAAATAGAAAAATCTCGTAGACAGTACTTACACTAATTATGCATGGGTTCTTTCCACTTCTGAGATGTAAGATCATTCTCCGTATCTCCCGCAAAGGAAAGACTTATCTTTAATATTTAAATACTTTTATTTATCTCCACAGTAATTACACAATAGCTCAGTACAAAACATATATCCTTCCAGAAAAAACCCCCACACCGCCTTCCTTTTTTTTACCATTTTTTTCCCTCTCACAGTTTCTTTTTTTTCTTTTTCTCCTACCTACCTCCATTTCTCAATCAACCTTCATAGTAGGTATTGATATTTTTGCTATTTATTAATGAAACCTTACACTAGCTTACTGCTGCACCCATTCTGGGCCCATAACCTGTTGTAGTTATAAAATAAATGGGATGCAGTACCTCTTGGGATCCTTTTGTAAAAGCTTCGAAATTAAATCACATATAATTCATTCACACATTATATTTTTCAATTTTAAAACAAGACTCTATAAATAAACAGTTATAAAAAACATATCTTATAATTTCCTTTTTTTAGACGAACCATTCTTTTATCACAACATTTTTACTACTCCTGAAACAACAACATATTTTTTCACTTGTCTCCCGAATCTGTCTTCCAAACTTAAATATATTTAATTTCTTTATAAATGTTAGCTGCCAGAGACAATAATGAAATTCAACCTCAACAAGACACACGACGCTTGCAGGCTTTTGAAATGTGGTCAGCGCGTTCAAATGCCTTGAAAGTTGTTGCCCACCATAAAGAAACGCAAAATAGATTATCTCGGCCACGTGCTCCGACACGGTAGATGTACGCTACTCCAACTCATTATGATGGGCAAGGTAGAAGGAAAAAGGCGCGCTGGACGAAACAGAAAGTCTTGGCTGCGTAACATCAGGGAGTGGACCGGATTACTTCCGTCGAAGAACTGTTCCAACTCGCGGTTGACAATATCGAGTACAAGAAGCTGATGGCCAACCTTCAGGATTGAAGAGGCACAGGAAGAAGAAGAAGAAGTGATTGTCTGCGTGACTAGTGACATTTTGCGAAAGAGGGACCTGGTCACCTGGCCACTTTGGATTCGGAGGGGCGTGCGAGGGGGCTGATTGGCGACCCTGATCCGTCGTCCCTGACCCGTCGTGCGGTGGGTTTTCGCATTGCGTTGTTGACGCCGCTGCGGTCCGGACGAGGCGTTACGCCTCCTCTTTTGTGCCGCGTGCATCGAGGGACTGGAGCCGTTTGCCGGCGGCGGTGTTTCCGTCGGACTGCGATTTGGGTTTCTTCGGGGCTGAAAAGGCCATGTCTAATCATCATCAACCTTTTATAGTCCCACTGCTGGGCAAAGGTCTCCTCTCATACAGGGAAGGATTGAGCGTAATCACCACGCTTGCTCAATGCGGGTTGGCGATTTCAGACTTATAAAGTCCGGGTTTCCTCAAGATGTTTTCCTTCACCTTCAGTCATTGGTGTCCAAGATATATTTAGAAAGTACATATAACTTTAGAAAAGTTACATTGGTACTTGCCTAACCTGGAATCGAACCCGCATACTCATACTTGAAAACATACTTGCCGTGTCGAATGCTACCATAGAATTGGTAGATCGTGTCGAATGCTGCCATTAAATTGGTAGGTTGTATCGTATACTATCATTAAATTGGTAGGCCGTATCAAACACTGCCATAAAACATTAAATTGGTAGGCGGGTCGAATGCTGCCATTAAATTGGTAGGTCGTGTCGAAAGCTGCCATTGAATTGGTAGGTCGTGTCGAATGCTGCCATTAAATTGGTAGGTCGTGTCAAAAGCTGCCATTGAATTGGTAGGTGGTGTCGAATGCTGCCATTAAATTGGTAGACCGTGACGAATGCTGCCATTAAATTGGTAGGCCGTGTCGAATGCTGCCATTAAATTGGTAGGTCATGATAAATGCTGCCATTAAATTGGTAGGTCATGTCAAATGCTGCCATTAAATTGGTAGGTCGTGTCGAATGCTGCCATTAAATTGGTAGGTCATGCTAAACGCTGCCATTAAATTGGTAGGTCGTGTCAAATGCTGCCATTCAATTGGTAGGTCGTGTCGAATGCTGCCATTAAATTGGTAGGCCGTGTCGAATGCTGCCATTAAATTGGTAGGTCGTGTCGAATGCTACCTTTGAATTGGTAGGTCGTGTCGATTGCTGCCATTGAATTGGTAGATCATGCTAAATGCTGCCAATAAATTAGTAGCCTGTGTCAAAAGCTGCCATTAAATTATTAGACTGTCAAATGCTGCCATTAAATTGGTAGGTGGTGCTAAATGCTGCCATTAAATTGATAGACTGTGTCAAATGCTGCCATAAAATTGGTAATTCGTACTAAATGCTGCCATTAAAATGGTAGTTTGTATTATATGCTGCCATTAAATTGATCGGTCGTGCTAAAAGCTGCCATTAAATTGGTAGGTCGTGTCTAATGCTGCCATTTAGTTGGTAGGCTGTGTCAAGCTGCCATTAAATTGGTAGGGCGTGTCAAATGCTGCCATTAAGTTAGTAGATTGTGTAATGCTTTCATATTGGAGCATTTTGTTAATTTTATAATTTAAAGTCAAAGAATGTTTATACGAATATCTTATGATGTACGCACTAGGTCACTGGTCAAACACCATCCAAACTTTTCTTCTAAAGATTAAATAGGGACAAAATTCCTTCATTAGAAAGTCGAAGTAGAAATAATAATGATTCAAATGTGAGAGACAGAAATAAGAGTCAGAGAAAATTGTGAGTGATACAGTTTATGTATGTAAGAAAGAAATGGAGAAAACAAATAAATTGGCGCCAAACTTGGATCATTCTCAGCATACTGTAGAGGGCGCTAATGGAGGAGATTGTGTTGTATGAATTTAAGAAACAGGACAGTCTTATAGATATTATTTATTTGAAAAAAGTTGAAGGGGAATGGAAGCCAGTGATACCGGATGAGCAGTCGGTACACGGAAGTTCAAAGGAAAAAAAAATAATGTTATATTTTGATTTGTTGGATTTAATCAGTTATAATAAATATGTTTCAAGAGATATAGTATTTATAGATTAAATTTTGTTAATTTGCTACCAAGTTGATATAATAAAATAAATAAATAAATATAATAAGAAAGGAATGTAGTGTATGCGTTTTATCATTGACCACAGACAACACTGTCACTGTCAAACAGATAACACTGTCTCGAGCGCACCACGTCGGTCATTCTTACGAGAGCCACGAGCGAGAGTAGACGTGTCGGTAGTCTGTCCGTTAAGTGCGTGTGCGAGCCTGTGACATTCAACGAAGTAAAGGTTTTACAAGTGGTAAATTAAATCACAGGAGAAAGATCCATTTTCACGACTTTATAGACCATGGATTGTGTGAACCGATTATAATTATTCTTTTTGATAACGATGATAAAATATGTAAAATAAGATTAAAAAAGCTTGCTTATATGGTTAAATCATAAACTTAGTTCAGAAAATATTTTGTAGAGCTTTTCAAAAACTGATCAACCCATTAAGTTAAAAATAACTTTTCTATCAAAGTTGTATACTTTAAAAATTTCTTTATATTTTTTAAACATATGAACTTATGATTCGCGCAAGTTAGAGGGGGTGGGACATATTTTTTTGTTTCCCCCTATTTATTTAAAAAACAATATACAACAATATGTTAGGGTTGCAGTCAATCATAACATATTGTTGAATATTAAAAAAAATAAAAGGTAATCACGAGCCTGTAGTATTGACCGAGGTCCATGATTTGCTTTTCATTTTTTTTTTTCATTTCGCAGCCATGGTATAAATACTACTCGTGCGAGTTAACTGTGCGCCTCGCTGCATGACGTCATTCGGACGGTACCGTTTCCAAAAAATGAGAATTATGCTAAAAAAATATAAATTATATATTTTTTTAAATGTTAATAACAGGTCGTTTTGATGATAAAGCCATAATACCAGGTCATTTTACTTATGACGTTTTACAATTAAATTGATACCTATGGACTGAAATATAATATTGGTGCAACCAACAGGCTCACTAACACGTCCAAAATGTAAAAAACAAAAAAAAAACTTGACAAAGCAAAAAACTTCACAGAAACAGTAATAACAACAGGCGATTTAAATTAGATTTAGACAATTGTAACGAAGATGCTATCGCTACTCAGCACTTACAGCGAAAGCGGGGCGCCGTTCGGGTAGTGGAAGAGGGGTCGCATTCCAGCAAGGTGCACAGGGCCTGTAGCCAATGTAACATCGCTTCATAGCGAAGCGTAATCGAATACCAAACCAACCAATGGCGGAAACGATTGACCACGCGACGCGATAAATCACGTGGTTAATCGTTCCCGCCATTGGTTGGTTGGGTATTCGATTTCGCTTCGCTATGAAGCGATGTTACATTGGCTACAGGCCCAGGTAACTTGCGCAAGTAGTATGTATGGATAGTGATCGATTTTATTATTGACACGTTAAACTCCATTCACGTTGGCTTTAGACAGAGGTTCATAGAAACACAGATAAATTCAAAAATATAAAAAGAAACAATAACAACTGAATAACGAAAACTGACAAAAAAACATGTAACATATGCATTCATCGACAAATGAATGAGAATCAAACACAGTTGGCAGTTCGGCAGAAGGTATCCCAGCAAAATTAATAAATACTCTGCGGCCACAACGGAATGAAATTTTAAGGAAACATTTCATTTAGAAGACTTACAGTAAAATTTAAAGCGCTCCGCTCCATGAAAATTGACAGGTGAAGATTAGTTACTTAGGTAAAAACTAAATAATTTTATTAATTTATGTCTTTCATAAATTCAGAAGACAGTTAGTTTATATAAGTGTAACAGTAGTTATGTAAGTTGATTATAATAAATTCAGCATCAATCTTTACTGTACAAAACATAATACATATATTTAACTTTTACCCGAAACTGCCAAATATTTCCAATCAACCTTGAGCCATAATTCTTTAGAGATAAAGTTGAAAATCTACTAAAGAAATCTGACAGATTGTAGTAGCTTGATGTGCATTGACGATGATGACAAGGCTGAATGTCTAGCGATCAGCCTTGAAGCCCAATGCTCTCCCAGATCTCAACCAGTAGACCCAGCTCACCTCATAGAGGTTGACGCGGAGGTCGAACGCAGAGCTTCCCTCACACCCGTCGAAGACCCTGAAGATCCTCTGCCTCCCGTCACCAGACGGAGTGCAAGATATTATCAGAGGTCTCAAACATAAAAAGCTCCCGCTTCTGACGGTATCACCAATAAAGTGATCCGACTTCTCCCTGCTCACCTGATTATCCTTCTGGCCACCATCTTCACTGGAGCCATGGGCAACAATATTTTCCCACAAACATGGAAGGAAGCGACTGTTATAGGCATTCTTAAGCCCGGCAAACCAAAATCTGTGCCTTCGAGCTATCGTCTTAATAGCTTGCTAAAAGTTCTTGGCAAAATCTATGAGAGGCTTATTTAAAAGCGTCTCGTCTCGTCTCGCCTATGCCAAAAACAAGGGCCTCATCCCCGATGAACAATTCGGGATTCCTACGTGGTATGATGACAGGTGTTATCTATTTCGACATAGCGAAAGCCTTTGACAAAGTCTGGCACAACGGCTTAATATACAAGTACCATCTCGGCGTGCCTGACCGTCTCGTGCTCATCCTGCAAGACTTTCTGTCAAACCGCATTTTACGCTCTATGACCGAAGGAGCTCCCCCTCACCACACCTCATCCAGGCTGGAGTCCCACAGGGCGCTTTACTGGCCCCACTGGTCTTCACGCTATTCACCAGCTCTCTCAAATGCAAAATGCGCCTGTACACAGCCTATATCGCCCCATCATGAGATACGCCTGCGTAGTCTTCGCGCACGTCAAGCCCAGTCATATCCATAGGATGCAGACACTCCAAAACCGCTTTCTTCGTAAAGCAACAAACGCCCCTTGGTTCATCCGAAATGAGATTCTACTATACATTATCCAGCAATTCATGAAACGCCTTTCCAAGCATTTCATTGACACAGCCGCTAAACATCACAACTCTCTGGTTGTCGTGGGAGTAAAATACACTCCGTCCAAAATTAGTAAGCTTCGCCGACCCAGGTACGTTCTCATCGACCCTGACGACCCCATAACCCTCCTCCAAGAGGCCAATAGGGCCCCTAGCACTAAATACAAAAGACCGATCTTCCGACCTCGCCGCTGAAGTCCATCGCGACGCGTTCAACGTAGTAATCGCCCTTGACGCCCTTTTCCGACGAAGGCCAGCCCGCGCCGCAGTTGAGCCAGTAAATACTAATTCCCGACTATGGTATACCAGTATAAATACAAAATATATAAGATAACATTCGTGACTAAGAGAAAAAGAAAAGTTTGAAGCACTTTTTAGCCCTGTAAACGCTCGGTTGCCCAGTATATCTATCTATGTTTATACAATTCGAAAAATGTACGAACACTAGAAACACTAATAATGGCTTTTCTCTTTCTCTCTGAGGTACTGAATAAACTCACGAAAGAGATGGAAATCTAGGAGACGTTTTGAGTTTCTCAAAGTTGCCATTACCTAATTGTCATAGTCCTCGGTTCATATACTAATAAATCTATTAGAGAAAATCTAGTCATTTAGTGTATGAAACGTACTTTAGAAAAATATGTAGAGGTGTTCAACATTTCAATTTTTTTGATCTATCCACCGTATCTTTTTATAGAAAATACTCCCACGTGGTCAGTGTTGCAAAGTAAATTATTTATAAGAGGCTTCGTAAACGCGCAGGCTCGTGTGCAATCGATGAACACATCCGTCATCCGCCGCCATTTGCGAAAGGCTGATCGCTGCTCAGCAGCGCGAGTGTCATCGGTTTGATTATGTCGAGTGTATAAATTGTTATTTTCGATAAAACTGTGAACTCAGTGTAAGATAATAATCAGTTAAAATGATTGTGAGGTTTCTGAGCGTTTTGTGCGTCGGAGTTTTGGCGACTTCGGTGTTCAGCGCTGAGGGAAACAACGACAATGAAGGTACGTAATTTTTAGGTGTGCATTATTTATTTTGTTATCATTTACTCAATTTTTCCGGCGTATGTATTAAAGTAATTTGGGGCGAATTTGTTTTTGTTGTTGATCTGAGTCATTTTTCATTCAGAAATAACATTGCGGTGTGATCTAAATTCAAGTTGTAGTTTTGCTCTTTTTTCTTGTATATGAATTTATTTTCATATTTAAAATGGTTGAAACTCGTGTGTTAAGCGTCGGTCGAATTGGTTGGAGGTGTATGCGGTACCTTGTGGCTCGAGTTTCGTGTGGGTGTTAGATAGTGGGACCGGCTTGACGACTTCTTGCCGTGCACAATGCATACACACACACGGGCAAGCTCTGCGCGGCTCCGCGGCTCCTCCCGCGCCGTGGGCGATCGCTGGCTTCATTTTTGCAGTTGATGCATGCCCATTAACAATCATTGTTTTTATCATGCAGCTACATACAACATCTAAAACAGGATCCTGGCCTGAAGATGAAGACGAAAATGACCATCATGGAAATAATTTTGTCATTCTGCGTATTTAATGTCATTTTAAACTTCTGACTGTATACAAGTGTTTATTTACTTATTTATATACCTAATACAACTGAGCAATTAGACAACCCCTTTTGGAGATATTATGATGAAATCTATATATATTTGCAAATAAATCTTACTTCTAAATAGATATTTTTATTCCATTCTTTTTACCTAATAATTGTAGTGTCATAAAATTTCATAATCTAGGGTTTAATCTAGTGCTAAAACTTACCTGTGCAATTTTTAGATGAAATGTTATTCATTAAATCTTCGGGTTACCTTACGGCTGTTCATATGATCAACTAAAGAGAATTCCAATAACTTTAAAACAAATGATTGTACCATATTTGGTGAGTTCTAAATACAGTTTTTCTTCAAAAACAATTACTACCTAACATGTAGGTTTGTAAGAATTAAAATTCATTCAGAATCATGATTCATCTATGCAACATACAGTATTTGTAAACATAATTAACACAATATGGTCCAATTAACATGGAATCTAAAAGCTTCCAATTAGGAACTGCAGTTCTGTAAAAAAATAGGTTTGATAAAGTAGATAGGAATATTTTTTATGGGGTTAAAATTAAAAGTTTCTGCAAACTGACTGATAACATTCTGAGTGTACGGGTTTATAACTAACAAATAGTATCCATACCTATTTATTATTGACCATAAATGCAGCCCCTGAAACCATTGGTTACAGTAATCGACAAAATAAGTCTTTTATCTAATATCTATACTAATATATAAAGCTAAAGGGTTTGTTTGTTTGTTTGAACGGGCTAATCTCAGGGACTACTGGTCCCATTTGAAAAATTCTTTTTGCATTGGATAGCCCCTTAATCCAGGAAGGCTTTAGGCTGTATAACATCAAGCTGCGAGGAATAGGAGCGGAACATATCGAAACCTACGCGGGTGAAACCGCGGCGGGCAGCTAGTTAAATATAAAGGGTGTATCTGACATCGACGCATAAACGAGTACCGTGGATCCAGTACATGATTCTGAACCCCCCAGTGGTGGAATATTTCGTCGGATTTTCATGATTTAAAAAAAATAAATGTAGTTTTTTTCACTTCAGATCATTCACAATTGCTATACTTTTATAACCCAATAAGATTTTAAAGAAAAATTAAATAATTCGCTAATTACAAAAAAAAAAAAACGCAATAAAAACAAAACCCGAAAAACGATCTTATCAGCTGATTTAATAGAGTTCACATCAGGGATCAACGTCATACCTACAAACTCGCACGGCGGCACGCTTGCAACGTCAAAAGCCGAGCCGACACTTTTTTTAAACACTGTGTATACTGTAACCGTTCATTAACGACATAAATGACTATCATAATTTTATTAGTGGCATGCAGTCTAACCTTTTCGCGAAGTTTGCGTTACGATGTCAGATACACCCTGTATTTATGCAACTAATATGCAATATTATTCCTGTAATATGCAAAGAGTTGAGCATAGGCATGCTATTCATACACTAACAGTTTACCATTTACCAATAAATGATGAATAACCAGTATGAAATTGTTTATTCTAAAACCTTGTATATAATATATCCCTTCCATAAATACAATGAACTGACTATAATTAGTCTCTTATGTCATGTGAAACATGCACTGACCTCAAAGATACTTCAGTAGGTCTAGAAAATTTCTGCCTGAACAAGGCTAAATAAATGTGTTGCAAGTAGCTTGGTTACCATGGAAACAAGATACTAAACAATACTTTTATCAGATATAATGTGTAATTTTTATAATAGTATGTTTATGATGGATAGAAAGATTTCATGATAACCTCTGAAAGTGGTAATATAATAAACCATCTGTAACATGTTACTTGGTTTTATTAATATTGAGGCCATGAATAATATATTTTCAATGCTAATTTATGGGACAACTGTGTCCCCTGGCCTTTGAGAGGCTTACTTGATTTATAGTTGAAAGTTGTAGGCACCTTTATTACAGTTAACAGAAACTGGGAGTACCTTCATAAATAACTTAATAATTAGTATTGAATATCGGCCACAGTCCTTGAAAGGGACAACCAATCATTTAACTCTGCCTTTCACATTTTAGTTTTCGACTGCAAATAACTTTATAGTGACTGCTAGAACCTTTTCAACAAAAAAAAAAAAGCCAAGAGGCTAATTTTGATGTTTTAATTGAACTTCTGTAGAAAAAAAGACGACAAATACAACATACTTAGATATGTCCTTGTATTATATGAATACCCTCTTTACAATAAAAAATCTGTTCTCGACAGTTCAATAACAAAAAACATTACAAAAGAATAGGTAAAAAAATCTTGTTGCCATGTTAAGTTCGAATAACATTGACGCAAAATTCGCTTATTCAAAAACAAACATGAATATGTGACTAGACACTGGAAGTTTTTGGATATTTATAGTTTACTCAGCTTTTATTGACAGACGACGCCATTTGTTTCTTTTCGTAAGAAATATGATACAATTGTTTGTTTTATTTAGAAATAGGTACTTAAGTATTCAGAGTTGGTCTTGCGCAAAAATAGACGTGCTTTACAAGAATAATTTTAATCTTGAATGCAACTATAATATCTTCATTTAGATAAGTGCGAAATTAAAAACAGGAAGTTACCATCATTATAATCACATCGCAACGGCAGAATAATCATCAAGTCTCATTACAAGACACCTAAATCTTAATTACATCCCATCTACATTGCAAGATACATAGTACATAACATTATCTTGAACTCCTTACAAGAACAGATAAACCTCAACCAGACCATATAAAGCCACAACATCAACAGGAAGCTCAAAACCACTGCATAAGAAATATATTCAATTTACATTTTACAACAAAGGAGATGCACTGTCAATGTTTCATTGACGGACAACTCAATATTCTAACGGCAAATAATTATATCATACATAGAAACCAACGTCCTATTATGTAGGCAACCTTTAGATTTTAGACTCCCTCGCCAAAATGAATAGGTGGTCGAAAATTACATATGGCAACATTAATTCGATGTTTGCATAATTTTGAATGTCTGCACGTCGGTGACTAATGCGAATTCGACTGTCAGCATGTAGCTTCATTGATATTGAACTCCACAGAAGATAAATCTTGCATCTGTAACTGGTTATTCATGTTTAGAAAAGACTCATCTTGAACTTCAGAAAGCATAGACAGCGGTGAGTCTTATAAAAAGATCCTGCACGAACTTGACGTTTTGAACCTAAATAAAGTTCTCAAAAGCTCAACGAAAAACTTCAAATACAATCCCCCACGAGACGGGAAAAAACAAACATCAGTCGAAGCCGAAGACACAATTAAAGTAATTAGATCAGACTACGAAACGTTCCAAAAAAGGGAAATCGAAGAGTCGGTTTTAAATCGAATAAAGGACAATGATCCGTGGTTTCACTATTAACACGTGACCGGGGTCCTGAATACTAATCCTTACTTAGTCGGAGACTGTCCGGCAGTCTACGATAGTAATAAGCTGTAAGTTCTAAGTACCCTGTACTTGATGAGGTGACTGAGGTGACGATATACCTTGGGATTCTTTGTCTTTCATGGCAATACTGCGGTTCATTTGTTCCAATATGAAGGAAATGAATCAGTTCTTTGTGTTTGGTTTTCAGTCATTTCCTATTTTCCAGCCTTTCATTTCATATTTCCAGCATTACTCAATGTTTTCTTGCATTTTTTTTAACAAGCACAATTCTACGTTCTCCCTTTGAAGAGTCCCGCTATCTTCGTGACTCCGCTGCACCGCCTCACAATCTCAGACTGTCTCAAAATCAATTACACGGAGCCCTGGCGTCCTCAACACGGTTGCTCAATTGTGGACAAAGTACCGTAAGATAAGAGAATTTATGACGAGAAGATTGTATCTGTCCCGAATAAACGAAGTCCGTGGGAGATAAATATCTTAAAAGGAATCAAATAAATGAACTCTTTGAAAGTTGCAACTGAATTTTCTATCCGTAAAAATGGTTTTTCCTCGAAGTGAATGGATACAGGTTAGAATATAGGATTACTTGAACATGTCGGTAAGCATAAGTATGATGCAAAAGTTGTTCATATTTATTTTAAGGATATATATACTTTGTACAGGAGACTAACTTTGTCGCGAAAAACAATGCCAAAGTTCAAATTACTGACCATATACAAATATTTTGAATGAAAACCACTATTTAATATTCAAGTTACATAACATTCTGTAAAACAATGGTTCAAGCGGAATCGCTTGAACACACGCTTGTATTACGTTTCTACATTGTCGACATTTCCATTGTTGCCTCTATAAACTTACTATACTGCTGTATTTAGTCTGGGATGAAAGGGCCACTGCTGGAGTTAAATTTATGCTAATTGCTACACCAATTTCACTAAGTAAAAGGATTAGATTGTAGTTAAGATTATGTGTTAAATTTATTGTCTCAGTTTTAGGCTATAGAAGCAGTTTTGGATGTGTTAAAACTATGTGTTTGTCTTTTTGATCAATACTCGCCGATAAAGGCTTCTTAAAAGTTGAGTTTATTTGCTAATAGGCGAACCGGTCAAGAGTATCGTATAATAAGCTAAATTGTTACATTGATTTTTTAAAAGTTTTAAGGCCGAATGACTAGTAAATTCAATGACTACATATAATGCTGTCGAGGACGTTCAGGAAAGCTCATCAAATGAATTAATTCATTTGAGGAGCTTTGAGAGAGAGAGAGAGGTAGAAATTACTTGTTGCAAACAGTCTAAACAATTCCTTAGAGGTCTAGAAATCAACATCGGTTCTAGCAAAAGCAAATCAGTGTTAAAGGTAATAATTCAGCGGTAACTCCGAACTGGCACCTTCGATATCCCCTGAGGTATCAATACAAAAGCCTTTTGGAGAGCTGTTTGATAACCCAGGCATTTATTTAAAAGAGGCCATTGAGTGTACAAAAAGCGTTTCGCTTTCGAAAGGGTCGCTGATAACGGGTTCTCCAAATCCATTTGGAAATCGTCATACAAAGATGTATTTTAAATTGAATTCACACCTCCATTATTAATGTTCTAGAACTAGTACTGAAATCTCACGGGTACTTTGGGCTTACGGTCTATCTGTGTGCCTAATTTCATCGAAGTCCTCCTATCGGTATCACACAGACAGATAATGAATGGATACATGATTGCTATTCAAGTACATGAACTTGGATCTTGCTCTTTTCAACAGATAGTGTCAATATCGATAACGGAAAACGAAGAGAATTTAACAACATGTCTGAATTTGAAGACGCCCGATATGGAAAGTAGGTCAATCACTCTGGTGATATACTTAAGAGCGTATTTTTTTCAAAATGGTCAACGTGCCTTTACCATCAATCAAATTGTTAGTGCTGAAACGTCCCCATTCATTTACGCGTCCCGTCCCAATGAGCTGCAGATTGCGTCGAATTGAAATGGATTTTATCTGCACACACGCGTGCTTTGAAAAAGCCAGCCAAACCTGGCTTTCAATTTTCTACTATACTGTTGTGTGAAACACACTTGATTTTTCGGATTCATAGGCACACGTTTTTTTTATATTTGGCACACAGTGATATGCTGGTTGAATTAGGCTGAATCTATAAAGAGTGCTGCGCGATGAATTTTGCTAGTTCATCGAATTTGACGGGTACCTTTTTCCAACCAACCATGTTAGGTCACGACGGCTTTTGTTGGTTTAACACGATTGCGAATTCGGAATTCTAAGAAATATATTTGAATATTTGATCGGCACTTCTTTGTATGTATTATTATCATTGTTCGGACATCCTCGTAACTCGTTATGATTTTCAAATGTACAACTTTTAGTCGTAGTTACAAAAGAAAAAAACCGGCCAAATGCGAGTCGGACTCGCACACCGAGGGTTCCGCTGTACAAACGTAGCGGTTTACAATTTATGACGTACTAGCTTTCCGCCAGCGGCTTCGCCCGCGTGGAGTTCGGTTATTTCGCGCTGTTTAAATTCCCCTCGGGAACATCTATTTTTTCCGGGATAAAAGGTAGCCTATGTTCTTCCTCAGGGTCTAAAGATTGTCTGTGCCAAACTTCATCAAAATCGGTTGAGAGGTTTAGGCGGGAAAGCGTAACAGACAGACAGAGTTATTTTCGCATTTATAATACTAGCATTGATTTAGAATTTTTCACAGTTTAGAGGCAATTAGATTTAAGAAGTGTTTGATATGAATTTCAACTTTAATATCTCTACGCGTTCATGTGAAAAAGGGTAGGTAGTAAGTTTATAATTATTAAAAAATATTTTATGTCATGTAAGCAAAAATAATATTTTAATATTTTATGTAACTTCAAATTTATCATTTTCACAATTTTTCCTTTATCTGTCTGTACTATAATATAACGTTGCTTCGTGCCGAATTTCAAGATTCTGAGTTCACGGGAAGTACCTGATAGGCAAAGAGATTTAGGATATATAGAGAGGGCATGTGTTAAAATGGCATAGAAAAACTGTGATCCCATGGCTCAGTTCCGCCATCTAGTACAATATAGCAAAATTAGATCGACAATTGGAGACATCAAATAGTAAAAATGAAATAAGTTTATATAAAATATATTCAGCTATTGCCCGGTAGGTGGCCAGTGTGGTCTATGTTGCCAGATCCGATTTAATACCCTAATATAGTTCAAATCGGGTAAATAAATATTGAAAAGTAAATAAATTAAGTGAAACTTGTCTTGTACAAACAAAAACTGTTTTAGAATTTTATTCGCTACTATTCATTTACCGTGACACCGTCTATTGGCATTTTAGATGTTTTATGCTTACGAATTATTTTAACGCTCAGTTTATTGCGATTTTTGAGTGTAATAGACCTTTTAGGCCATAAAGCGCATTTTGTTTTGCAATTTTCGTTTGCATTTCGTTTTTAGCAAAATTATTCTTTTTACACGTTTGTTTGCAAATATTTTTAAATGGCAATGCAAAAAACTGTGGTAGGGTTTGTATCATTTCGATATAAAGTTATCGATAATATTCAAAGAAGTTACTACGACGATGTTTTTCGCATTATGATAGCTTGAAACAAAAAATTAGGAAGCAGAATAATTATGGGTAATTTCAAGTTTACAAGTTTCTTATTTATATAATTCTTTTAATATAATAGGGGTTAAAGTTTAAAATTGCCGATTAGTACTGAAAATCTAAATAATTGCTTATTTTTTAATTTTTAAATAAATCATTTATAATCAATATATAGGAAGGTCGTTTATGCCTTTGTGATAGAACTCTGAGGATCTAGACTGCACAAGCTGTGTGAAAGCAGAACTGCCTCCTGGGAAGAAAACTTCTTGTCACGTAGATAATTGTCCAAATCACGACAAAAATGGTAGTCTGCTGGAGCAAGACCTTTACAAGATTCGTACGCCATTATCTTTAAAAACGACAAAAAAATCACGGTTATTGTATGGGAGCCCGCCTTCAGTATTTATTTTATTTTAATTATTTATTTGTAATTTGAATATATAACCAAATATTCTGTGAACATTTTAAGCGTCTATCTGTTTCCGTTATTAATATGGAGCAAAAAACGGCAAAAATTCACGTTTGTTGTATGGGAGCCCCCTTAAATATTTTATTATTTTTATTCTTAGTACTTGTTGTTATAGCGGCAACAGAAATACTAACACAATCTCTGGAAATTACAACTGTCTCGCTATTACGGTTTATGAGATACAGCCTGGTGACAGACGGACAGACGAACAGAGAAGTCTCATGAATAGGGTTCGTTTTACCTTTTAGGTACGGAATCCTCAAAATCACAAAGTAGCTCGCAATCATTGTACTACATATACGTACCTACATATTTTATGAATATATTTCATTATAAATAAGTTATGTAATCTATGTACTTATCCACTTAACCGTAAATTTTATTCCAATTTTTACGGATATGTAGAAAAGTACTGAAATTAATAACTTACTATTTCATTTCTAATACAAGGTACCGATTCTTTTTTTTTTTAATTTGATCGACAAGTCTTTCCAAAGTAGATAACTTCTCTTTTAAAATGCATTGAGCATAATTTCGACGAATGAGACGGAAGCCAATTTTCTTCTCTACGGTCTATCTGGACAAATCGTATCCACTTTTTCCCTACGACATTATTTTTATTCGGAAACCAAAAATAACAAAAACCTAGGTAAATGAATAGTAATTGTTCATTCAATTTTGTTTATTAATATGATATGATTATGTTTAAATAGAGTTAATAATAAATAAACTTGAAATATATTAATATTTTAAGTTTATTTAGCTATATTTTAAATGTCAATAAAATACAGCAAAATGTATTCATCTTAATAAGTATTATCGATAACTAAATCGATAAACAACATTACTACATCTCTACAAGAAAATAGTAAAACTACTCAACAATAGAGGGCGCTTATTACAATAATGGAAAATTTTCTAGAACTAAGATTTTTTTAAATTTGAATTGCAGACGAAATATAAATAATTCATAGAAAAACATTCCGAAGTTAGGTCCAGTCGTTTTACTATAACGAGATGTACAGTAACACAAAGCGCAACATGGCATATTTCCTTAGAAAATGTTTATTCTTAGTGGACACAAATTACGTCCTGACGCGCAGACTAGACTGAGCGACTTTTAATCAAGTCGATAAAAGTATTGGCTTACGATTTTGTTCGTGATGTCCTGTCTATTGTAAATATAATTTTAATGTCTTTGCGTGTAGGTTTTGATTCCCTAGCGTGTGACGAAAATTCGTCTAAGGTGTCGGTATAAACTGCTGTATCTTTTGATCGCTTTAACTTAGAAGTTTGATTTTTTCACTGCATAAAGGGACAATAGACCTAGGTATTTGGCATAAACTTCAATTTGATACCTTTATTATTTCGTGAGAAATAAAGTAGTAAGTTTCATTTTATTAAAATATGTTTATTATATTATATAACTAAAAAATTGTGATTTTCGCAATTTTTCCTATATTTGCATTATATGACAACCCTTCATGCCAAATTTCAAGATTCTGAGTTTACGGGAAGTATCCTGTAGGTTTTGATTCCTTTGCGAGTGTCGAAAATTTGTTGAAAATATCGACATATCGGCTGTATCTTTTGATTGGCTTGGCTTAGAAGTTTGATATTTTCACAGCTTAAAGGGACAATAGACCTAGGTATTTGGTATAAATTTCAATTTGATAACTTTATTCGTTCGTGAGAAATAAGGTAGTAAGTTCCATTTTATTAAAATATGTTTATTATATTATATAACTAAAAAAATGTGATTTTCGCAATTTTTCCTATATTTGCATTATATGACAATCCTTCATGCCAAATTTCAAGATTCTGAGTTTACGGGAAGTATCCTGTAGGTTTTGATTCCTTTGCGAGTGTCGAAAATTTGTTGAAAATATCGACAAATCGGCTGTATCTTTTGATTGGCTTGGCTTAGAAGTTTGATATTTTCACAGCTTAAAGGGACAATAGACCTAGGTATTTGGTATAAATTTCAATTTGATAACTTTATTCGTTCGTGAGAAATAAGGTAGTAAGTTCCATTTTATTAAAATATGTTTATTATATTATATAACTAAAAAAATTTGATTTTCGTAATTTTTCCTATATTTGCATTATATGACAATCCTTCATGCCAAATTTCAAGATTCTGAGTTTACGGGAAGTATCCTGTAGGTTTTGATTCCTTTGCGAGTGTCGAAAATTTGTTGAAAATATCGACATAATCGGCTGTATCTTTTGATTGGCTTGGCTTCGAAGTTTGATATTTTCACAGCTTAAAGGGACAATACACCCGAGTATTTCATGAGAATTTCAGCTTGATACGTCCACGCGTTCTTGAGATAAAGGGTGGTGACAGACAGACAGACAGACAGACAGACAGACAGACAGACAGACAGACAGACAGACAGACGGACAACAAAGTGATCCTATAAGGGTTCCGTTTTTTCCTTTTGAGGTACGGAACCCTAAAAATTATAAAACTGTTTTTTTTCCAAAGCACAGGTTTCACGATCTCTCTTGTTGTCTATCTACCAACGAATTTAGAATCGATCAGTTCGCTTCAAAAGTGTATCTACGGACTACGGCAGTAGCTTTTGACGTAACGTGAGCTATCTTTCAGCACCTTTGCCTGCCCCAGATTTTAACGTCCTGTCGAGTGCCAAACAAGCAGGTGCTGTCGTATTTTTTATGGTTTTGCATCTGCTCGCACCGCCGTATTGAATTACATAAAAACCGTTACACCACACTAGGAATTACTCCTGTATCGTGGGTGCGTTTACAAATATTTTATTTCGCATACACGAACGGAACAACTCATCATCATCATCATCTCAGCGTTTATCCCGGTTGCATCCGCGGCTTTCGCGTTGGAGCCCGGGGTCCGCTTTCCTGCACATTCTCCTCCATTTCGCACGATCTTTAGCATACTGTGGTATGAGCTTGTTGGCACGCATGTCATCTCTTACAACGTCAAGCCAGCACTTCTTTTGTCTACCCCGCTTGTTCCGGCCCGGCGGAGGCGCCATGGCAAGACATTTGTTACCACGAACGGAACAATGTAGGTAATACAAATACTTTTTCCGTGTGGGAATCAAACCCGCGACACTCAGCGCAGAGTTCCATTGTTCAGCCACCTGTACTGTGTATTTTGCTCGTATGACAGGATAGCAGATGGTCACGGTGCGGCGAACTATTTGTGTAGGCGTATGGGCCGCTATGGTCCGAATTCTCCTATGTAAAGATATCGTTCTATTTAAAAAGAATTGCGTTGCTCAAAACCAAGTTAAGGACTTAAATTTGATTTACGAGCTCTGAGACATTTGTCATAATTAGTTTGTTTAGAAAGAATGATGAGTTTTCTTTCTTTAAAACTTCATTATATCTTAAAAATCACTTCTGAGATACTCTAAGACTCTTGCTGTTGTGACTATTTAGCAACATTTTCGTTTTCTGTTTGGAAACAACGGGTTCTCCCGTATAATGTTATTGCTGTTTAAAATAGGAACCTTTCATTATAGCTATCAGGGCCAGTAATTACCAACCAAGAGTTACCTTTAGTATAACTCTTATTTTGTAGTCACTAGAAACTGCAGACCTTTGTTAAACGGATGTACAGATATAATTATATCTGATACTACTGATAGGTTTTAGGCGACAGGTTAACTATGTACAAGTCGGAATGTAAACATGTAATGAAAGAATCTTTAGTTAAGTTATTTTATTAAGCTTTTGTCCATTTTTATGGTTCGGGGAAAATGAATTTTGTACCGTTTTAATATCAATGATCAAAATGTCAACACGACATGCCTCATCGAGTTCTTGGAACACCAAGAATACGATACCAAAATTGGATGTATTCTTTTAAACATAAGAGATATATAATATATATATGTATATACTATAAAGCAATGGCTATAAATATAAGTGTGTGTAAGATTTTCTCAAACATCCTTTGTTCGATATTGACAATAGAGGTGTTATTAACTTCTTCTTTCAAACCTCATCAACAATGAAGGCTCAAGTTATGTGTGCTGTTTCACAAAGCTTGCTTCATGTCTCCATCAGCAACAACTGCTTGATTTAACGGATTGGCAGCTATCCGAACAAAATATTAAACAGCACAAACTGTGAATACAAGTGTTATACCCTGGAAACATAAAGTTGCCTTGAATTCCTCTAAAAGAATTTGAGAATTAAACTCCTAATAACGAATCAGAACCGTTGTACCAAACAATTATATATGATGCTTCACGAAGTTGGTGCAAGTACCCGTTTGTACTATAATAGCGCTGAAAGCAAACTAAAACATTTGAAGCTGTTTGGAACTGCACTGGTAATAGCCAAACGTACATATTACAAGCTTGAAGTGCTTTGAAACAACTATATAAGCACTTTGGAATATATAAGGAAACTAGCTATTCAGAGCTTAATTACTTATTATGCTATAATGTCTCAGGAAAAGAATTTTCTTCTTCTTCTTCAGTTTATAGAGGTCCACTGCTGGACAAAGGCCTCCCCCAAGGCTTTCCACGATGACCGGTCTTGTGCTGCCCGCATCTATCGGCTTTCCGCGACCTGCACCAGGTCATCGGTCCACCTTGTTGGGGACCTCCCTACGCTGCGTCTTCCGGTACGTGGCCGCCACTCCAGAACCTTACTCCCCATCGGCCATCGGTTCTACGAGCAATGTGGCCTGCCCACTGCCACTTAACTTTAGCGATTTGAAGAGCTATGTCGGTAACTTTGGTTCTTCTGCTTTGTGTGACTCTGAGCCTTCTTATGAGTCCCATTGTGAGCGACCACGTTTCAGTTACGTAAGTCGTCACTGGCAACACACACTGGTCAAAGACTATAGTCTTGAGAAACTATGGTATCTTGGACGACGAGAAGATGTAGCGTAGGAAAAGCATGTTCGGTAATAAACTGAAGGTTTTTTTTTTTAAATACTATGATCAAAGAGAAAAGAAGATTAGCATATGTTCTATTTCTTTATTCTTATAAAATAATCTGCTAAGCAAATTTTTAATTTCGGCCTAGCCTTTGCAGTGTTAAGAAGGAATTACTTAAAATACCAAAATATCACAAGTCAAGAAAATAACGCAAAAGATTCAGTGAGCTTTGTGTAGCAAAGAAATCAACCTAAAGGTTTGAATAACGGATAAATTACTCACCTTTTACGAACTGTGGAAAAATGCTAATATGAAAAGTCAGTAATTGACTGCAGAGTTTGCAGGGGTGTCATTACAATCCGCTCAAAATGAATTGACTGGTTCACAGACGATCTTACGGATCGACTATTGATTAGTCAAGAGATTGAAGAAGCTTGAGTCGCTCGTGACCCAGTTACCTTATTGTTCACCCAACCCACGTAACCAATATTCTAAATAAAGAATAAGAAACTAACTACATACTTTTGGGTTAAGTTCAGAAAAATCTCAGTAAACAAATACGGAATATGTCTCTTGATATGCCACTCTTTACAAATAACAGTGAATGGAATGGGGTCAGCGTTTCTGCTTAGATTTCAGGACTTTGTTGCCGATAAGGATTTTGTTCTGATGCCAATGTTTTAAGATTTGATCTTAAAATGTTGACACTAGGGCATCCAAACTCGGATACTTGATCAAGTCCGGAGCTAGTTACGATGTTGAGCAATCAAAACCGGAACTCCGGAGTTGGCTCCGGAGTCGACAGCTTTTTTAGAGATGAATAAAAATGCCCTTAATTATAATCAAGAACTTTCATTTGTTAAGAAATCAGAGTTTTTGTTTAAAATTGTACCTACTGACTAGACAACTACATATTACTCATTATTAATGTTATTAGCTTTCCGCCCCAGGCTTTGCTCGCGTGGAATTCGTTTATATCGCGCTTTTAGTTTCATCATTTTCGGGGATTAATTATTATTATCGTACCATTTAGCTTCTAAGTTTACATGTGCATATTCGTTTGCAATACATTGTTTGAAATGACACACAGATCCATCTATCACGGAACTGGTATGAAGCTAACAATGCTTTTGCTTTCCCTCGGGAATATCAAATTTTCCGGTATAAAAAGTACCCTATTATTTAATCCGTACTTCTACTTTACGTCTGCAAAATTTAAAAGCAATCGGTTCAGTAGTTTCGGCATGAAAGCGGAACAAACAAACCAACAAACTCACTTTCCGATTTATAATATTAGTTAGAATAAGGATGGTAAGGGACGGTAAACCAAATTGTCCGTCATCCCTCGGGAATTCCTCATTTTTGGGGATTAATTATCGTATCATTTAGCTTTTAAGTTTACATGTGCATATTCGTTTGCAATATATAAACATTTTTTAAACGACACACAGCGCCATCTATCACAGAACTGGTACCTATAAAGCTAACAATATGTTTGTTTTCCTTCGGGAATATCAACTTTTTCCTGGATAAAAAGTACCCTATTCTTTAATTCGGACTTCTAACCTTATGTCTGCAAAATTTTAAAGCAATCGGTTCAGTAGTTACGGCGCGTGAAAGCGGAAGAAACAAACAAACTCACTTTCTGATTTATAATATTAGTAAGGATAAGGATTAAAACAATAATAAAAAATAAACATTTGTTTAGCAAGAATCAGTCGTTTTCCTTAAATTGTACTGTCTGACAGGCAGACTCTATACTAGACAATTAGGTAATACGCATTATAAAATATTAAAAAATCAACACAATCATAAAAATATGAGTTCAAAGATGATTCAGAAAGAGAACTTCTAAATTTCGTGCAGAAAAAGCCTGCTGCATTAGTAAAACCATGGGGCAAACATGAGTACGATATTATTATCGATATTATTCGACCGACCCAATAACATATGTAGTCTATGTTTATGTGTGCTAAGGACTTATGAAGGAATCAACTCAAGAATTAAAATGCGTTTTTCGTCGTTTCGTAAATAAAGTTTGCGAAAATCGGTTTCAACTGCGGTGTTCTATTTCAACTCCGGATTTGAAAAATGCTTAAAATCGCTCCGAAACTCCGGAACTCCGGATTGGAAGCCCTAGTTGACACATTCTATTTTTTTATTGCTCGAGGGGGTTCTGGTATCAGCTTTCGCAAAAAAAAAAAAAAACGCGAATTGATGTTTCAGGTTTATAAAAGCAGTTTTCAACCATTATAAAAACTAAAAATGTTTTTTTTTTTTATAGTCTGCACACACCCAATATTTCCTGTTATGGAGTAACTAGTGGGCGGCCAATTATGACCACGCCTACTCTTTCAAATCATAAGTTTTTATCAACTTTCTCTAATTTGGGAATCATTTGTGTTGGTGGTTTTGGAATAATAAGTAGAAGATGTTGACAATACTAGAATACATGGAACTCTACTACACTCAGATCTTATATGACATGTGTTACATATGACAGAATTAAGTCAATCAGCTATGATTTGGGGTCGCTATAACTGAGATATGATTTAAGTACAACCTCTACAAAAACTTAACATTGGTTATAAATCAAAGGGAAACCACTGGTGCTTGCCAAAATCCGTTACATTTCTTGCTGAAATCGCTGTTTTTGCCGAAAGCTTTTGGCGGAGAGCAGTCAATAACTGTACATTTTTCTTTCTTCGTACATGCCCACCATTTGTCTTCTATAGAAGCCAAATGTAATGATTTTTTGACAAATCCGGAGCGAGAGCTACTTGTGGGTATCCGCATATGCAGCAAGAGTCGATGTAATAAATCTCGTTTGTCACATGAAACAGTTTGGTTTCCGTATACACCCGGCTCCAGTTACACATTCGGTGATAAATTCACCTTCCAGAAATTTGCGACAGTCGAGTTGGTTGAAATTGAAGATGAGAGAAAAAAGCCTATAGAACATAATAAAGAGAAAACGTAAACGAGACAATAAGAAACAAACAAACCGTGCAAAGGATCGGTTGAGCGCAACTTTTTCATTTGGTAAGTTTGATTGCCTTCGTCCTGTGGCGGATTGGCGTACTCATGGAATTTAAATGATCCCGTCGCTTGCATAGTTATTTGTTTGGGGTACTTTAAAATGTATTATTTTTCTTGGCAGGGGTTTATTAAGCTTGGGCTTAATCTACTGTTGATTAATTAATATTACCTATTTATTTAATTCAGAGATCTCTTTTAGACCCAAAAGTTGTTTTATGCGGTTCTAAGCATTTAAAGGAAGCCGCGTTTTGTCGGCCATAACTTGTTTCGGCCTTGTTGGGCCACAGTACTTTGGTCTGTAATTTGACGGATTAAAAACACTTGCAGAGTGTTACATCAGCAAAGTACCGTAAGCTTATTTTAACAGGCGTAATTTCCAGCCTTAAGACCCTCAACATTTAATGATAATTAGACTTAATTTTATTGCCGAAACTCTGTAATGTTAGAGTTATTAGTGTTTCTATTTATACCTAACTAGCTGCGCCGGCGGTTTTACCCGCGTAGGTTTCGATATGTTTTTTTTTATATGCCCCGCTCCTATTGGTCGCAGCGATGTTATATATAACCTAAGGCCTTCCTGGATTAATGGGCTATCCAACGCAAAATCAAATCGTACCAGTAGTTCCTGAGATTAGCGCGTTCAAACAAACAAACTCTTTAGCTTTACAATAAGTAGTAGGTATAGATAATATGTTCTTATAAAATTTTCTAAGAGGCGCATTTGAATGTGAATTCTTTTCTATAGCCTGCATCGGGACTTTAATCGTTATTTCCACTGTCATACGGCTTAAATTCACATAAATCATATTCGTGGGTCAAAAGAGACCTAGATTAACAAGTCTCCGAACCTGTTTTTTTATTTGTTGGAGTTTTTTTCCCCCATCTTTTGTGTTAATATATTTGATCAGGCATGCTGAATCTCATTTGAGTTGTTTGCCATGTTTGTTGCTAACAGATTTGTTTTTACTGTTGGGTTGAAAATCTTCGTAGGTATAGATCGCGCCAAACATCTAGTCCGCTCTGAAGTTGCTTCGTGCATTTTTACAGTCAAGCATACTATTTAAATATATATATTTAAATATATGTATAAATACGCATCCTATACATATATATATATAAGATATGTTATTGAGGATTTTCGAAATAAACCAAAATTTGTTTCTCTGAAAATACAAAGCTTTGTTTTATTTGACAAGCCGTTACAATAATACAACACATATGGTTTACTTAACACAATTACACTTCTTACCTGAAAATACAAAGAAACGACATTTAAAGTTCACTAATATCGTCTCCTCAATTATTTTCTCTAACTAACTTTATAAGTTTTTATACTAATAAAAGACACACAAAAACAATCTTATCCGCCATTGAAATCACGCGTCCCGCACGCTGCGCCCTCTACCAACTTTCAATGACAGTTAATTGACGCGCGAAGTGCGGCAAATTTAAACTAATGAAATATTATTTCATTACATCTCCCCCCCTAAGAGCGAAAATGCTAAATAATATAATCTAGGTATACAATCAATACAATGCAACTACAAGTTATCTTCATATTCGTTTTCTTCTACTTCATCTTCTGTTGTAACAGGTTGTAATTTAGTTATGTGGAATAAAGTTGATTCCGTTTTTCTGTTGCCAGTATCAATCTTATAAATGGAGTTCGATATTTTCTGTATTATTTTAAAAGGGCCTATTTTTAATTCGTCTAGCTTCTTTCTATTCATTCTATTTCCATTTTCTACATATACACTGTCTCCTATTTCAAACTCTCGCATTGTCCTATTTCTATCAAATATTTTCTTGTTATACTTATGGGATTTTATTGTATTTTCTAATGCTAATCTTCTATCAGCAATCCACTTTTCTTCCTTTTCCATTGTTTTAATTTCATTTGGTAAAATACTGACATTTGTACCATCCAGTAAATACTTTGGTGCAAATCCTGTAACAGAGTGGTCTGTTTCGTTATATTTCTGTATACATTCTCTTGCTACTGTTGTCCATGTTCTCTTGTTATTTTTTTCATTTATTTTACATCTAATTTTGTTTACTATTGTTTGATTTAATCGTTCATTCAAGCCGTTCGAGAATGGGGTATTCACAGCTGTAAAAATTAGTTTAATGTTATTCTCTTGCAAATATTGTTTAAATTCTTTCGAGTTGATACCTGGATATTGATCTGTCAAAATTATTCCAATCTCATCTGTCTCTAGTACTTTCTTTATTAGTTTAATAAAGTCACTCGCGTTCTGTGTTTTGGAAGTGTTAATAAAGGCATATCTTGTGTAGTGGTCTACTAAAAGGTGTAAGTATTTTTTTGTTGATCTAGATCCTCCAAAGCCACCTATAGTATCCATTAACATTATCTCAAATGGTTTTGTTGCTGGTCCCAGTTGTGACATTAATCCAAATTTTCCTTGGCATCTTGATTTATTTTTTATGCATATTTCACAGGTTTTACAAATATTTACTATATTTTTCGTTAGGTTTCTTGCTGTATATATTGGACTTATTTTTTTCTGCAATTGTCTGATTCCAATATGGCATAAATCTTCATGCACCTTTTTTATAAATTTTTTACTAAAGTCTTCTGTGAGTATAATTTTTTCATATTTCTTTATTTTTTTATAATAGATTTTATTTTTGTGTAGTAGATTTTGTTTATTTTCTGTTATTGTTTTATTTTTCTCTTGGTCTTCAACTATATCTTTTACTTGTATTAAATTAATTATTTTTAATAGTTCCTCCTGGTTATCTTCTGATTCTAATACGGGGTTTCGGCTCAAACAGTCTGCTTCTACATTTTCTTTACCGGGTATATATTTTACTGTAAAATCATACTGAGATAGGTAATATGTGAGGTCACCCAACTCTTCATCTGTCCTGCATTTAATGTTCATGTTCTCTAGAGGTTTGTGGTCTGAGTAAATGGTGAATTGTTTTCCAATTAGCCAGTGTTGCCAGTATTTAACTGCTTCTTTTATAGCTAAACATTCCAAATATATAGCCTTTTTCCGTTTTTGAGATTCATTAATTTTTTTTGAAAAATATGCCACTGGTTTGTCTTTACCATCTAGTTGAGTCTGTTTTAATATTGCCCCGATACCCTCTAAAGATGCATCTGTAAAGATTTTTATTGGCAAGTCTTTGTCAAATATTTCCAACACTGGTCGAGAACATAAATATCTTTTTATTTGATTAAATGATTCTTCACACTTCTCTGACCACACAAATTTTTAATTTTTTCTTAATAACTTATGTAATGGGTCTAAAATCATTGCACTTCTTGGTATGTATTCATGGTAGAAGTTAATTTTTCCTAAAAATTGTCTGATATTCTTTTGTGTCTTAGGAGTTGGAAAATGTCTTATAGAGATCAAATTGTCTTTTAGTGGTTTTACCGAATTGTTCTGGATTACATGACCGAGGTACTTTACTGTGTCTGAAGCAAAGGTACATTTCGTAAACTTCAATCTAAGGCCTTCTTTTATTATTGCCTCTAATACATTTCTTATGTGTCTTATATGTTCTTCAAAGGTGGTCGAGTATATCAGAATATCATCAATATAGTTTACAGAGTATCCTGTGAGATCGTGTTTTCTTAGAATATTGCTTAAAATTCTCTGAAAAATTGCTGGTGACGTTTTCAAGCCAAAAGGAAGACAGGTCCACTGAAAGTGGCCATCTTGTGTGACAAATCCTGTAATATATCTATCTTCTACTCGTAATGGTATTGCCCAAAATGCTGAGTTTATGTCTAAAGTGGTGAAATATTTACAATTTCTAGTTTTAATAATCAGATCATCTATCAATGGGAAAGGTTGAGCTTGTGGAACAACAATTTTGTTTAGTTCCCTGAAGTCTACACATAAGCGGGATTTTCTATTTTCACCTTTTTTAAATGCCAGTGTCACTGGAGCAGCAAAAGGACTGTAGGATTCTTCTATTAAATTATTCTTTAATAACCTGGATATTTGCTGTTCAATTTCTAATTTATCTTCTATTGTACATCGGTATGGTCTTTTACTACAGTATCTATTTACTAGTAAATCTATGTGAGCTTCGTAATCTTTAACTGATCCTATATCATATTTGTCCTTTGCAAAAATTGTTTTATATTCCTTTTTAATTTTCTCTATCTCAATTTTCTTTTCATTATCTAAATGATCTGTCATACTTACAAATTCTTCTGTTTCTATGTGTTCATTAAAATTTATTGCAAACGTTTTTACATTATTTTCTTCATTTCTGTTATCTGTGGACATTTCACCTATTTTATTTCTTATTTTCTTTTGTTCTATTTGCAAGTCCTCGTTTTGAGTTAATTTGAATTTCTTTATCATATCCAATCCGATTATAAAATCATCAAAATCTTCATTTTCTACTACATATACATCCATTTCTTCTTCTAAATCGAATATTTTAATTTTTATTGTTATCAAGCCATCTGTTTTTTTCACACCATTAACCGTTTTCATATACGCTATATTCAAATTGTCCTTTTTTTCTTTTACTTTAATCAGTCTTGAATTTATTAAAGAGATCTGTGAGCCTGAATCATAGATACCGCTCACTTCTAGTTTATTTTCTAATAAAAGCTTGATTTTGATTAATGGTGTACTTATTCGTTTTTTTTCTCAGTATTTATATCTACTTCAATTATGGAGTTATTGTTTACATTTCTGGATTTAAAAATCTTTTCAGATTCATTTTTATTTTTCTTGAACCAACATGACTCCTCCGGATGATATCTAATTCCTTTCTCCAAAGATTCACAAGTCTTGCATGGCTTCTTCTCATTAGTTTTATTTTTAAGGAATGTACCACCCCTCATTGTGGTTGAATTTTTCTTGTACATCATACCTTCATATTTTCTTATCTCATTGAACAATTCAGTACTGTCATTGAGTTCATCCCGGTTTAACTTATTTAAGATGAACCCAGGCAAACCCGTTGCAATAAGATCTATCATTGTTTTGGAGTCTATCGATTTGTTTATGTCTAGTATAAGCCTTTCTTTTTTTATAGCATAATCAATTAGTAGTCCGTCTTTATACCTGAATGCGAGTGCATATGTGACTACGTCCCATCCTCGGTTTTTAAAAGTTTCTAAAAATTTGTCTTTCCATTCATTCCATTCAGCCTTTATTGTGAGTTTTATGGCCATTGAGCTATACCAATCTAAACAAGATTTTTCTAAAAATAACCTCAATATGTCTATTTTTGATTCATCTTTTGTTATATTGAAGCGCTCACACTCTTTTTCAAAATTCTCAATCCATTGCATTGCATTGGGGTTCTTGCTTGTGAATTTTTCAATAATAAATTTCTCTGAAATATGTTTCAGGTTATGTTGATTTTCTTTCTTTGTACTACTTTCTATTAATTTTTCCAAGATATGTTGCAACTTGTCATCTTTGTCTATTGGTTTTTTTGTGCTCATTTCTTCTAAATATTGATCTAAAAAGTGCATGTTACCTGCCTCATCTATGTATGTTTTCTTAAGATCTTCATCTAATTTTATCCATATTTTTCTACTTTGATGCCTTTTCTTTATGCTATTTTTTATTTTTGAGAAAGTGTTCATTTTGACAATAAATGTATGATGAATCACCGGCTTCAGCTCATCAGGTAAAACATAACATTTTCCTTCTTCTGTAAATATTGAGGTTATGGCTAATACATTAGATTTGCCATCACTTGAGGCTATCATCGTAAACTCAAATTGTAGCCGGTCCATCTTATTTTAGTAAACGAAAATGTCGTTTTATAAGATATGTTATTGAGGATTTTCGAAATAAACCAAAATTTGTTTCTCTGAAAATACAAAGCTTTGTTTTATTTGACAAGCCGTTACAATAATACAACACATATGGTTTACTTAACACAATTACACTTCTTACCTGAAAATACAAAGAAACGACATTTAAAGTTCACTAATATCGTCTCCTCAATTATTTTCTCTAACTAACTTTATAAGTTTTTATACTAATAAAAGACACACAAAAACAATCTTATCCGCCATTGAAATCACGCGTCCCGCACGCTGCGCCCTCTACCAACTTTCAATGACAGTTAATTGACGCGCGAAGTGCGGCAAATTTAAACTAATGAAATATTATTTCATTACATATATATCTATATATTTATACATATATATGTATAAATACACCTGCAATACAATTGCGCGAAGCAACTTCAGAGCGGACTAGATGTTTGGCGCGATCTAGAATAGAGTTGATGTTACTTGTTTTGAGCAAATAGTGGCCCATTGATCAAACAAATGTTTGGTTCAATAGCTGTGAGCTGCATAGTTTCAAGAATTAACACTTACTACGTTTGTAGGTCACATCACGTTTGATTCTCGTTACAAAAGCACCGTGAATTTTGATTTGCAGTAACGAGTGCTTTTGCATGTATAATGAGTGAGGTTTTAAAAGGTGCCTTTCTGTAAATATTATGCCTGTTCGCAACAAAAACGAAGTTATGATTAAGTTTTTTATAAAGTTGGATAATTCACTAAAGTATGTACTTTTGGACTCGCTGTAGACGCACCTAATCGTCTGTTGCTGGCAAAAGAGACAATTCGTAATATTTTATTTCCCAAAGTAAACGTACCGAGATCATCTCATAACAAACAAATGCTGAGTCAATAATAACGCAGCGTTTTTAAACTATAACTTAAAGCACCTCTTCCTCCTCAATGTTCAATATTTACTTTAATTATCAGTTGGAAGAATGTGGCTTTGAATGCCACAGCGACTTCACTATTCCAATGAACGTATTGTGTTGGTAATTTTGGTACAAAACGAAGTGTTTTGAGTTCACTGAATAAATTCCTGCTTGATCACGATTGGAATTGAGGCTTCGTGCCGAAATGCTGGTCATTGCTTACTCTCGTGTGTGTTGTAAACGGTATTTAAAGGCCTGTGTGCGTTTTGGAAAGGAAATTAAACGTCAATTAATTTAGATAGTTAATGTAGTTTGGGTTTCCTTTATTGGGTTTGGTTTTTGCGCTTTACCAACTGTTAGTTTGCTTGTAAATTAGGGAGCTAAGATTAATGTAGAATAAATTATAATTACATCCACAATCTCATTCAATTTCTGATTTATGTCACCCAATACAATACATAACAAGTATGGCGGCCTATACTTAGCGGTGGTATGACTAAAGCTGCCTTTGATGATAATGAATTCAAATACAAATTTAATTTACCAAATTAAGCAAAACATAAATATACACATTTTTATTCATGATTCCTACAAACGACTCCACAACGAATTCATTAGACGTAAGGAGCGATATTATTTTGAATACATAATTGACGAAGATCTCACCTTCTAGTTGTGTCTTCAAGTTTCCACGACATCGTTACGTATTCAGACCGCTTAGCTTTAAACTGTTCGCGACGAAATGGTTCTATGTATTTCATTAGTTTAATTGATGCTTTTAATAGCTATTGTAAACAACTACGCCGCTCGACTTCTACAGAAAGATGTTGGGCGTTTTTTATGTAAAAAAAGCTAGATTAATCTGGATTCGCTTTACAAAAGCTTCTTTAGTTTTAAAAAAAATTCGGCTCAAAGTAGAATCTTATGTAGTAGTAGAATTTGATGAGTCTTAGCTGATATTGAAAGCATGGTTTATGATTTACTGCTTTGCTTTAGGTTAATAGATAAAATTGGATATGAATTTTGATGAAAAAGTGATTTTCTTAAACCCATTTTAATTAAGTATGTCTACAATAAACCTACCTAAGTCAACACTATAGTTGTTTTTCTTTTACTCTACAGTTATCATATCTACAGTTAACTTTTCTTGCAAATCTCGATTCCATTCCAGTAAGATGGCGGCGATAAAAAATCTCTTGAAATTATCTCCAGGTTCTCAGGTCCTCCAACAGTTCTAAGAAGCGCTCTGAAGAGACATAATCAATCTTTGCATTATAAACAATAAACGTTTGATATGCCTACATTTTGCAGAGTCTCATTTTACCAAGTAATTATAGAAACATAAATCATACACAATGAAAAGACCTCAATTTTACTCTGCGCACAATGAAATCATTTTTTTTTCTGTTAATGGGCGGTTAATTCTTAATTTCGGACGTACAAACCGTCCTGTGGCTAATATTAGTCTTTGTAATCTCCAGCTTTTATTGTTTCGAGAATGTATTGTCTCGAAACTTGACTTTGAAAGCTACTGGGGGCGAAAAAGCAATTTTACTTTGTAGCAAACAAGTCACGTTTTAAACTCCAATACCGTTCATAAAGATGACTTGCTAACATAGTCGAGGTTAGGGTCCAATGACCCTCACCACTTTGATGACTCTTCAGAATTTTTACGGGTTGCCTGACAAATCACCAAAAAGTATTTCGACCCTGACTTGACATTTTGCGACACAATCCAATCGGAGTTGGAATAAAGTCCGACTTCGGGTAGCGTGTATATCACCGAATTTATACCCAAACAGGTCATTAGATTCAGTCGCCAACATCAATGGAGTTTCGAAACGATTCTACCTTTGATCCGGGCCCTTATAAATTCAGCTTAATAAGCTCTTCAGGTATGGGACGTATAATTTATGGCGAGACGAGTGCAAATGTAAAAAATAGCAGAAACGTTGGCGGACTGTATAATCAGTATCCTGGCCCGACTGGCGTGAAATTGGCACGAAATATGCTAATTTTATCCGTCTGCTTTGAAATAAATAGGGACCAATTAAGTTATCTTGTCTAAATACCCTTTAAATTTTCCTTATAAATATTAACCCAGAATGGCAATCAAAACAGGCCTCTAGTTGGTTTGCAAAAAATTAAGCTTGATAAAGGTAACTAATAAAATATTTTTAAACATGTCTTCTATTTCGCCACATCCTTGACCATATAGGGCAGTAGAGCTCGTATTTATTAAATAGGGAGCTTAAGACTACTAAGTTCTCCATAATTATGATTTGTATTTTTTGGTGAGCTCGTAAAACAAAAGTGGATAGTCCTATTTAAAATTGTAATCCTCCCTAACAAAGTTCCTTAGAACTCTAAAGACACCCAACAATTATAATTAGTTAAAATGTAAAATTAGAAACGGATTAATTTTTATTCAAAGTCGTGTTCCTTTGAGACCGTTGAAGTGAAATTACATGGTTATTTTCAATTCAACTTGAAGAAACGAGTACCTAGAGTAAACAAATTGAATCATATTTTATAAATTTCCTTTTCTCTCGTTCTTTGTATAGGTTGCTGGGCAAATCATTTGGTATATTGTAGAATTCTTTATTGCAATATAGCCATATTCAATAGAAATTGTTGTTTTCACATAGATTTTCATCCATTTCATTTGTTTCTGCAGTTTGTACAAATTTATTCCGTAATTAGGGATGCACTGCTTGGATTTCTAGAGAGCACTCTTAAATGAAGTTAAACGTTGAAATATATAATACCTTCTCTAAAAGAACATGTTAATCACACTAAATTCTCTGAGACGTCGCTTGAAATACTGTTTACCTTGTAAGCCAAGCCATAAATGCAATGTCGCCACACAATTTGCCTCGGCGTGCTTTACGTAATCCTGGCAATAAACCCAAGACGAAGATAATGGGGGAAAAACAGAGTCGGGCTAGGCAAATATCACTGTATAACCCTGTTTTAGATAATCTAAGTCGGTGCAACTAGTGTCTCTTTGACCAGACCGGTACACTTGCGGTCAGGCCGCGGCTTGCGACACTCTTAACCAACAGGTTGTAAATGCATCTAGAAGTTGGTGTATTAATGCAATATTAATATTAAGCTATATGTGAATAATTCGAAGTTAGTTATTGTGGTTTGTAAAAGAGATAAAACATAGTTAATAATTAATACTGTTCTCGTGAAACCTGCGAAATGCAGTTATTTTCTGCTTGGAGAAAGATCATGGAGTTTTCAATATTTAAGTATATTGACGCTTTATTATCACACCTGAATGAAAAAACTTCTCTTCACCTTCAAAACATACCTGATTTATTCAAACCAAACAGCTTAATCTCCTGAAGTCAAAGTTTTAAACATAACATACGTTCCCTAACAAGCGAGTAGCAAAGTGGATTTCATCAGTTCAAAAGAAAATATTCATAACGAATCCAATTCGCAACGCTTGTGAAGATTCTCGCTCATCACTTTAATACACTTGACTTTCCTTAGAACCTTATTCGAGCTGACAACTCCAAACGATGGATTTTATCGTAAACTTGAGAGACGTTGATTGGAATAGAGTGCTGCTTGAAGGTTCAGGAACTTTGAGAAAGTTACAATTATGATATCAAAGTGATTTGAACCGTTTGTTTTGAAGGTCGGTACCATCATGCCGCGACAACTTTCTAGAAAATTATTAATTATTATTATTGAAATATAAAAAGATGCAATATTTCTGATGCCAAAAATATCAATAAAAATAATTGTAGTTTATCTAGTAAAGAAATCGATCCCGATACTCCTTTGAGTAGGTAGGTACATTTCTCTATTCCTCATAGTTTCGAATTTGGCCATCCACTCCCCTTTATTTACTTGAAAAATTCACCTTGTATAAAACCAACAGGAACAGGTCCTGCTGACTACTTCTTGCTACAGGCTCTTAGGAGCTTGGGACATACTTTTTAACATTATCTGATTGAGATAGCTATTTTCATATCTTGTTCGCAATGCGATATGCTTTTTTACAAGTCCATGTTATTCCACTCTGGATGAGGACAGTAAAATTATTCAGACTGTCTTGTACAATTAGGTACATTTTCCTCTGAAATACATCGTTGCGACTGAAACCATTTACAATTTCATGCTAATTAAGCAGACTTTAAATTAAAAGCTTAATTTAAAAGTAGACACTCTACGAGATAATTATTGTCACAAACACTTCCTGTCCAATGCTTTTAAAATGGTGTCGAAAATGGCGCAGTGTCACCGAGGCGGGAAAAAACAAAGCACCATGGCTCCGTTACTAAGTGACGGAGGTGGATAAAAAAAATTCTGCGCCAACTTAATTGAGTGGAAAAAAATTGCTTTTGATGTACAAATAAAGTTTAAATAACTTGAAAGCGAAGGCCTCGAGGGCGCTTTTGTAGTATCTTGGTTGTTTACTCGTGTTCTTCTGTGGTTATGTGATAAATCTAAATCATATAATCTTCCTATTTCATTTAGCTTCCGCTTGCATATTGCTTTAACATGACGTTTTAATTAGATTTAACTTCGGAAGAACGAGCGATATTGAGACGCTTATGTTGAGAGTGAATACTGATAATTTAAAAAATACAGCACCCAATTAGTTATAAAAAAATCCATCCGCTTATATTCATATAGTATTTTTAAATATTTGATCAAGGAGGCAGTATCTATGCGATGAGGTCGGCTTCAAAATGGCCGCCTTTTTTTTTGCAAATAGATCACTCGCTACCCTCCTTGACTTTAGTAGTTTTTTGCGGCTTCTTATATCACGACATTATTTTAGTTGGGCATTTCGGTCGCTTCGATGGCATATTGTGCGATTGACTTTTTTATATTTCGATAATTTATTATTCGTTGAAAGTACTAGATGTTGACTTCAAGATGTAGTAAAATGTTGGGAAGCACCTTAAAATTAAGTTAAGTAAAAGCAATGCATATTGTTTGCAGTGGTTTTCTCCGAAAACCTTGCATTTTAAAACGCTTCAAACCTACATATTCCGCATCCTGGTCAGTGCCATAAAGTAAATAAAATATGATGTATATAATAGAAAAATTCTATCCTATTCGCACTGGTAAATATTGTAGCTTCCATCCTTATTTCCTCCACTTATATTGTTATTTGTAAATACATTTACTTTAATTCTTTGCCTCGTACCTCTTCTTTACATTAAATTTAATATAAGCTCGTTTATCCACTCCCTCCTCGTCATACCTTTAACAGCGAAAGTACCAATGGGAATTAAATTCGTAGTCGTAAGTAAAATATTACTATTTGAACAGAGTTGCTGTAAAATTATATAGAGAATGCTTTCATAATTAATACTTTATTAAAATCCACGTAAACACAGCATCCGAAATGCTTTAACTCCAATAATCACAAATCGAATACCAAATTCGGAAAATTGCAAACGTGAAACCAATTTCCGTAAAGTCGCAACTGCTTATGTTGTATCATGGAGGAATAGGGAAGCAAACACCGTCATCCCGTCTCGTCGTTTTAAATAGCTTTAATATTATGGGGCTTTGAGTCTGTATCATGAATATTTATGTAATAAAAATAAACAAGTGTGTAAAACCTTTTTATAAGTGTTTGTAAGTTATGACGACGCCACGTTGAGAGGTAATTTTACGCTCCTCTGCCGATGATAGGGAAATTAGATGGATTAGTATTTTCAATAGGCTTCATCTTTTTAAATTATGGATATCGATTTTTCGGTAATTGGTGGTTTTTAATACGGTAGGTAGCCTTTTTTTGTTCTGGATGGGAAATCATTAAATGACCTTTCCCGCTTTGGGCGGAGCGGAAGGGCATGTCAGACTCTTACTGACTAAAACCCACCCGTGTTCCTTCACTTGTCTGTGCGCCAGAGCCACGGTTTCCTTTTTACTCGCAACCCTGACCCAGCATCGGTCTTCTTGGAATCCGTTACCATGTGCTGACCTGTTCTTTGAAGCGCGCGTGAAACAACGCGTCGTCGACCCGGGCCTGGTCCTTACTGGCCGGCGAGCTGCCCACTGCTCACCGCCCGCACGCCCAAGCCTATGGTGGCTGGGAGTTCGATGTTGTCTCCCGACCAGGCCGGCTAGATGCGTGAGTGCGCTGGGATTCCCGCTCCCTCATGTCTGCTATGCACTCTTGCTCCGGACCATTGGCCGGACGCGAGAGATCGCCGCCACAAGGACACGGTGGTGCTCTACCCAAACCAGGCAGCGCTCCACCGTATGCTCCACCGTGTCCTCAGGGCGATGCCTACAGTGGTGACACCCTGGCATTTCCTCTCGCCTTATACGGAACAGGAACCTCTCGAAACAACCGTGTCCGGTGAGGACCTGTGTCAGGCGGAAGTTGAGGACGCCGTGGCGCCTCTAGCCACTCCTCAAAGAGGGAACTTGCCACCGTTATTATGCTGTGCCCACCACTGGGTTGCGACAATGGCACTCGTCATGCCACCATGAGATCCCACCGGAGCTCTGTCCGCTGCACTGTATTTCTCGCAGCAGTGGAGTTATGCCCCGGCGTTTTGCGTCCACTCGCCACTCCTACATGTGGCGAGGGCTTTGGCCTCTAGATCTCATGGCGGCAATCCGGCAAGGAAGCTCACCGCTTCAGCGGAGACCATGCGGTATTCCCGGACCAGCCGAACGGCCATGACGCTCCGGGACGTGGTCAGGCATCGGGTTGGGCGCTTCTTTAGGGACCGCGCTCACACGGTAAGTAGCCTAAAGACTGGATTTGCAGTTTATTGTTAATAGGTAGCAAACAAAGAAAAAATATTACCTCTGCCCGGAGTCCAGCTACTGAACTTAAATCGTTCGAATTGGTCGAAATCAGATCTTTGGGTTTAGGCAATGTTTTACTTACGCTGTTACTGGTCGATGATCTCAAGCAAAATGGCAATATTTCTTAAACTGTACCTACGTACCTATTCTGATTTTGTTTCATAAAATGATCCTTTTATAACACATGTTCAAGCATTAAACATTAATATCTCTGATAAAGCCAGCTATTATCTAAAACATACTAAAACTACTGGGAATTAAGGGATGGGACTGTACGTACCTAAATAAATTACCTGTTATTAAACCAGCGATCTAGATATGTAGATATCGTTGATTTAATGCGGTATTTGTATTCATAAATATTACCAGTTTTCGGACAGGTCAAATTCCTGTTTGCTCTATTGTTTATCTAATACTGATTCAAATCAAATCAAATCATTTATTTCAAATAAACCAGTTACAGGCACTTTTGAATTGTCAGAAGGTCGGTCAGTCAATAAGATGAAGCTAGTCGCCCATTCCAAAGAGTAGGTACCTATGGAGAAGAACGGGCAAGAAACTCCATGGACACTCTTTTAAATTTTTAAGCTATTGTTACAAATATTTGATAACATCATTCATGTTGAAATCAACCGCGTGAGAACGATGCAGAAATATATTGTACGCTGAGAGCGTCCATTATGGAAAACATACAAAAATCAATTCAGAAATTAAAATACGCCGTGGCAGCTAAGAGATGACCAGTCCCCTCCGACGGCGTCCGTTCACGAACATGACGTATGGATCAGCATCATTCAGCTCAACCATATCGAAGGGAACCCAATGACCCAAAACACACGCCACCATCAGCGAGACATTTGAGTGAGCATGACATACTCTCAACAGCCAGAGCACAATTAAGTCAATAAAAAGACTAACCCAACAAATAAATGCCTTACAGCACATTCGTACATTGTGCTCACACGTTTGCCATGCAATTATACAATACTAAGAAATTGAATCTACACAATGCTAAGATAGTTTTGTCCAAGGTTCAGCAGCTCCAACAGTGTTCCCGAATCTGTGGAAAGTTTAACTCCTGTGCAGCTGCAGCTGCACAAGTGCCGAACACCTCTGTCAGCGATACAATTCCGTAACGTACAATATGCTTGGCTACATAGTGTGTAATACAGGCTTTGACTAAATAACATAAACAATTACATATTAAAACTACAAGAGGAAAAATCAAAGAACAATCATTGTATAGAAATCGGACGCAGCTCAAGCCCAAGCCTTTTTGTCCTCAATATAATCCTTCACACTATAAAATGCTTTCTGACACAACTTACGTTTAATGAAGGATTTGAATTTATTCAGGCTCAGATCTTGAACCACCTCTGGAAGTCCATTGTAAAATGTATACATTGGCATCTGAAAGAGCCACCTATTTTCTTGAGCCTTGTTGTAGGTACAATAAATTTGTGCCTGTTCCTAGTATTTATATCATGGACATCACTGTATTTTTTAAACAATTTTATATTTTTATGAGCATACAAAAGATTTTCATAAATATATTGAGACGGCACGGTCAGTACATTAATCTCTTTAAATTTTTCTCTGAGAGAGTGTCTCGGACTTAATTTATAAATTGCACGAACAGCTCGTTTCTGCAAAACAAATATTGTTTGAATATCGGCGGCATTTCCCCACAACAGAATGCCGTACGACATTACGCTGTGGAAATAGCCAAAGTACACTAAACGGGCCGTCTCAACATCAGTCAAATTACGAATTGTTCTAACTGCGTATGCAGCAGAACTTAGCTTTTTTGACAATTTTTCTATATGTGAACCCCATTGAAGCTTAGCATCCAGAGTTATACCCAAGAATACTGTGCTGTCGTCAGATTTCAATTCTTCGCCCTTTATCAACACTTTAGTTTCCACCTGCCTCACGTGAGGTAGAGTAAACTTAATGCATTTGGTTTTTTTCTCGTTTAAGAGTAAATTATTAACATTAAACCAATGGACTATTTTGGAGATCGCGCTATTTACATCATCAGTAACCTGCTGCTGACGTTTCAGTTTAAATAAAAGTGAAGTGTCATCTGCAAACAACACTATATCGTGGTTATCCTTTATTAGGTACGGCAGGTCATTGATGTAAATAAGAAACAAAAAAGGACCAAGAATTGACCCCTGTGGGACTCCCATTGTTACTAAAGATCCAGAAGATCTTTTTCCATTAACGTCAACGCTTTGAATCCTACCACTCAAGTAAGATGTAATAAGATCCAGTGCAGAGTTCCGGATCCCGTAGTGGCGGAGTTTCCTGATTAACGTATCGTGAAGAACGCAATCGAATGCCTTGGACAAATCACAAAAGATGCCCAAGGCATCGCATTTATCCTCCCATGCATTATATATATGACCTAGAAGTTCAACACCGGCATCAGTAGTTGAACGACCCCTTGTAAAACCGAACTGTTTGCTATGTAATAATTTATGTTTATTAAAAAAAATTAGCATTTGGTTTAAAATTAATTTCTCAAAAATTTTACTAAAGGTAGTATAGTAATAGCAGTACAGAAATAGGTCTATAATTTGTGGGGTCTGATGTACTACCAGATTTAAACAAAGGTATTATTTTACTATTTTTCATGAGATCAGGAAACTCTCCACAGTCAATACAAGCATTAAAGATAACAGCTAGAGTGGGTGCCACAATATCAATAATAGACTTAGCAACCTCCACCGAATGACCCCATAGGTCAGCAGTCTTTTTTACATTCAGAGTGTGAAAGATTCTAATTATATCTCTACTGATAACATGTTCAAAATGAAACTCCGAATCACAAACATTAACATTTTCTTTAAGCAAAGACTCCGCAACAGAAGGTGATGAGTTTAGAGATTTAGTAGTTGAAACAGGAATATCCGAAAAGAAATTTTCAAATGCCTCAGAGACTTGCGAGTCTGATTTAATTATGTTGTCATTAATAGACAGGCTATAGTCAGTATTTCTATCACTGAACCTTCCCGTTTGTATTTTGCTTTAGAATTCAACTTCTGAAGTTGTAAATCTAACTTAAGGGATATAGGTTTCCTACTATGCATTAAAATCGGTAACAGAATCTCCAATATTCAGCATTCTTTCATCTACTTATACTGCGATCACCTCTCCTTTAGATAAACTGGGTTTATATACCATAAGTTCAACTGCACTTATAGTGTCTCGATGGCCATCTAAATGGATTTTGCCCAGAATACGGCGGTAACGTGCAGCTGATGGAACACTTAGGCCATAATATCCCGTCCCATCGATTGTGACGTGCACTAATCGGAAGCATACTATCCATGAAGTGATCAAAGGCTTCACTGATGTTGTAGCTATTTATTCTCGGTCTAACTTCGATTTGAATGCACAATATGGTAGCATTTCTGTGGTGTTATTTTACGGCGGAAAATAATGTATAGCTGATTCCCTATAAGTTATGAATAGCAAGTACTTATAGGAAAACGGGTTCCTGCGGGGCCCATAGGTAGTTTGCCATAGCAACTAGTTTCTGTTTACCTTTAAACTCATACAACTGCATAGTTTGCGCAATGCTTAGTCATTCGATGTATCGATAAGTTAACGACTGTACGGTAAAATGGTTGAACGTGGTAAAGGTATGCAGCTCATTCCCGATGTTCAACTTTATTGTTTTTAAACGTTTTTACGAAAATATAGTCTCGTTACATCTTGACATTTGAAAGTCTCATAAACGTGATACAAGCCGAACAAGTTACTGCCGTAAATCCTACTAATAACTATTTAAAATTATATTTTACAGCTCTTATCACTGTCTTAAAAGAAATTGCAACGTTCTGGAAAATAATTCAAACAGGTTTTGTTAGTTAGTGCCTTGAGAGGGTTTGATCTAAATTAGGGTTCGTCTGGCTGACTCCAACTCTGATTACTGACCCTCGAGACCTCAAATAAACCCTGTTTCTAATTACTATAACATTGAAATGTACAGCTATTTTATTTAGTAAGGGAATAAAACGTCTGCGGCTGGATCCAATCACCGTCATTATTATGAAGTTTATGGTAGGAGAACATTGTAAGATATTTCATTCAATTTTAATTGGAACGTCTTTAAAGCTTCATGCTTTTGTTCAATTAACTATGTAAAAGCAAAATGGCGGTGAGAGCTAGAGCTCAGCGTTAACCACGAAAATCAAGTAACTGCGAACTGGTTTAGGATGTAACCACACCTTCGGAGTTAACCATGTTGTTTAATTGAGGGTAGTTTGCTTTAATTGGAATAGAGTGTCTTCTCGTCAAATGTAAGCCGGGGAGCTTAAGTAATATGAGTCTTTATTTTCTCAAAGAAATCATCTAAGAAACCGTTTAATGTAAAGCTAATTAATTTGATCACGTCCTAATTTGGGATAATTTCCCATGGGAGAATTTTCTTTTAATAATGCCTTGATTAATGTTCTGCACGAAAATTAATTTCAGCAATAAAATCGCCTTTATAATTAATTACGTTTGTTTTTGAAGGATCTACGTTGATGCTGCTTTATCTCTCGTTTCCTTGGGAAAGAAAGCATAAGTCCAATCTGTGGAATCTCTAAAAGTTGCAATCTTCGCGTCCAAGTAATACTAAGAGATTATACTGGTATAAGGAGGAGCATTACTGCGAGAATTTTCCAAAATTCGCTAGTCGAGAAGCATCTGCGACTAACGCGCGGACTCCCGAATTTAGGGAGAAAATTGTTAAGGCAATTCCCATCCCTGAAGCGCTGATAACGAAATCGAGTTCCGAGTTTTTACAGGTGTTCCGAAGTAAAATGGGTTTTGTTTGGCTAACGGAAATGTTAATACGGTGTGGCTCGGGACCCGCAGGGTTGACAGTGGACGTGTCTGCAGCCCGGAGTCGGGTCCGATGATAAATGATCGAGAGACCGTATACTAGGTGTTTTTAATCTTGTTTTTTGGGAATGTAAACTACATAACATGTTACAAGTAAGTTTTCTATTTTTTTAACCCTTAAATTGTCATATCAACCAACACCAGAAAAACCACTTTCTAAGCCGGCATATTATAACATTGCTTTCGTCATATTTTGTTTGCAAATTGTTTAAAATCGATTGTTTTTGTTCCTTCAAATCTTTTCACATCAAACTACCATCCCTGAACCTTGTTTATTCTAAGTCACTATTCACGGGTTCCTGAATGAATGTAGTAAATGTTTCCGGAATAAAAAGTAGTCCACCTCTAACTGGGGTCGCAGGTACCTGCCATTTATTCAGTTAGCCAGTTTCGGCCGAAAATAAGTGTGTTACAGGACTTGGCTTTATCGAGTTAACTGTTTATTGTAGACTTACGCAGACGTTTCGATTTCTGGATTCAATTAAAACATTTCTAAAGTTATTTGTGTTATCTAATTAAATAACAATAAATTCGTCGCCGCGTCGTCCTATGCACCTTGCAGGGTGTCTTCATGGCCGAGATCTGAATTCAGATCATTTTCAATAGATATGATATATCTACGTTTTCATGTACTTTTATTTACATTGTCTATTTCGATTTTATCAAAGGCACTTCCGTGATTTAACTGCTAGAACAAACTTAATTATTCTTGCATTTCCCGTTGAAACACAATCCCAGCCATTGTGTACGCCTTTCAGCCACAGTATACCCTACTCCTGATTCGCTCGACGGTAACAAAGGTAAAAAACCACCGGACTTTGTATTATAAGGTTACTAAATTTTCCCACGAAACTAATTTGATTCCAACAAAGTGTCAAAAACAGCGCACTGACCTTTGTTGTAATGGATATTATTTATAATGATACTTATGTGTACCCTGTTAGCTTTTACGGCAAATGGGTAATCTAAATATGGAAATTAAATTGGTTCCTTTTAGAACCTTTTCTACGCGTATGTAGACGAAAAAGAATATTTATATTTTGTCAATTTTCTTGTTACAACTTCCTTCCTGCCTTTGACTAAACACTATGAAACCACACACTGCAATGAACACTGCAAAGTACGTTTAACGACTTCTTGAATATTGGATCAAATTCCGCTTGACCACTATCGATTGGGAATCGCCCTGGTATTCGGAATATTTCTCCATTTTATCTCGACTATTTAATAAAGCTCCTACTTGAGCGATTCTTAAAAAGATTTTAAACTTTTTACAGAAGTGTTAGATTTAACAGAAATGGCTATTAAACTGGTGAAGCCACTGGGTTACGTTTATATGCAATCCTTTGTTATAGTCAGAATGTATACGATTTTTCAGAGCTGATCTAAGTGAAGGTAGGTACTTGGGAGATATTCAGCTATGAACGCTTTTTGGCTGAAATGAAGGCGAAATACGAATTAAGAAAACTGACAGTTTTAATAGAAACTGCCAAAATCTATCGTTAAATCGAGATGAATACTTAAAGAATGCGGATCCTAACTATGTTAATAAAACGAATAAAATACAACAGCGGATTCGAGTCTCAACGATAACAGCAAAATTAAATTGATCTGTATGTACAAGTGTAGAACGTAACCCCGTCTTTATTTGATTTTAGCAGAAACTACAATATCTTACCAACTGTGACCACCGAACTAACATTGTTTGCTTTTTCACTTCAGCGTTAACTTCAAAACGTTGCTAACTTAATAATGATGGTGTACCAATATTTGGATCAAACTGATTGTTAAATTGACCATGACCTAGGGTGTCTGAAGATAAAAAGTAGAGGATTTTTTTTTTAATAATACCTGTATCCTAATTGTGTGTCACCTAACATGCGATTGCCATTAAAAGCATATTAACCTTCGGATTTTGAAGCATATTCCTAAACCCATTGCTTTTGTATATTCGGTTGCACAACATCGTAAAGCTAGCTGAACTGTCAAAATTAATAAATCGCAATTAAGTGGTCTTCTATACAATATGTAAAGAAAACTCTGTCCGATCCGTGAAGGTATTGTTAGGTATCGATAACTGATTCTACTAATGCCTACAAAGCCGGGCTAAACTTAAGAAAAAAAATCCCCCTAAAAAATAAATATTATTTCGCAAAAAGAGGTAACTTAAAACATGTGCGGTAGGCCATCCAGGCGCGGGCGAAGAGGGGCAGTGCACGCGGCCGCATCGCTATTCGCTCAGAATTATACCGTCAAAAATAATGTTGCCACTTTTTAAAATTACCAATTTTGGGGAAGTTGGAATTAATTCGCGGGAAAAAAAGATTATTTCAAAATTCACTAGTATTGTTACTATGAAGATTAGGTATGTAAAATTTCATATGTTATTTGGTCATGTGTTTACCTAACCTTTAATATCCTTACTGGTCGGACAGGGTTTTCTTAACATATTGTATGTGTTATACTAGTAGTAGTATAACACATATAGAAGACCACTTAATTGCGATTTATTAATTTTGTCTTCATCATCATTATTTTATCTTCATCATTACAATATATTTTAAACAACACCTACGATACCCACATACAATATCTTTGTTATCGTTAAGTATCTAAAGTGTTCTTTTAGAAAAGTCTTCTTCGTAAACTTGATCTGCCCAATAATTTCGCAGAAAATAACCACGGTTTCCTAATATTGCCATCCCCACAGTAATACCCAATCGATCGTCTGACGAGCCCTATCTGTCAGATGTCAAACAGATATTGTTCCGTGATTAGTTTTGACAGCTCAACGATCACTCTGGTCGTTACTAACAATCATCTAACAATAGGCATTAGAGCTACTATTGTTCTGTTTTTAGATATTGAATCATAGTGTAGCGCCAATATTAGCAACGGTACGTTGATGTACTTAAGCCGCATGAGAAAATAGATTTAATTGTTATTAGTAACACGATGCTGCTGCATTGAAGTAGGCTCGATAATGACTTATTAATAACTGAGTCACCATGCTTAAAAATAGCAGGAATGGATTAAATGGCTTCCACAGAAAATGCTATGTTACAAAGACAATGTTTTATATATGTATCGTTTTCTTGTCTACGCAGGTATTGTCTGACATAATTAATGCATCCATCATAAAAAAAATCATGAATGAATACTGTAAGTTCTGTCATTATTGGATTACTTGAACATTTAATAGCTGATACCAAATCAGTATTTCAGTCCAGTTTAATTTGTTTACAATTGAAAATGCTATCTTCAAAACCTGTCACTATCTATCAGCGCACGCCTACGGCAATGCCTGAGGGAGCTATAACACTAAATTCCGACAAATGTATTAAAATGATTACTACAAAGCACTTAAGATAATTCTCTTTATTTACAAGGCTTTCAACTAAAATTATTGTTTATTGTTTTATACTCGAAAGTCTGCTAGCTGATTCCGTCCAAAGTCAAGGCTCAGTGCTAATTCTTTTCGGTCTGGCGCGTCTGTTCTACAGTTCGTTGACTTATCGATATAATCGATATAGTAACAGGCTAATAGAGCTGGTTTTTCGAGTTCCGTAAGCCAAAAACAAATTTAGATTATTTTCCCTTCCTTATTTGATTTTGTTTCCCTTCCTTAATAATTGTTGGATAAGCACGACTGAGTAATAGCATAACCGTGAAAAAGAAATATTACAAAAAATTGCAGCTTTTGATTGGTTAGAATTATAATATATAGACTACAGAACCCTAGGTGCATGTCCAGCAGACAATATGGCAAGTTTTAAGGCTTAGCTATTAGCGATATTTCCATTTATGTGAAAACGGATCTAAGCTGTAGTTTAACGAAGGTAGCCGGCATTACAGAGAAATAGTAGTAGGCTTAGCCGGAAACTGTGGTATTGCAGTCGCATTTGGGAATTGGAATATATCGGGAATTGAAGTTACTTTTACATGAACAAGAATATTCATTGTAACTCCTTTAATATTAAACATTTTATCCTCGAAATGTACAATATATTCAACTCCATATACGACTTACGGGGAACTCAATGAATTTTCCCATTTCCAATTATATTGCACACGTATGCAAGTAGATACTGAGAATTTAAATGAGTTTCTTCATTGTGATCGTCCCCTACATTACAAAGGTCGTGGTAGTGCTTCGGGTAACCTTTGGGGAAACACGAGCTTTGACTTGGATTGTCAAAAGAGAAAATAAGATAATGGAACCAAACATGGCGTAAAACTGCGTTTTAAAAAGTAATTTCGTTTGCACCAAAACATATGTAATAGCCACCACACTATTATCATATCATGCGAAAAAATAACAGTGGCCATCGTCAGAATTATTCACATGCAGTTGTGTCATTTCATTAATTCGTAGAAAAATCACTGGAGAAGTAATGAAGCTCTGACTTATTCAGGATATTTTCTAGTAAAGTATTTATGAATCAATGTTAATAATCTTATCAATATTTATTATATAGATAAACATACGAAGGGACAGGTAAGAATTAACATTTTCTGTTGGATTCAGCATTTCTGAAAATCACACTAATGAATGAAGTACTGTCATCGTTTTTAATGTACGTATGCTGGCTTTTTGTGAAATAAAATGTGTCAGCGTTCATTAATGCGCCAATTTGGGCTCACTCCCAGTTTTACAGTAGGTAGAATCCATTAAAAATTTGGCGTGCAAACAGCTAAGTACTTTTACACTGATGAAAAATGTTTTCCATAATTTCTTGTTTTAATTTAAATAATGCTACTGTTTGGGCTATAGCCAATCGCTTTCAATCGATATTATTGCATTTTCCATTGAGAATATCTGTCAATAAATGTCTATCTACGCCAGAAACCATCGTTAATTCATTTATTTTCCCCATATGTTCAGATTTGCAAATTTTAATTGGAAACACGTATATTGGATGATTTAATGGTCATTGACGAATAAAACCTCTAAAATTTTATGTTCACGTGAATCATTGAACGCTAATGGCGCCATTGCAAAACGAGTTGTTTTATGGAAGTTTCGAATTTATACTCATTGTTACAAACGTTTCCCTGGTGCTAAAGAACGGATGTGGAAATATCAGTCGATTATTGAACAAAAACGATCTTTTTATATTTCTTCGTCTTGTTCTTCTTTATTTTCTGTTTTACTTCCTCATGGTATTGTTTAATGATCACTATTACCTATCATTACTTTTAGATATACTGATGCATATTAATATTGACCACATTTTTCTAGCTGCGCATGTTCAACTTTACAAGTTCTAGAGTAAACTTTAATTAACCCATTGCGATTAATGTCTGGTGACTGTTGCATTAAATGTGTTACAGGTTACAGTGTAACGCCAACCAGTCAATTACGGAACGAGCAATAACTAATGTAGTTAAGATAACGAATAACGAGAACCGTAACCACTTCTAGAAACGTTCCAATATTTACCGAGTTTAATTACCCCTGAACATACACAGGTAGGTAGGTTCTAGAATAACTATCTAGTGCTTTTGAGAAGACAAGCACGTCGCGCGAGGTGGATTATTTCCCTATTATAATAAGTCGATTCTAAAAATTTTGCATTCAAAATAACGATTTCAGAACGCATTTAAACTTCTTCTTTTAAACTTTTCAATTCATTGTATGACTCTTTCACCTTAACGTTAGGTAGAAATAAACTCTGGAAACTTTCGAGTACATATTTCTAAATAACCCATTATTACCACTCCGTTCTGGAAATAGCAGTGTGGCTATATTAATATGTCCATAGAGAAATATATTTGTTTATATCCTAGATTAACTTAGTAAATAGTAATATTATAACACCCAACGCCCGAAATTACAAGCACATTAACGTGGAAAGCAACTCATTAGCGAAAAGCATTTCGCGCCATTTTGTGTTTGGCGCGTCGGCCATAATGATTTTACGAAATTAATGGATTATTGCACGATGCCATCAGATTATCATTTGATGTTTTTGTATTAAACTATAGCCAACTTTTACTGTTTTGGATTCGTGGCCGAATGATAACAGCAGCGCCGGTCAATTGAAGGTTAAGCTACGCTTGCCGCAATTAGCTCCTGGATGGGAGACCATTCATTACATAATATATAGAGACCACTTCATACCTCGGAAATCACTGTAAGCTGCTGGTCCTAATTATCATTCGTAGATCTATAGACCACCACGGATTTACGAGTTGTCACCTAGTAACTATATTGCGGAGGTCAGATGGCTGTTATACCATGTAAAATGTCGGCAAAAGGTCAGGCGGATTGGATTGATTGACTTGTTGTGGTTACATTTATTTTGGGCACAATGTGTCTCAACAAGTATAACATTTGCACCTGCATGATTGTTGAGGATGCGGTTGCGTTGTTGAGTAAACATAGGTATGAACCAATAGATTACCAATATCCTTCAATATGATTCAGATCTAGATTGATAGTGTGTTACGCAATTAGGGTTCTGTAACTTCGCAATAATCTGGTTAGAAATACACAAGTGTCACCGCGTTTGCATTGAATGAGTCCTACTCCATTGCATTGGAAAGGTTGATGCTATAAAGACTTTAGTCAGTGTTATCACTACCTACAAAAAAGTGCTCTGTTAAATACAAAGTATACAATTTTGTAGCATTGAAAATATGAAGGCCACAGTTATGTAATCAGTAATTATATAAAACGTGAGGTGATCGACCTTACAATTAGATTACTGTTACGTTTTTGAGCGCGTTTATCACTTACATGTCTTTGTACACACAAGGAATAAACAATCAAGGATAGAATAAGTAGGTACTATTCGTCACTGATCAGTTGATCATCAATCACTTTCTCATCTTCACGACGATTAGGTACAAGTGAAGACATTGGTTGAAGGCCCTTCACACTTCAATCTTGGTTGTGGGCTTATTTATTTTTTCCATAAAAAGATCTTTCCAGATGTGACCCTGCATTGTTAGACCTAAATAAAATAATAATTATGTTTATAATTTAATTTCATCGATTTGTATCTTGAACGCTGTCCGGAAAATTCGCATAAGGCTATCAATTTACCGGACGGCAACTTTCAACGGCTGAAACAGGAAAAGAGACTTGTTCATCCGGAAATCCAATTTCCAACTTCAGGCTTACTGCCATATCGACAACTACGTTCTGCTGAACTGATGCTGACGAATGGACATTGAACGTCTATCTATAGTCGGCCATTGAGTACGGCTCCCTGACGAACTGCCGAGTTATTTTATATGCATCTGACTAGAATCTTTTCCCGCGTCGTAAATCTCGACTCGCTTTTTTTATACAACGGCTAACTGAGAGCCATAGATGGGGTACGTCATTAAGACGTCAATGTAAACAGACTTCCTGCTTTATTGCATAGAAATTACAAGTAGGTGTGTCGTACTACTAGAATGTTTTCCCAGAATCGATAGGAGTGTTTGGCAGACCAATAAGGTGGGTTGGACGACCAACAGAAGATCATGGTGAAGACTTGGGTGAGACTCGTGCAGACAAGGGAAGTATGACTCAAAAGGGGTAGGGCTACACTCAGCAACAGGAAGAAGGAGGCTGCCAATGACAAGGATGAAGAAGGCTTTAAAAAAATATGTTGGCTAAACCAATTTTAAGACTTAAAATACTAAAAAATGCTATGGCTCGAAGCAAAGCGCGTCCAGACAAATATTTTAAAAAACTATTATCTAGGAGACACTCTTCAATTTAAAAGCCAATCATCACTCACCATCACTTCTAGGTAGAAGTATTAATAGTAATAAAATAGTTTTATTTCTTCCATAAACAAGTAAATACGCAATAGTCAGAACAAGTTATGCCTTCTCACGTACAATCGAGGCGTATAAGGAATGCGGTGCATACGTTATTGTGTTACCTGCGTATACTTAGTGCAGCGCACACAGCCGGTAAGGTTGTCAGATTCAAAAGTGTAATGTCATATAAATGATAAGTCAAAGAAAGTAGGAGCAGTAATAATCTTTTAATAATTGAGTTATTACTTACTTTTCCTTATTTTTATTTTCCTGTTTATTTACTTAACTAAGGTCTTAGAATTTCACAATTGGTGCAAATGTTTTTGTGCTTACCTTTTATGTACTTACATACTAGTTTTCGGCCCGCGGCTTCGCCCGCGTGGAATTCGGTTACATCGCGTTTTTTTCAATAAAAGGTAGCCTATGTCCTTTCTCAGGGTCTAAAAATTGTCTGTGCCAAATTTCATCAAAATCGGTTGAGCGGTTTAAGCGGGAAAGCGTAACAGACAGACGGAGTTACTTTCGCATTTATAATATTACTAGCTTTCCGGCCGCGGCTTCGCCCGCGTGGAGTTCGGTTATATCGCGCTTTTTGGATTTCCCTCGGGAACATCAAAATTTTCCGGGATAAAAGGTAGCCTATGTTCTTTCTCAGGGTCTAAAGATTGTCTGTGCCAAATTTCATAAAAATCGGTTGAGAGGTTTAAGCGGGAAAGCGTAACAGACAGACAGAGTTACTTTCGCATTTATAATATTAGTATGGATAGTAAGGATTTAAGCATTTTTATTATTCATAAATAAAGACATGCCCCTCTTATTAAATCGAAATAAAGAACGACAATAATCACATCTCTGGTAGATTATTAACTTTTATTTTATAATATAGAGGGTAAAATAGGATTTGTAAAATCCTAACAGAAGTGTGGCCAGAATAAATTCGATCCTGTGAAGTAGCAACCCTGTCGGCAAGTGGCATTCCTTCGGTATCAAATGTCGTGATAGCCTAGTTTGAGGCGCCCCACTTACAAGCCTCAATTTACATTTATCTGTACCTAAACTTAATAACTACGTACCTACGTAGTAAATACCTACTGCAGAATGCTCCTGTCTTGACTGCAGAACGTAATCTAGCACAATATGTGTTAGGTAACAAGCCTAACAACGCTTCAGTGATACTGCAACAATGAAGTAATAAAAGGGCATAAAATGTGCCCTAAAGCTTTCAGTCGAAGGATCTCGAGAAAGACTATAACCACTAAACCTTTTTGGTTGAGTTGGTTACAAATACAGACAAGGTCAACCGGGCCAAATGCGTCTTGGGGCAATTGCGTCTAATCGAAGTTATTTTAAATCTATTTGAAAATCCACCTTTCCTGCCATCGATACGTTATAGTTTTTTATTCAAAATAAACAAAACACGATGGCAGGAGAGTGGGTTTTCAAGTAGATTTAAAATAACTTCGATTAGACGCAATTGCCCCAAAGACGCATTTGCCCCGGTTGACCTCAAGTGTCTCTTTTAAGACTCGACCAAGATCTCGATCGCGGTTACGGTATTTTCGATCACAAATCTAACCGAGAAATTTGTCTCAGTTCTCAGCTAATTATAGCCGAGAGTCGAGACACTCGATCATGATCAAAATTGTATCTAGCTTTTGTAGAGAAAGAGAACAAAGAAATACTAATATTTTTGAGTATTTGTTTTCGTCATCTTACAAGGTGCTGGCTACTAGCGTAGCAATTGAGTAACTGATTAATAAAAAGATAATTTTCTTAAATAGAAAAGTTAACAGTATTTAATTTTTTTTTCTCTTTTTGTCTACTCTCGGTCTCGGCTCTCGGCCTGGGCTTGACTTTTTTTTTTATTTTTAATAAATGAGTTAGTACTTTTCCCTATTTTTATTTTCCTGTTTGTGTGTCTCCGTAAGTCATTTTCCCGTTAATACCTATAACGAAAATTCTGAGATCATACATCATTTGACATCAATGTCAAATGTTTCCATTAAAAGTTCAGTCAACTAATCAAGAAAGCTAACTCTAGCTTTACTTATTACTTCTAAATTAAAAGTTTAGAAATTCTAGTACGTCGAGTGTACTGGGACACAGGGCTCTTCCAAAAACCATATTCACATCGCAATCCTATCAGCCTGTAGCAAATTGTCAATAATCCCTTTTAAGGCGCGACATTGAAGTTCAATCGACCGTCCGCCCGACCCACTCGCGTTGTGTCTAGATTACGCCATTTTGTTGTAGTAAGGTATTGAAACAGTGAAACAATACAGTGCGCCATAGGTCCATAAATAAAACGTTATTTGGTGCTTGAATCAGATTGACAGGAGGGCGCTGTTGGTGAACATTTGGCAAAAAACAAAATGGCGAGATAAGTTCTGATTTTGGCCACGCGCCTAAAGATCATTTTATCTGTCGTACCCGAGACAAAAGAGACAGCATCACAGTTATAAGTGACGGAGAAACGCTCCCAAGCCGAAATTTTCTGAAACTTGTCATGTCATAATTATTAGAGTGCTATAAAGCTTGACGAACGACTATGAAGAATGACATTGATAGGGGCTGTTATTGGTAAACATTAGTGATATTGTTTTTTTGGAAAATCTAAGATGGCGGCATTAGTTATGACTTTGGCCAAGCATCCAATAAACTAGAAATCATATGGTCACCGATTTCTATATCGGGAAACGTTTTACACGCTATAACAAAGTCATCATCATCACAGAAAGAGTTGCTGCACTGTTGGGTATGATGGCTGATAGTTCTTGTGCCAATACCCATGCTTATCTGCCAAGCTCATTCAATTCTCTACTACTCCATGAACGAAATCAACGCGAGATTGACGGGATTCGCTAAGGAACTGACGTGGTTTCGGTAAGGAATCGTTAAGTAATCATAGCAATTGAAGAGACCAGGGTCTTGCTTACGATAGCAAAAAATGTTGTGACATTTCTGTCTTCCAGTTCTAGGTATTAGGCGTCCATTGACCCTCACATTGATGACTGTTGGATATGGGGTGAAAGAATAATTACTGTGAACTGTTTGTCTGATTCTGTGCTCACTATGACTGCATACAAAGGTGACACAAAGATACAATCTATATTGTGCTGAACAGTATGGCCCAGTGGTTGCTGCTGATGGCACTATTCCCCTCGATTTTTTGACAAAAAAGCTAAGATGACTGTCACGCTCATTTTTCATTGGACTTTTAAATTATTTATAGTGTCGTTTACTAAATAAAAACGCGTGATTTATGTAGTAAAACGTGCATTCAGTGATTAATTCATAAAGAACATTGAAATATCGCAGCATAGTGACCATCATGGCTTTGCTTCAAATCTCCTAGTAGTCGGCTCACGCGGCCGTTTCTTCCACTGTCGTTGGCGATATCCGTCATTATTGTGAAATATTTTTTTAAAAGAATTTCTTAATTTGTTACACGTGTTATTGGCAAAATTGTGGTATCTAACCACAGAGGCCATTAAAGAGTTGAAGCAGTATTCACTCTAAAGAAAAGAAGATGTTGGCCCCTCACGTAAATTGATGGATGTCAGTATACACCATGGTATACACTGAACTTAAGCTTAGTTTAGTTTATGCCACTATTTCAGTAGATAAAACAAAAAAGCATCGGATTAAAACGCAATACCTAGTAAAAGCTAACAAACGTCACAGACTATGAAATGTAATCAGTACGTTAGAGCTACTCTTACGTAAAACGTTTTCCCTGGTTACAAGTTGCGCAGAGTTTTATGAGCTTTCTTTAGAAATGTAATATGTCTGATTTCTAGTTTAGTTAGGACTTAATTCTATGGGGGATTATCTCCCAACCGAAACTGGGCTATTTTCACAGTATACAGGACTTATCCTTTGGAATAGTTTGTAGGTTAAACCAATAGAATATAACTAGAGGACCATAGGAGGATATTTTTTTCAAAATGGTTGATTGTTATACTACGGACTTTCTGGGCCTTAGTGGCAAAGAGCTTCACTTGTGCAATAATATCACAATAATAATAACGCCTGTATTACCCCGAAGGCTTAAACAGAAATGTATTTATAGAACAGACATTTCGTCAGTTGTTGGTGTCTTAAGTACTAGGCTGTGGCTCTTTCGCCATCGACCGGCACTAAATCCCGATTCCAGGCTACTTCAGAGACACACCTATGGAAAAACCTACTTTACTTTGCCTAATCTGGGATTCGAACACTCATTGCTCAACTGTAGCGCTTGCGGCCACTAGACCAACGATACGGGCTAATTAGACATTCTGATAAGTTTTTTGAAATTAAATGATACGATAACCCACAGAGCCGCTGTAATTTACAAAACATCAACAATAAAACCGGCATTCAACACAATGCACACTTAGGTCCGTATTACAGAACATCACTTAAAACTTAAGCTCTACTTGAGTCTCGTTTCAAGCCATTGGATTGGTTGAAACTAGTTTTAAGTATGTATCAATGCTTGAGTTTCCTTCTGGAATACGAACCTTAGTTTACGAACAATTATCATTGCTAGAGTTACGTCATAACGACATATCAAACCACAGTCTAAGAAGCTTGCCTACAATTCAACCTAACTAGATGTGTAATGGGGTTGCCATTTACATTAATATGCATAAACCCATTTAGGTGATATGCATAGTAGTAGCACAATAGACAGAGAACAGTAAAACATCTTCATATAAACGAGCCGCTCTCGGTTTGAATGTATGCGTGCGCGCCGAGCGCCGTGTCGGTACGCGATTTCACGCACACGCTGGCATAATATAGGATGGTATAGGATGGCGGCAATACGGGCTGTGCCGCGTGACTGTGAGCACGCGCGTAAATTACATGACCGCTCGCGTTCGTCAATTCTCGCCGGCCACTTACCATAATATTAATTATTACGAGTATAATGACTTCAAAAGGGGGAAAAAAATATTGTAGTGTTTTCGGGTGCCTCAATAATGATTTCGCAAATCCGGACTTATCATTCTTCATACTTCCTACTGAACCAGAAATGTAAGTACAACTTAAATCTTATTAGAAAATGTGATATATGTATTGTTTGTTTCACAGTTTATTTGCTTTATTAAGAGCGTACCCGAGTCGCATTTTTCCATATAATTGTATTCCCAGATTTACTTCCTGACTACCATGTTTAAAGTTAAGTTTATTTTAAGAAGCCCAGTTTTACTATAAAACAGAGGATTGAGTACGAAATATCGTTTAAGTAAACGTATTTGTCGAGTATAGTGTAATAAGGACAATTTCACAATAATCAATATTGCAAATTACTATTTTTTTTTTTCTATTGTCTTATGTGTTGTTTGATCCAAATATGGCGTCTTAATCGAGTCTTAAGCGAGTAAGCGAGCGGCGCCTTTGTTGCATTTGAGCTAGCTGTTGCTATCCGATTACCTATATAAACAAACATTACACAGTACCCATATAAACAATCATTATAATTGTACCTCAGATACTAATGAGGCTAAAAAGGTTTTTATTAAAGTAAGGTATCATTTGTTAAATATTCGCTACCCATACATAATCTTAGCTTTACTAATGTCTACTTTTTCATATGAACTACATATTTATTGTTTACGTTCTCATGTTTTATATCATTTAAGCATTAGTTATTAGCTTGTGAATATTATTGTGTTAGTGTTACATTTAAGTACTCATCACTTACAATCTTCTCTGATAAGAACCAGTTATATCGATTTCTCATAACACACATCACTTAAAATTTATCATTATTTACGAGCTTTAGAATATAATTTAGTGTTACACTTAAGTAGTCTTAAAAATGTTGTCGGTATCAAATTTGTAACTTAATATAATAAATGTTACGTGAATAAAGGCTTTTTATTTTTACTAAATTTATAAATTGGTAAAATATTCAATCATAATATGCTTTTTATTCTATAAATTTAGATCAAAGTGACAACCCTAAGGTTCAACGCAAGAGTAGGCAAATAACTCTGCGGGCGGCCTTAGATAATATACTGTTCTCTGTCTACTGTGGTAGTAGTGTATTATCATTTAGGTGATATGCATCATATTCATAAGAATGTATTAATAGAACGTGTTTATGTACGCGTTTGTTGCCAAATAAGCTCTTTCGCTGATTAGTATTTGTGATTGGTGTTTCTACAGTAATTATGTCTATAAATTATATATTGTATGTAATAAGGAGTATTTCTATTCATTTCTGTTCCATTATTAATGCACAGCTACCCGAAACTCAAATTTTCCCAATCATACTTGAACCAGCGAATAATTGCAAGTACTTAATTTTCTTTCTTCCTTCTTTTTTTTAAGAAGTATTGATGCACCACAATGAAAAGAAAACCTGTTTTAGTTGTGTGGCGTTTTTCTTTCTAGATTTTCATCGTTATTTATTTATTTATCCACATTAAAAAGCAGGGCCCTAATTGTGTGAAACACTATTACTATCAGTTGAAATCATTTAGAACCATATTGCTAATCCATTGAACCATGTGTTCGAAAATGTGTCTGTTCAACTATGTAAATATGTCTGGTGAAGCCGTACGGAGGACGGGTATTGTGTGTCTTCGTCAGTGATTGTGTTGCGATGTGTACCGGGTACGATGCACCAAATGTTATTGTGTCGGGAGTTCGGTCGTGGAGGGTCTCCAGATCAGTCTCCCTCTGGCGCAGCATCGTTGGTGGTGCTGTTGGGTTTAACATTGCATCACCTCGTTCAACTGCCGTCTTCCTTCCTATTCACTAAGTTTTTTAAGTGAATAGGCTTAATTAACTAGCGCGCTTTACCATCAGCGATTGCATTACTGCTTACCACCAGGCGGGATTGCAGTCAAGCACTAGTTTATAATGACAACAAAAAAAAAAACGCAATGAATGTTTTTGCATTGTCAAAATGAAACCTATTGCTACAGGAAGTGTGTTACGCAATTACCCTGCTGTTACTAATTTCCGGTAGTTAATTGTTGTGTTATTGTTTTTATTGTTATCTAACGATGACGATAACATTAGCTTTTGAGTTAACATTTTAAATTTGTTACAATTTTATTTATTCATTTTATTTAAGAAAATTGAATACATCTCCAAAATTAAATGTGCAGCTCTGTTTCTAAGAACCTTTTGTCTAAAGCTAACGCGAACGGAATATTAATATCTAATTCTGATAAGATGGTAATATTCACGTTTATCGATTAGCGGAAAACTAATGGCTTGTTAATGAACGAATGGTTGATGAATATTTAAAAGTTTAATATTATATCCAATATTTACGCGCCGAAATTTTATTACGCGCTGGATTTTCAACTAATGCTGTTTAGCCGTGCATTGAGATCCAGCAGCAGATTGGAACACTTGGATTTTCAACTGTCGGTGCTAAACAATGCTAATCCAGTGCTCGAAAAATATCGGATGCGTACTTGGGCTAAACACAATTCCGTTCGTCTCATGATATAAAAGGCTTTTCTATTGCTGACCCAGTTCTAGCACAATGTAACGAGGATAAAATACATCCACAAACTGGTACAAGGAAACGATATAAACAACAATTTGAATATTCAGTCCCCTGTCCCACTCGCAAAGGCATTACATAAAAGGATGTCCAATGATTCTAACGTTTTATTTTTCTTGTTACAGGTAAGCATACCGCATTCAAAAGGAAACCGTGACGTCATCGCTACTAATGTCCACAGAATATCGGTCAAACTGATTTCTTCGGTTTTGGAGAGAGACGCTCAAACATTATCATAATGGCGGCCGCGTATAAAATTTAAATAAACCGATTTGCATAATCTACTGGACGGGAACTATTTGTTTTAGAACCCAGTGCTGGCAGCTAGGTGAGCAAGGAAATTGGTGAATTTAAGGAAATTGCATTTTACACAATATTTACTTATCAGAATACTGATAACGATGACACCTATTATTAATAATAAAGAAAAGAAAAACAAAAGTATTTATTGCGACTCGTGCAGGAAAACCGTAGAACTATTAAAAAAAGTCCTACACGGGCCAAAAGGTCACTATCTAGGAATGATGTTTCGACATTTAAAAAAAGAATGTCACGGCGCTGGTATTATACCTACCGTCTTTGACTTTTGGCAGTCATTACTAGTCCTCAGAAGCCCAAGTCTTACAATCAATCTTATCAAGGAGCATGGGCGTATCGAGGCTAGAAGAACGGCGGTCGGCCACTGGTAAACTGTTCTCAGGAGCTCTCTTACCAGCAAACAAAATCCCATATTTATTTCGTGGACACAACTGTGTACAACAAGTGATGTAGAAAGGCTTTTTCTACCAAGTGACGCGTCGGGACGTGTCATATCTAGCTGAGGTCTACGATGTACGAAAATCGTTTAAATGCAAGATTGTGTCAAGAACGAAGGAAAAAACTGGGAGGATGAATGATTTTGTTACTTATCAGAATAAATAATCAGCCTATAATGTTGCCACTCCTGGTACACAGCCTCCTCTAGGTGAGAGAGAGTGGGCCGTAATCTATCACACATGACACAGGCCCAGTGTGGGTCGTTAGTTTTTTTCCCTCCCCTCTAGGACACGCCGGTTGCTGAGCAGTAGTGATGAAATAATTTACACAAAGTAAATATAAATATTCAGTCAGTGGATTGAGGGTAATAATAAACACGAAGTTCAAATGACAAAAAATAGTCTCTTGCATAATGCATTTTATTTCGGGTGAACTGAGGCAACACCGTACCGGTCATTAATATGGACCCTGTTATAAAAGTGCAATAAAACATTTCCGCTGTCACTATAAATATATAATAAACCTTTTAACTATAATTTATTCTTTTAATACCTAAGTACACTTCTGTTTTAAAAGCTTTCAAAAAGTAATAGTATCTCATATTTAACGTACTCAGTTATAACATAAAAACCGTAAAAATGCTACATAAATTGCCTAAAGCAATGTTGTTACGCATCAAGACAAGGCGAGCAATTTAAACAATCATCCACTCAGTTGATCACGAAAATTGCTCTGAGCATAGCCCGGGAGACCGATTTGAGAAAATTTGTCAATTTATAAATGTCTATCGGTCTAAAAGGGTTATTTTTTATGAGTCCGCTATTTGTTTTAGATGTGTAATATCTGTTATTTATACAAGCCAGTAAATACGTTAGCAGACTGACGGTACTTCATTGCTTTGAAACAAAAATCTGAATAAAAAGATTACTTGAGTCTAAAGTTTGGAGTGCCTTACTTTTTCAGTCTATTGTCTGACACACTCTGTTTTCTCCGAGCTAATTGTACAATAAGAGTGACCAGTGAGGTTGTTTCTCTTCTTCTTTTTGGACGCTTTTGTTATACAAAACTCCTCAAAAGTTTTGTTCAGTTAGAAAGTTTCGAGATAAAAATTCCGCTGAAAAGTTTTGGCATTAAACTCGTGGAATTACTCGAAAATAAAGTCTGAAAAAGGTAATTAAAAGCAGTACCAAGTTGATAACGTTAATGTCTCTCCAAACATTCTGGCGGGTTTAAAGCAAAAACATCTTTAGACGAAATTAATTACTGACGCGACAACCTTTCTGGAATTTAGCTTCAAAACACTAAGATTCGCAAAATGAAAATCTGGAAAACCCTAAGTAAATATATAGATCAAGAAAACCTCGTTATTTGCCCAAAAAACGAATATTATCAGTGCGACAGTTTTCCAAACTTCATCCCCTATTTTTTTGTTGACTTAACACTTAACGAAGCACAGTGCCGTAGCGTGCTTGACATTCTGAATGTCGTAGCTTTGTGCCATTCGGGGTGTGCAAATCGAGTTTTCTAACTATTTTCTGTACTCTCATAAATATATGAGTGTTGGAAATTGGGGCAGAGTGGTAGATTTGATTTGCTCATGTACCCTCGTTGTGATAACAAATTGCTCGCATTATTAGGGGGTGGAAGCTGTAACTGAAACAAAAACTATGACTGATAGTCTGAACTATTAATATAGTTGTTATGTGAGGCAAAAAAGCTCCACCTACTGACACCTCAAGTTATTTGTCATTCGACATCAACATGAAAGCAAATAAAAGCTATTTATCCAAGTTGGGCAGAGAATTAGCAGTTTTTGAACGCCAAAATGCCCTACTTGCCCTTTCACCACTTGCTTTAGATTGGAATATGAAATGGCGCATCAAACGTATAATTTTTATTGTATGTATAGTTTTTTCATCATGTTTAGCCCATTGAACGTCTCTGTTGAAAAAAACCTTTTTACATAACATCGCCTGTAATCTCCGAAGGATTGGGCTGCCTATAGGATACCGCCAGGGGATACTGTGATAAAGAAGGCGGTTCTCCCAGGGCGGGGCTCTCCCATTCTTTTGCGGTTGGTTTGTGACCCCTGCGATTATTCCTTGTGATTGAAAATTCTATTGCGTTATTTTTGGTAGTGATAAACCTAGGACCGGACCTTTTCTCAGAAGTAGCGCTTAAGACCAATTAGGTAATAATAAAAAAAAAAAAAAACCTCGAGTAATATATCCGTGACGGCAAGCAGGTGGCTTTGTGAAACTGAAGTCTTGTTTATAATTCCACACGTTGTAAGCAGAGACGCGTTATTAAGTGTCCGACAACGTGTGAAAATGTTCATAATGCTCTGCTAAATATTGTGATACGTGGCGAAATAAGGAACTAAATTGTAACTTACCGAATTTGAGAGGTTTATATACTTCGCCTTGCCTAGTGGCGCCACTATAAAGGGTCAGGGTAAACTGGCCGCTGCTATAATCATGACGGGTGAATTATAAAGTCGGTATGTATGTATATTTTTCTTAGAATTAGATGTGGCTTCACACATGATACTTGCTTTAGTCATGGCAGTTTTAATCATAATACTTGCATCCTGAAACCTGAGTTGTATAACGTATTGAATTGTATGTAGAAATACTGTCTTGACTTGCAAGATTTGCACGATTTCTATGACGAGATGAGGGGCTCGTGGATAATAATTATGGCCGTACAAGTCGAGCGATCAGTTTAAGCTGCCGCGCTTGGTGGTCTGTATGGGTGACTATTTCACATACCGAAACACCTCTGTGTCTCGGAAGCATGTGAAGCCGATGGTCCCGAAAGTCACACGTAGATGTTTGACAGTAGTTACGGGTCGTCAAAAGTGCGAATGTCTGACCATCAGTCGTAGAAATGAGTTGTGCCGCTCAGATAGGCAATAGCTTCATATAACTGGTAATCAGCTGAATCCGTTTAAACTGAAAGCCGTCTCCAACATACCATATAGTCGTCCTCAGTGGCGCAGCGGTCAACACGCCTGCCAGCGACGTGAAGGCCCCGGGTTTGATCCCCGGCCAGGTCATGATGGAAAACGATCTTTTCCTGATTGGCCTGGGTCTTGGATGTATATCTATAAATCTATTATAAATATTTTATCGTTGAGTTAGTATCCTATAACACAAGCCTCGAACTTACTTTGGGGCTAGCTCAATCTGTGTGATTTGTTCGTATATATTTATTTTATTTAGTTGGGAACGGGCTAAGCGGATGATAGTTTCTATGACTAGATTTAGATCAAAAACTAATGGCGTAATTGGGTAACGGTAGCAATCACTATCATTTTGTTTGAGCAGACACGTTTCTCGAATATAAGAAACAATGGATTTCCTTCTTAACCAAAATGATCTAGATTGAGATTGATATTACGCATTATAATGCAGGAATTAATCTTATCTTCATATTACCACACAACAAATTACTGCATCCTTTCCTTATTGCTTTAATTACAGTCTGCTGCCAAATACCATCGATAATCCCCGGGCGCCCCACCAACCACCACGAGATATATGTATCTTATATGGAAATGAGGGGATTTGTATCCGCAGTATTTTGTCTCTCACAAACAGGCAGGGATAATCATCGTAAAAGTTATTAGAACCCAGCTTTAGCCCATAGCTTTGCTATACTACTGTGTATCCATGATAGATAGTGATGCCGATTGCCTTACCCACTAACTAAAAAATTCATTGCATCTATATCACAATGAACAGAACAGAAGTTAAATACATATTAGTTCTACAACTAAACGGTCAAATTGTTTTAAATTTATTTTATACCAGCGGCCGCCTATTTTAACCCCAAAGGAGTAAATTTCTATCGATACATTATTACACATCCCGATCATAATATACAGCATACATTTAAAATTATATGCTCTGCCCCTATTGGCCATAGCGTGATGATATATAGCCTAAAGGTTTCTTGAATTAACTTCTGATCTTGGACTATCCAACGCAAAAAGATTTTTCAAATCGGACCATTAGTCCCTGAGATTAGCGCGTTCAAACAAACTCTTTAGCTTTATATAGTATAGATACCTATATTATATATATATATAAGTATAGATTTATGTATTACTAGCAGCCGCAAGCGACTTCGTTCGCGTGGAATTAGTTACGCTCAGCTCCTATTGATCGCAGCGTGATGTTATGTAGCCTAAAGCCTTCCTGGATTAATGGGCTATCCAACGCTAAAAGAATTTTTCAAATCGGACCAGTAGTTCCCGAGATTAGCGCGAACAAACAAACTCTTCAGCTTTGTATCAGTATAGATTATTATTACTATTTATGTTATATATATGTTACGGCTAAAACCCGAAACGCGGCTGCACCTAGTTTTAGCCGGTTACAACTAGGTCCAGCCATTCTCTGTTGGATAAAACTAGGTCTATCCGATATCATTCCGGCTAGAATTATGCCAGCCGGAATTATATCGGATCCCTGTTGGATAAAACTTATGAGCGTGCCCTGCCACGTCTTCTGCCCCGCGTCACACTCATGACTCTGCATCAAGCATCTGTAGTAGCGGCGCGAGGCGAGGCACGCGCCTCTACAGGTTGGGAGCGCCAGATACTGCAAGTGCAGTTCTAGCCGGAATGATATCGGATAGAACTAGTTTTATCCAACAGGGAATGGCTGGACCTAGTTGTAACCGGCATGATGCAGGCTAGACGCGACTCGCGTGAGCCTGGCGCCTGTTACTTGTTTAAACTTGTTTGCATCTAGTTTTATCCAACAAGGATTGTTTGTACCTAGTTCTAGCCGGAATGATATCGGATAGACCTAGTTTTATCCAACAGAGAATGGCTGGACCTAGTTGTAAAAGGCATGATGAAGGCTAGACCTAGTTTTACCCGAAAACAATCGGCTCGTATTAGGTTTAAACAAGAGTAAGTGGCTACACCTAGTTCTAACCGGCAAAAACTAGGTGCAGCCGCGCTTCGGGTTTTAGCCGTAACATATACATATCTTCTTCTATGATTTGGTTTCAAAGAACTTTGATCAAATATCATTTGGATCCCAATATGAAATAATATCTACTCGGGAAATATTAACTCAAAATAATTTAGTTCTTTCTTTAGTTTAGATTTAGACCTTACAATACATATAGGTACCTTACAATAAATGTAATAGTGATAGACTTGTAACAAATGTAGTGCCTCTATTCTGTTCATATCATACATGTTCATATCATCAAAACATTACTACTAATAAGGAAATAGTCAGAAATCAAATATATCTGCTTTCTAAATAATATACTTCCAGAAACTACAAACCTGTGTCCCACTCCCAAGTGCGAATCAAACTCGTACGAGAAAGGTTCCGTATCACCGTACAGTATTTAACTTTCAAAATAATTAAAACCAATCACCGCGAAGACATATTTCTTCTATTTATAGTCTAACTTTTAACTACTACACAAATATTAACTCTCTTTTTATAGTTATAAATTAGTGCTTGACTACAACCCCGCCTGATGGTAAGCAGTGATGCAATCGTTCATGACGACAAAGAACACTCTCTAATCTCTTTAACTATTACTGTTCAAAAGACCCGTTGGCAGCTTGGGTACGGATTGAACGAAACCCTAAAAAGGTTACAACAGAGCTATCTATTATAATAACCATAGCCCATAAACTAACCATTTGAGAACATATATTGTAACCCCACGTCGTTCCGTTCCTATACAAATCTCCACATGGGATCCATTCAACCTCTTTGTTGACAAACATTCTGACACTAACCTACGAAAAAAAAAACTTCCCTCTAAAACTCATGCCTGCCGTTAATTTTACTACCTGATACTAACGCAACATTTCCATTCAGTCTACACAGTGTAGCATAGTGACAGATTGAAATTGTTTATTGAATTCAGTTTTTACAAAATAATGCCATGATCTAGCGGTAGGTAAGAGATAATAGGGTATTTGACTAAAAAAAACCAATTAGTCCGTCAGACAGATTTCCAAAAAATACTAGACTCGTATTTTTTCTTTTTTCATATAAACAAAAAATTTACAAATATAAAAGGCATCAAAGATCAGGAGTGGTGGCTGTTGACGTCACTGGTCGCTAAAAAGTGTAGCGTGCAGTGACGTCACACGAGGGTTCAACGCGCTGTGTCGTCTAATTTTTTGTGTATATGAAAAAAGAAAAAATACGTGTCTAGTATTTTTTGGAAATCTGTCTGACGCACTAATTAGTTTTTTTAGTCAAATACCCTATTGGTTTCTACCCAAACTAGGAATAAATAAATAATTATTTTAGTTTTTTTTATTTCAATATATGTTATTGAGATAAAATCTAAAATGAATTTAACGTTTAACTTTAAAGTTTAATTATAATCAATTAAAAGAGAAAATAAGTCAGTATGTGTAGAAACGTGCATAGCGTAATGGCTGAGCTATCGACTGCTGCCTTTCGCAGGTTCGATTCCTGCAAAGAACAAATTTTTGTACAGCCTCCAATTTCCAGATCTGGACGATTCTGTATGTGAATTTAAAAGTTTGCACCTATGGTACAGGAGTGATTGAGAGTAGGGAAACGTTTTGATATATATCAAAAATAAACACCGACTCAGCAGAAAATTACGCGATTCGTTATCATAAATAATATAACTTATAAAATATCTGCACTACTTGGAGTGTCAGTAGAGAATCTGTTTGTAGATGATACGCTTTCTGGTACCGGTAAGTCTTTTGGCACTTTGCCCGGGGATTCTTTGCTTTGCCCGGTCTTAGAAGAATTAGATGGCAGGATTTTATGGGTGATGTTTAAATATTTGAGTTGTGAAATGTTGCCATGGAAATATTATGAAAGTTTAAGGCAATACTATTTCAATCCAAGTTTGTTCTATTATGCCGTTATCTATTAGTTATTATTTCTGATTCCTTGTTAAAAATAAAAGTCTTAGGCATTAACTTTTGAGTCTTTCTTGTTTCTCCCCAAATATTTCGGCAAAATATACTTCATAGGTTTTTACGAAAACAAGTAGTTCTTATAAGGAAAGTAGAACATATTTTATTTTGTTTATGGAGAGAACAAGCATTTGTTTTAAAAACACAATGTCTTAGTGTACCTACTTAATATTATGTTAGCTCTAAAATATGATAAAATGTATGTAATAGGTAAGATTGTTTCGCTCCAATTTGAAATTAAACATCATAAACCTGTCTGCAGCAAAATATTCCAATATGCATAGAAGGATCTCATGAGAAACTTTAATCTTCAACCGCAGTCATTAAACCATTCTTCAACTTCAAGTATTGTTCGTCCCACATAGAGTAGCACATTCATAGCACATTATAAGACATTACAATGTTGTCTTTGCCCAAAACGCAGACAAACTTTGTCATTATGCTCATTGTTGTTCACTAGACCACATAAGAAGAATACACAGAAGGTTCACTAATCATTTTAAAGAAATGCTTATAAATGTGGTGTTTATGTTGGTTAAGACAACACTGTGCTATAGGAACAGTGATGGCTGAAATGGTGGCGGATTACCTGGTGTTCTAATTTTGCGAGAAAGATGGCAATAAAATTTGTAAGTCGTTCAAGGAAAAATTCGTGGGAAAACTCTTCACGAAGCAGTGCGCAGAAATGTGACATCTGCCAACCCGCACCGGGTTCGCGAGGTGGATTACACGTGTCCCACATTTCTTGTCACATAGAGGAAGCCTGTGCTTCAGCACTGACAGTTATATGAGCTGATTGTGATCAGCTTAAATTTACAAGATAGAAAGAAAAAGTTTTTTAGATGAATTCTTGTAAATTTTGTTTTCTGTAGCTCACTTTACAATAGATAGTTATACGTTAAGGAATGTTGCTACACTTGTTACTATTATTTAATTACTTATGCATTCAAATATGGTACCAATATAAAGCGATTGAATACCGTAATTACAGAAATAATTACCAAGCCACTCTGTCTCGCGTGGATCCACATTCGAAGGGTTAAACTTTAATTGTTTGCGAATTTGCGATACTTTATAATAAGTCGTCCTTCTGTTCGCATACTTTTCGCGCATCAACTCGCTTATTAGTCGTAATTAAATTAGTTCGAGTTTGGAATCGCGATGAAATTGTGTTTTCTAACTCGATAATGGCGTCGCGGAACTTTTATGTAACTGCATTATATTTAGATAAGTGGAATGCCCATTGGATCGTTATGCGGACTTTGATGAGAATTTTGATGAGCTGTAAGTTTGAGTTCGGGAGTAACGACTATTATCATGGTTTAAAAGCTAATATTTTTGGGGCATGCAATTTTTATAAGACTTTTTGGAATGGAATTTTACTAATGACAGTTGCAATAAGAGAGGATCGCGGTATTGTCTTTTTATAATGTGATCATAAATTGTAATGGGTCTCCGAAAGAAAAAAAAACATAGCATGAAAAAGCACTGTGCCCACGCGTGCTATTTCTTACAGTACAGTTATAACGTGTGTCCCAACAGTGAACATTATACCTACTCGGATTGTGATCAATTAAAACAGATACCTTTTGGTGTCATTAGATTTTTAAACATAATTAAATATGTCTTAAAGCAAGTAAATAAACCGTATTATAACACCATTAGTTCGTCGGTCACCATCGATAAATTTACATCCTTTTAACAACCTTCTGTCTGGGCCGGGAACGCTTGCTAATTGACAATCAATCTATATTGCACTGAGCTTAGTAGACAAGGTCCAGGGGGGCCTGACCACGTGGAGTAATTGGACTAGTTATAGTGATTAATTTGTTAAATTTTGTGTAAATTGTGCTTTTGAGTGTAGGTAATAAGCCAGTTTTATCTTTGTGATGGTTTTAACTAAGGGATAGGATTTGGCAAAGTTTAAGGCGACGGTACGCGGGGCAGCCCCGGAGAAGACTACCACAGACCAGAAAAGCATGCGACAAAATTATACTCATTTAACAGTGGATGAAACAAAGCTGTCAATAATGATAATGAAGGTGGTGTATCTTCCTGTGATCAAATAAAGTCATAACTGTACTTGCAAGTATGCTGCTTTGCCTCTAATCATGTATCTATTGTGGTGGTAGTCGTACTCGCACTAAAACCGCTGCACCATAACTGGTTTAGCCACAAAACTCCGTAGCTAAATTTGTTTACTAGTTAACAAGATGAAAGAATAACATCTACGTAGGTATTATTAGCTTAGGAAAAGCTGGTCCTTAAATCTTAAATGTAACGAAACCAATCGCCGTGATGCTAATCATAGCTCCCCGTTTTATGCCACGCAAACATCTATTTTTAGACATTTATCCATTCCGTATTCGTTCAGTTTTCTATAAATATCCTTCTATTCAATTCAGTGGAGGGTTTCCAGCGAGATGCTAAACGCGGCGAGACGGGAGTTGTGAGACGAGTGGGAGGAAGGTTTCGATTGAATACAAACTTATGACATTGACAATGACAAGTTCGAAAACAATATTCATACATACGTCTTTAGAGTCCTTAGAAACAAAATTTAACTGTTATAGATGTTTCCCAAAATAACCTTTGCTTCCATTATTTATCGTCTTTGAAGACTACAGAATAAACAAATACGCTTTTCCTTTTCCTTGCAAACATAAGACTACAGTACACCGCTCAAAACAATATGCAGGCAACTATCCGGTTTTATAAAACTAAAGCTATTAAAAAGAAATAAGAATCCTGACGTCTGTAAGTAGATGCATATCAGGTAGGCCCGGTGTATTCTCGGCACGCCAAATGACTAACACAGGATATCATACAGGCAACGTTTGCGCATGCTAAATTAGCTTGACTATGAATAAGTTTACGAGGACAGAAACTTCACAATCATTACAAAATCCGTAAATCCAGCAGGAATCAGAACTATCTAAAACTACCGCTAAGTCGATTGCTTTTGATAACTAAAATAAACAAATAAAGTAAATTGATCAAGCAAGCAAATATACTGCAAAATGCTAATATCACCGCCCCTAGTCAAACGGAAACGTGCCGTTTGACGCAACTCCGCGCCGGCGGCCCATCGTCCAATGACAGACGTTTAGTTTCCCGCCGCGTTTCACATAACTATCGTACCTAAAAGTCGACTGACTAGGTACTGAGGCTCGATGGACCAAGACGTTTTTAAACATTCTATTTGCACTTTAGTTTATGATTATTTTTGCAGATAAGTTATCCTTCTGTAGTTATTATTCATTGCTAAGTACTTATTTATGTTAATGTATTTGTTTGATTTCGCCGCTGGTTTTCGGGTTACCTGCCGGTGACCTGAGCATTGTGGCGTCTGATTCATGGTACACGTTTAGACTTGCCACACCTTTGTTAGTATTATGAATGTTATTTCAAGTTCTTAAACATGTCTGACCTAAATGTAAGGCCAGAAAATTTTAGTTGCAGTCCCCTGCTTGAAATATCCTCGGATTTAACTGTCCTTTATCATCTAGTTAACCATTTCAGTTTCCTGTGTACAGGCGGGTTTTCTATTACTAGTTAGGTACTTGTGTCGGGTCCTTGGTTTTTCGCGAAGAATTTGTGTATGTTCCTTGTAACATATACATAAGCCCTCTTTTATATTTGACAAAGGCGACAGAGATAATAATTTTTCTACCAAGCTTTCTTATTCTTATTTACATCTTTACTTCGTAATTGGCGTAATTTCTGAACAGTAATTTTGTTATACTTTGTGCCAGCTGTGAAGTTTACATGAAATAAAGAAATACGCTATTTCCATTTGATATCTACAATGATGCTCAACTGTTACCTAACTTAAATACAGCTCCTGTTGATGTCATTTCTACCAAGTCTCATGATTTGCCATTGGATATCTAGAATTTGATTACGACTTACATAAATAATTAAGTTGACACGGATCTCATTAACAGCTTTATGCAAAGATTTTAAATTAAATTAATGAACAAACATTTTACACCTGGCCTTTAAAAGTTTAACATCTGCGAATGAGTCATTTGCTAAATACAGCTTTAATTAAGATTTTCTTTGAAATATCTATTCGTAGGTACTCGTACAATTAGCATTTGTTCTACTTGCTCAAACCGCCGCAAACCAGATTGAACCGTTTTAAACAAGAAAATACCCTTTATCAAGATGGATTAATTAGAAATTCCTGGTTTAATGAAAACGCGGATTGAAAGGCTTCCAAAGGTTTTTTAATTTGCTTTTTTACTCATACATTGAGCCTTTTGTCTTCGAGCCTCTGAATAAAATTCTAACCTTCAGTGATACCGGCGTTATTACGCACACTATTTTTGCGTTGGTAACGTTGCTTAGAAGTAGAATACATTTTTGTCATTGACAACAATTTCCTATTTTCATTGCCAATCACTTCATTCACTGAACTAGAACTGAGAAATCGTTCGATTTCAGTTGATACTACACTATTTTGCATATGGCTGACTGCAAACTTCATTTGTTTTACTTGCAGTATTTTAGCTTCCCTGATTACCGACAGGTTCAACTTAATATTTCTCCTTCAGAATTTCGTATTATCGAAAGTAAACTAAGCGTGGGCATTAAATCACAAAAGCGATGCATATTCATGGGTTTCTCCGGCCGGCGCCGGCTTATTCAGGCGCGAGCCGCTCTGAACCGGAATTTTCCGGATTACTACCGCTTATGGGCGGATATAATCGATTTTCTTTATCGATAGTTTTCGATAGAACGAGTTTTTTGTAGGGCTGTTTCAAAAGCCTTTTGGGTTAGGTTTTATTCACAGTAGATGACCTACTATCGGTCTAGAGTAGTTAGTTATCTTTTTGTGGAACGGGTGCTGTTCCTACCTCAATTATAATAATTATATGAAGAGTAAACATTGTGTCCTAATTTGCTCACACTATGTTTTATCTAGGTATTGAGGTTTGCAGGTTGTTTTTATGGTCGCATACTTGCAAAATAACGAAGCTGTGGCCAATTTACGCAAAACAAAAGTTTTGCAGTGAAATGAATACGTTTTGTACTTAAAGTGTTATTCCAGCATTAACAAAACCGAACCAAACTGAATTAGCTTTCCATTCCTATGCGTAAAAATTAATGCAGAATCAATAATATATTACTATTCTCCGTCTAAAATTCTAAACAAACGTCTAACTACACGTTTTTCAAATAAAATAAAATAAATATAAACCTTTTCAAATACAAACCTACAAATCCAATATGGCGATTTCAACCGTTCCGATATTGGTACAAAGCCGCTCGATCTGTGCAATCCTGCAAAATATGAGAGGCCTCTCTTATTGCAAATAGCAATCGAAAGCTGGTGCAACCAGGCGCAGCCAGGTTATACCCTACTGGTCCGTTTAAAATGTCGTATTATACGAGGCTTACATATTTCTTATATTGCATGCTTGAATACAAGTTTCAAGTAGATATTGAAATATTATTCGTAATAATGTGTTTTTTTTTTATAATTATAAACTAGTGATTGACTGCAATCCTGCCTGATGTTAAGCAGTGATGCAGTCTAAGCTAAAGCGCGCTACTTTTTTAAGAGCCTACTCACAAAAAAAAAAACTGAGTGAATAGGAAGGAAGACAGCAGTTGAGCATTGATGCATTGTTAAACCAAACAACATGGCCACCGATGCTGTACCAGAGGGAGATTGATCTGGAGGCCCTTCGACCAAACTCGCGACACAACAACATTTGGCGCCCGTACCCGGTACACATCGCAACACAAGTGCTCAGAACAGTCCTCCGTACGGTTTCACCAGACATCATGCCCGAACATGACGAATCGCTTGGCCGGCAAGACTTTGTCTGGTAGGTGTTAACTTCTGCCGACAGCCGATGATTATGGCCTACCACCGAGATACATGCAACATGTGTTTATGTCGCTCGACTGGAAAATTTCCGACACTTTGCCAATGCAAAAGTACCTGTGATTGGTTTATGTGGAATTATGTAATAATGTGGATGTTCTAGTGATTTTGTTTGTCCCGCGTGGGGAAAATAACTTCTTTAACATTAGCAAAGGTAAGTATAATATAACACTCTTTCGGGGCGCAGCCCTGCTGACTGATGTCAGGCGACCCTTGTCAAAAACAAAAAGAGCGCGCGTCATATATTTAGAAAGGAAACTTCTCGAATGTTCTAGAAGCTTAGACTCGCCCTCTTTGGCCGGGCGGGAACGGTTCCAAAAGGCTCGCGTTATACTTCATTATTTAAGGTGATTACATGTTTTCCATTTACGTTATTTCGAGTTACATGATTATCATCTTTATTTTGCGTGGTCAATACTACCAAAAAAAAAAAAAAAATTCGTGATTCTTAAAATGTTCTTTTCCCCAAATATCTATTCAATTTATCGTTGGTTCAAAGTGTCCAATTTACAAAATAACGATTCCTGTCCTTCGACACGAATAATAACCGGTCGAATTGGCGGTACCCATGTCTAGCAGTAAACGTCTTTTGACAGAAATGATGATGATACGACGTTCGAATCCGTGTCTTAATTGTCTCGATGTTTCAGATTCCAATAACTTGAATCATGTACGTCTAATCAGAAAACTGAAAGTGCTTACGTCCACTTCCCAGCACCCTAATTGCGTAACACATTATTCCTATCAGTTGGAATCTTGCTAATCCATTGCTCCATATGTTTGAACACGTGTCTGCTCAACAAAGTAAATAAAGCAAAGAATGTTGTTGAACTGTCAAAATGTACTCTATTGCTAGTGATAGCGTGTTACGCAATTACCTTGGTGGTCAGTCAGGACCATGGTCAGGACAGTCAGTTTTTACAAAGGAAGTTACTATTTGCACTACATGTTCTTCGTACCAGTACGGACGACAACAGGTCAAGCTACCCCAAACTGTCTCATATTCCCAATCAACCTTAATGTTTTAGAGTAGAAAATCTAATAAGGAAATCTGATAGATTGTGGTAGCTTGATGTGCTGTCGCCTGTACATAGTTTGAGTTAAATCACAAGAGAGCACTTTTTATTTGCACCTGCTACTAAAAAGTGACGAGTAAAAGGGCTCGTTGCTATATAAATAATAACAATCGCAATGGTCGATAGATGGTTAAACTTCCCTTGCTGAGGTTTTTCTGTGGATGGATGATCGTTCCTTATGAATCGGCCTCCCCGTGCCTCGGTCAACAAACTAGGCTGTTCGTCCTGGCTGTCAGTCGTAGACCTTTCACAATAGTTTCGTGTTGGTCAAAAGACCGTAACTCTGACCACAACAGCCTTGCTAAGGAGTATCCTGTTACCGAGTTACTACGTTGTTGAGGCAGCCGCTTTATGTAAAATATTTCTATACAGCTCCGTCCCGTTAAACTGGCAGCCAACCCAGCCCGAACAAAGTTCGGAACAGGTAGGTAGATTGATTTTACTTGAACTTCCTACGTAATATTGTATTTCTAAAGCGTTCTACACACCAAAGACAGGCAGGCATATGTCGGCGACATATTGCCGGCGGGCTAGGTTGACGGCTTCAGTCATTGCCAGTCGTAAAACTTTGCCGGCGGCATGTCGGCGGCTCGACATCAGAAACTTATTTGGCAGTTAAAATACTAGCACATCACTACAGCTGAAATGTCGCCGGACAACTGAGCGCTTGTGTACGCTAGCCGCCGGCAAGCCGCCGACTTGTCGACGGGCAACACGCACGGGCGAAGGTTGCCGACATGCTTCTTTCAACATAAGACGCCAGTTATGTCGGCGGCTTTGGTGTGAAGGTAGTGCGCTTAACATAAAATCGAATGACAAATATCAGCATAATATACACACTACTTCATTTCATTTCACCAGTGTCGTAAGACGTACTATATTTCTTTAATAACAATAATAAAAATCACTACTAAATCTGTATCTTGTCTTATACACAATAAAAAATATAAGGTATGGTCAGGCATTTAGTACTCCTTCACTTATAGTAAACCCAAAAAATGGTATTTTCAGTTTTACAGGATCATGGGACCCCATAGGCGTGCCCAAGAGAAGGTAGGGAGTTGCCCGAGCGATTAGCATTTATTACGATTACGATTCGACCGTAAACAGACTTGCCTCCCCAGGCCTGACTTGCCTCTCCCGAGGCCAGAGGCTAGGTACGCCCATGTGGGACCCTATCAAACTGATAATATACATTTGACATATTCTTAGTTAAAGGGCTATACTCAGACTACCTATAGTGTCTGTCTGTCTCCAGGCTCTGTATCTCACGGACGGTGATAGCTAAGACAATAGAATTTTTTGCATATTGTGATGAAAGTAGAACTAAATGTAGCACACAACTCAACGGTAGCACCCCCACACACAGTCCCGTTCATTTCCGCGAGGCGACGTACCCTTTGACTTGTGTACTTACTGATAATTTGGTGGTTATACTCAAAGCCTCTACAAGTGGTTATAGTGAACACTACACACATGATATAATTCTGTTGTCGCTATTACAACAAATATTACAAACAGAACTTTTTCATTTTGTCCTCATAATGCTAGACCGGATATGCTTTTTAGACCAAGACGTAGACTTAGACCAAGAAGAAGAAACATAAAGAAGACCTTTAGACCAAGTACTTTGAAAATAATGAATAGTATAAATAATGATCATGCATAGAGAATAGAATCTCTTAATTATACATATTATAATAATGAAAATTTAACAAAGGTTGGCCTTCTTTATATGTATTATTTTAATATGGGCTTGATTTAAATCAGAACTGTAGGTAGAGGTACATTAACCGTCTATAATTAAATATAAAAACTGTGCTATACACGAACACATAATAGCTTACCTAACATATTTCGAATGTAGCCCACGTAATCTCACGTCCGTCCACCATTTAATTGGTTTTCCCAGAGCTTCATCGAGAACAAAGGGTATTAAATTTAAAAAGCCTCTACTGTCTGGAAAAAGGATTGCTCGATGAATAGAAAAGGGTATGTTTTATCTGGGAACGTAGCTGTCATCTACAGGTGCTAAACTATGAATTACTATTCAGAACACTACTTCTTAAAAAGTCTTTAAGTAAAATGTACGGAATAGGAAAACTTCGTTGGAAATGAAAAACTGCAAAAATGAGATATTTTAAACTAGTTTGCTGGATTTCTCTAGACGCTGTCTTCGTTTTTCATTACGAACTGTGTTCTTTCTTTACCTTAATATCTGAAAGGGAACGACTGCTTTTTACAAGAGTTTTATTAACTTGCAATGTAAGTTAAGACCACTAATGTACACTTAGTAAGCAAATAAATACATTGAATTGAAGTTGCAACTCAATTTTGAACCATATATCTTTAACCGACTGAGCTGACATTTTGCATACACGTTCAGTAGATAATTCGTGGTAACTATTATGTGACGTCATTCTAAATCCAACATGGCGGAATACGCAAGATATTGTACCTACTAATAAAATATAGGTGCAAACAGAAGGGCTGTAAATTATGTGACCAATATCGCGGACGTCTAAAGCTTGAAAATCAATTTTGAAACATATCTTTAACCAATTGAGTTGTTTACACGTACAGTTTAAATGTTATTTAAATAAAGAAAATCATTTTCATTAAATGCTCTAAAAGGAAAAATAACTTACAGTAACTCTTTTACTATTAAGCTGTAACGCGTAAAATTGTGTCAAATGCGAAACATTTGACACAATTTATACTTAGTTAAGATGAAAAGCATGTCGCGACATTAACTTTTGTAGATAAACAAGTAAGTTAAATAATTTGATGTAAATAATTTTATTTATTAAAAGTTTCAAAGTAAATACGAGTAGGTACTTCAATTTCGCGACAAGCTTTTATATCATGTAATTTTTTTCATACATATTTATTTTATTTATTTATTTATTTTATTATTTATGTACACACAATACAATACATAAAAATACGACAAAATTAAGATCTGAGTACAAAGGTGCTGCTTATTTCTTAAGAAATTTCTGCCAGCAGACCTGCGAAAGGAGAAGTAAAACAGTAATGTAGACAATAGTGTGTAAGAACAAGAAGGAAATAGAATATGACTATGATAAGTATAAAAGTAATAACATTAAATATACCTAAAGTAATAATATTAAACATAAAACCAAAACAACATAATTCTAAATCTGCGTAAATTTTCCACGAAAAACGTTTATGAAAATTTTATAAATTTTTCTTTGAAATTGACTTTATTTCAAGTTAATATAACCAAATATCAACTTTGTTTTAATGGTAATTAACTTCAGTTTGTATGACTAGCGCAAACTGATTTTTATTGTGTAGAAATTAAAGTTATTTTTCCATATATTTTTTTTTTACTTTTTGGCGAAAATCTCACAATATTATTTTACGTTGAAGGGTCTACAATCATGTATTGAATAAATGTTTACAGTATACGCGCCACCGGCCACTGGCCCTGCCACAGCGTGTACTACCTCGGCTGTCTTAATCACAAGTTTCCCAGAAATAGAAAGTCTTCAAGTCTGGTAATAACGGCACATCATCCTACGTAATATGAACGAGCTTAATAAAATTCCACATTAAGCATCTTATACCTTTTAATAGAAAATAACAGCGACTGGAAAGTGTACCTATCTCTACCCACTTGGCTGTACTAAACAACTCTAAGCCAGGGCTTAGATATGTTTTGGACAAGTGGGTGTGCGATTCAGGATTCGCACATTGGATTTATTCCCGCAGCGATTATTTTGCGCTCACTGGATTTTGAGCACAGCTTAGCGCCAAGAGTTGAAAGACGCGTTGAGACGCGCAATGTGGTGCATGATAAAATCCCGGCACTATATTTTAGTGTCTGTGCGAACGCAGACTTGGATCTCGTCTCCAACTTATAATCATAATCAGTCTACAATGTCCCCACTGCTGGGACGCAGGCCTCTATGAAAGACAATGGACCTTAATCTAGCTCGCTGGTTCTATGACATGCAGTTGTTCTCCATAATGTTTCCCTTCACCGTTTTAAGAGAAGTGGTGATGAAATAAGTTACACAAAATAAATCGCCTGCTGGGGTTTGAACCTACAACCTTAATTCTGGTAAATCGCGCCTGTTACCACTGGGCCACCACTGCTCCTTTCCATCTTGTACACTAGTAGAAGTTTCGATATATTCACCTATTTACACTGTAAATTAGAGAACATTGTAAAGGCCAATTATTTTTTAAAGTGCGTGAAGGATTTTGCCGTCTCCTGTCCATAGGAAGCAACCAATTGTAAGTGTGCGACTAGCGTCTGACGTTTTGTAAGAATCCATGTGATAATTTGATTTGAAATAGGTTTAAATTACTCAACGTAAGCTATTAACATTGATGATCACATCGCTACACCCAATAACCCGCAGCCAGGCTGCTTTATAGTGTCACAGATTAGCTAATGTCCTGATATTTGGCAGCCAACTGATATTCTGCCACATTTAGCACAAACACCTGCTTGTCGCTAATGTTATTGTACATGAATATGTAATGTTACTGTATATGAGGTCATAGAGGCTAGTGTCATCTGTGCTAATACATACTCAAGCTGCTTGAACGAGAATATTAAATAGCTTCCCTCAAGAATTTGATCGCGCATATCTGAAGGCTATAGTCTATTTTACATCACACTAAGATTCTTAGGCGCTGAGCAAAAAGAAACAGGATTGCTAAGCGAATAGCTGTCATTGTTACATGATAGAAGCAACATAAATATGTAACGAAGAAATGTAACCTACATATTATGATTTTAAAAGAGTGTCCATGAAGTTTCTTGCATGTTCTTCTCCATAGAGATCTACGCTTTGGAACGTATAATTTAGCTTCACTTTTCTTGGACTGACCTACATTGACTATTCAAAAGTACTAAGTGATGGTTAGTTTGAAATAAACAATTTTGATTTGATTTGTTCTAACATTGTAAAATTTTTAAACTACAGGATTATGATAACCTCTACAGAGGACGAACTTTCTTAGTACTCACCTTCTCTATTTCTATATTTAAGGTGGGACCGGAACATACTTATAACATAACAATACAACTACCTCGAGGTTATGAAAGCCTAGCTTAACGATGTGTTCACAGAACTCTTTAGACGACCGTGTCAAAGTCAAGGAGCGGCACTCGCGAGCTTTGATTAGACGTCTGTTTTCAGGCGTCTAAACTTGGCTTCAACTGCAAAGCAAGGCCTCTTTTGTGCAAAAAAATAAAATAAATCTTTATTAACAGAAATGATAATTATCTACTAACTATAACTAATATAAGAATAAGGTTTATTGCCAAAAAGTAAAGATGACGCCATCTTGATCTTACATTTTAACACAATTGGGTTTAAACAACTCTTAAGTTTGAACTTGTTGCTTTGCTTATTTGAGGGATTTTAGTATGAGGAATAGAATGTATATTTCATTCTTCCTCCATAGAAATGGAAGGGATCCTCTGACCAGATAGCTAGATGTTGAGTTTGGCGGATGTATGCTAGTTGCGCGGTTTTGTTGCGAGATGCAGAATTTGCGTGACTTCAGTATGAGGCATTGTTCGTATGTGACGTTTGTAGATAACGCTACGGATCAAAAGAAAACGAAAAGCAATATGTCTGGTCAACCTCTTCACGACACTGTGTTACATTTTCCCATTACCTTTCCAGAAACTAAATCCCGCCTATATCGAATTTCTGCCTCCAATGAAATCCTATTCCGGATCACAACAACGTGCAAAATGCTTATTGCGTTGGATGCGATAATAACCCTTCGAGGCAATAGCCCGGACATAACACGCCGTGAGCGACTCCACTAATCGCATTATCGATATTGAGTTTCAGTACATTCCTAGCGTAAATAAAACTGGGTAATTTTCATCGGTACTACTTGTCTTTATTGGCGTAATCAGAGAGTAGAGAAATAGTGAGATTAATCAATTGAAATACTCTCTTAGTTAAAAAATTATATATTACAAGCACAAAAATAATATTTCTGAAGTAAAAACTGGTAGGTTGACTGATTACAACTTTGCGGAGATATTTTCTTTCCAAGATTAAAAAATAACCCCGTCTCCTGGGAAAGCAGTAATATACAGGCTAACTAATGAAGATGGTTACAGACTTATATTTTTGTTCGCTAGGTCATAAGTCTGCTATTTTTGAATTGAATGCTTGTTGCGGATTGGATTCTCGCACGGAACAAATATTAAATATGTGACTTTAAATGTTTGTAAACACACATATACAAGAGAAATTTAGTGGGGGGCAACGATTTATAAAATAAAAATAATAGATATGTAATATGTCAAAATCAATTTACTTGTTTAGGTTGTACAAAAGAAAAGACAACCCATTTCTTTTAGCGTCTAGCAACTAAAACGATAGCCAGGTGTAAAAATATACGCAATACAATTCGGAAGCTTTTAAAGTGGCCTGGAGGCAATAGATACAGCCAATTGCCTTCGATATATTACCGGAATGTAACTTAAGTGCCTTTTTTGGTCTTCGCAGGAAACCTTTTGAAACCCTTAATGAGTTGGATTTGTTTTAAATTGCTACTGTCTTTTGTATTGTGTTAAAAAATATTAAAGTTAAAACAAAAGTTCTTTCTTTTGTTGCTTGTATTATTGATTAAGTGAAAAATTGTTACTGATGCTTTATCAAAACTATCAAGAACTCTTTCCTAAATATATTCTGTCAATAACCTTACAACGATAAAACGAAAAATATTCGAGGATTAGACTAGTCACATGAATGTATAAATAGAGTCTGTGGGATGATGGGAAAATTCCTATAGATCCTATTATACATCGCAATACGTCTCTGACGTTTTTACCAATATATCAAACAGTATTACTACTAGAATCGAACTTTATTTCAGAATTAGGTTGTTACTATAGAATCTAGGTTTATTATTTTACTTGTTATTTCATGTTTGGGTCTAAGGTAAGGCTGAGTTGCTGATCTTTTAACTAACCATTGGAATAAGTGAACCCGGTTCTACGGGAGACCTCTTCCATGATTGTCCAGGTATCTTGATTAGGACACAAGGATACATATTCTAGATAGTTAATCTTTCCCAATGTTAGCATCAAAGCTTATGTAAGTACAGTGATTTGATTTGCAGATTTCCAGAGTTGATCCGGCTCGTAGATACATGCCGAGCAAGTTTGACAGATTTGAAAAATTACTGTGATAAGGCTCAAAGTCGAAAGTCATTTATGTGCGTTTCCTTTGACTCACAACCAGATCTCATCTTACATAATCCCAGCTGACAATAGAGATTGTTAGCTGGGCTTATGTAAGATGAGATACTTAAGAAGGAAAAATGTTGAGATCGAGAACGATCTCAACATTTTTCCTTTTTACAGTATCTTCAACAAAATCATTAGTGTGTATAATAAATAGTTGATCCGTTTTAATTTCCCAGGGGCCCTGTGCCCGTGATTTAGATTCCGTTTAAAGAGATAACATGGAGAGAACACTGTTCTTTCCGGGACATCTTAGGGATGGGGCAGCCCGGGAACATTGACTTTTTTATACGGAGATGGTCTATGATAACTTGAAACCTTGCTGACGAAATGCACCGAATTTTGTACGGAGTTGACGAAAATAGGTCAGTCAAAACTTGATCATGAATTTGTAAAACGTTAGGCTTTCTTTAAACGTATTGTTGATAATAATTTTAGAACTGAAAATAAATGGTTAAAGTAGTAACTATAACTTAAGTTGAATCTTTTGGAACAATCTAGTTTTATTTACTGGTTTCATTAGTTACGTTACTGTTGTTTGCTTTTTTGTATTGTGCAATTTATCAAGTCTTTCATATTTGTATTGGAACTTTGATGAACCCTTTCTGTTTTTAGTCAGAAAGAGAACGTTTCAGATTGCGGGTCGATGTTATTTTAACCGAGGTATTGAACCTTTTTGAAAAACCCAACATGAAGGCGTTGAAATTACACAAATCTTGTTATTTTAAGATAAAGGAAGGCTTTTTAGGTTAACAATTATGACGTGAATTATTTAAACTGTGTCCAATCCAATTACTTAGTAAACGGTCTGCTGAACTAAACTGTGGGTTCTGTTATATGATGGCACCATTGACGTAACCGAAGTCAATCTAAGCGTAGCGAAGGCTTGACCGGGTAAATATATTGTCTTAAAACTCTTAACCAGTTTGCTTAGCTTTACCCGACTATGTATGTATATTTTTGACGGTTTCCAGTCTAGCCGGATGGATGCAGTTTAATATTTTACATGGACCGACTACCTGCGAAGTTGTTATCCTCAAACGAGAAATACTTTAAAAGCTCACGTAATGGAAAAAAGAACTGTCTAATAGATGAAAACTGGTTTAGCAATGTGCAAATAAATAAACGAAATAATATAGTCGGTACGCAATAAAAATGAAACGATTCCTAAGCGCTTAAACAGCAACTGGATTTAAGCACATAATAATAATGCACTCTACTTACTTACTTGTGTATAATGGACGGTTGGATGACCCCTGTAACATAGGTTTAAACCTAGCATGTGGGCTCTAGCTTTGATCAAATCGCTGTGCATTTGTAAGTCCTATCCTGTAAATGCTGCGTTTTTCTACTTTGTACAGTACTTATGAAAATTAAAAAAATAGTTATTATTATTTAACCTTCGATCAATCCGTGCGGATAATATTTTCTAGCTAGCCTTCGACGTCGATCGATATGAGGGTTCGAAGTTAAAGTTGGAACTTATTTTTTTTTATAAATTGAATAATTATAGGTACTTAAGTAATATTATCAAGGGTTCCGCCAGTTAGAAAGATGAAACCCATGTCGATAGTGATGCTGGTGCCGATGGAGAAAACTGGACAAGAATTTCCATGGACAATGAAAATAGTATGTTGAAGTTTAATTTATAAATCAAGAAACTGTTGTGACAAAGCCCGTTTAAAATCTACTACAAACATTGCAACGTACGTATTCTGCACATATTTCTTATAAAGAAAGCAACTATTTTCAGTATATTTGTTAAACTTTATTGTGTTTGATTTAATCAAAATGAAACGGATTTTATGCGAGTGTGTTGTGGAATAAATTGAAGTGTGTACGGTTCTGGAAGGTTTTTTCATTGAATGTATTAATAGTTAATATATCGAATACGTTTAGAATAGAGCTTTTGCCATATGTAGGCGTTTTTTGGAACTTTTACGTTAAGACCTGTTGACAGTGCTCGCCTATCGGATCCTAGACAACTTGAATGTCATGCAATAGTTGATAATACGAAACCTACCTATTTATTATTATACCTAAACTCTAAAGTAACTGTGGGTCTGCCTAAACGGCTGTTTGTGATGAAATTGAAAATCACCTAGTAGAATATTTTTTATCCTGGTGTAAAAGAATGTATTCTCCACTGTCAATTCTATTTGACCATTCACAGCTTATACCATTGATAATACGCTTCGTGAGCATCCCATTATTGCCAATCAATTTGAACCAAACTGCTGAGTCGAGTGTTTGGCTATCGTACGAATAACTTGCTCTTCAGATGAAGTAATTGGCGCTAGATCACTATAAATTGCAAGTTGTAATAACAGTTTACTGAGAAACTGCAGTGAGTTGGGATTTAGGGAATAATGTGTTGGAATCAGCGGGTACGTTACGCTTCGCGTTTCAGTTTAATTTTATTACTCTGTCAGTAATCTACAACAATATAACGCTGACAGCTGTTTAAACATGAACCTGGTAGCCCCAATTTTGGATTGTCTAAGGATCTGTCGACCTTTTGTAGAATTAAAAGTGTAAATTGCTTTGTGTTGATTGTTTTTGGCCTGAACGCATGGAAGGATTTTAGAATAACAGGATCGAACAGTCAAACAAAACTTCACATTCACACGTGTTTTCTCGAAACTGTCACGCGCACGTAAATAATAAGAATATGAATAATAATTTTGAAGAATTTTTATAGCTATGTTATATTTTTTAACGTCGGTACGAAGTAAAGTCTCTTTGTACAATCCCATTTTAGGATTTAGCTGTCCAAATCCTTATCCGTATTTAGGCTGGGTAATCTGGCTGTTGTGACGCAATTTGGGAGAGACCTTAATCCACTAGTGACCAGTCACCCCTAAGTCAACCACAAATAACCCTTCCTTCACAAGACAAATTACAGACACTCCCAGTCACTAACAAGTCAATGAGCCACAGAGCAGAATAGTTGCGTAAGCATGACATCATGGTGACCAGAGTTATAAACATAACTTTATAATGTTTTTAGCGTATGCTATCAAGGTTAGGTGACGACTGTGTGCATTAGTGAATGTTACGAGTATTTAGTAGTACTTACAGAAGTACATACATAAGCCGTAGTTAAAGAGTCACCCCTAAGTCAACCACAAATAACCCTTCCTTCACAAGACAAATTACAGACACTCCCAGTCACTAACAAGTCAATGAGCCACAGAGCAGAATAGTTGCGTAAGCATGACATCATGGTGACCAGAGTTATAAACATAACTTTATAATGTTTTTAGCGTATGCTATCAAGGTTAGGTGACGACTGTGTGCATTAGTGAATGTTACGAGTATTTAGTAGTACTTACAGAAGTACATACATAAGCCGTAGTTAAAGATTATGTATGACATAAAGCATGATTTTAAGAAAGCTCAAATCGTGTTTAAGTGCTTAGCAAAACAGAAAGGTTTATGTAAGTGCAGGTTTGCAGGTAAAAAAATAGATTAATGATGACACTGGAACTGAGATAAATAAGATGTGAAATTAAAAGCAAATATAGTCGCAGTAATTGCTTTGCGGAGCGACTGCTCCGTGTTATTTAAAATTCTGATTTGGCTGAATCCTAGTCTGAATCCAAGCCAACCCTAGCACAGTTAATAATATAGTTTATTGATCACTCCTAAAATTTACAAACTTCTCTTAGTCTATATACAATATCATGGCAATGAATACATTTTTATAATATATTCATTGACTATTTATTATACTAGTATAACCTGTGTCACAGCTGGGAAAAGACTAGGCAATTGATGATGAATGACTTAATCAAGAAACTTAAAAAATAATCGATGAAACTGAGATAAACGAATATGTAAAATAAACAGCAAATATAGTCGCTCAATAAATGAAGTTGTTATGAAACCAATCCAAACAAGTCGAGTAACAATTAAATTGAGCGCCCCAAACGAAGCCACAGAAGACAAAGGGACTGTGGACGATTTGCCCTGACGGGTGTGAGTCACTCGGTCGAGGACTTTGTCGCCGAGATCAGTCGACATGGGTTGAGAAGGTCACGTGGTAATATATTAGATCAATAAAACAGCTTCTGACCGCGATGTTGTTGGTAGTCGTCACGGTTGCAATATAATTAAGTTTATGTGAAAGAAAATAAACAAAAGGTAATTTCTAAAGTATGCAACTTAAACAAAAAATAAAAGTTAACAATAAAATGTTTATTAATTAAAAAGTTAAGTTAAAATAGGAAATGTATAAAAGCATGGCTTATAATCTAATATGCGCTTTGCGTTCAGGGGGTCAAGCAAAGCTATTCTTGTTTTATACAGAATTACTTTGAATGGGCTAGCCAAACTTTTTTTTTATTTCTCTCTTATTCCTAAACACTGCTTAAAGTTAACTAGTGATTAGCGATACCTTAACCATACATTTTTGACCTTTTAACGTCACTTAACTTTAATCATCATTTATAAATAAACACCACAGTGTTTAAGGCGATAGATACCCTCGAGCGGCCAAAAACGCTCATCTTTCAAAGTTTATTCCTCCAGAATGCCTTGATCAAAAATTTTGAAAAAAATATATTATAATCATAGATTCAAGAACAACATATTTAGTGTTTAATATTTTCTATACGGCCTATATTTACGTCAAAAAAAAAAATATTTCTACACGGCGTTTTTTAACTTTTAAATCGATATTTCTCTTAAAGCGCTTAGACTTTTTAAAATATTCTTACTCGCAGTAACGTGTACCTGTAAGAACTATAGAATCATAGTTCTATTTTAAAATTGATGAAATATTTAATAAGAAAAGTAATAAAAATGAGTGTCCGTACGAGTTTCCGCCTTGCAAGGTTCAGAGGGGCTCTATGCGGGATGCGGGCGCGGGTGGCCGGCAGTCTCGCGCCAGCGCTCGTGAGAGGAGGCTGTGTCACTTTTTGCTCCGCACACCCTTGGATAATAATGTAAAGACATGCTTCAGAAGCGGGGAAAATAATAACGACGTAGTATGATCCAGTACAAGTCTGTTTAATTACTGATCAACAGTACAGACATCAGTAGCTTTTATACACCATTGAGTCAAAACACTAACGAATAGTCACAAAACTAATAGACAACGGAAACGGAAATTATCAGGTATTGAATAAAATTATGAAAAAGTTAATAGTAACGCTAGTAATTTTCAATAATTGTGTACAGATATTTGGATTAACCTAAAATGTCGAAAGTTGTTTATATTTATTTATTTGAACAATGCTTGATTCAATAAATAAATATCCGATGGGCGGGAAGACTAATGCTCGGTAGGATTTTATAATAAGAGTTGGCGGTAGTCGGAAGTTGCATCAATAATTCTAAAATTAATAAATCAATGGCCGAAAGACCGGAAGTGTACTTCCAAGTGTGATTTTAGAATAAACTAAGGTTTTAAAATCCTCCCAAGTAATTTAAAGTAATCATAATAAATTTAAATTAACATAAATAATTACGCAACTACGATCATTATAAAATAATTATGTATAGCTCGAACTAAGTATAGCTTCATAGATGAGCGGGAAGCGGAAGCTGTAACACTAAGTACTTCGAGTGCAACGAAGTATTTTTAGTGATTTTGTGTATAATTATTGGATGTTTGCATTTATTGCCGCGCTGGGACGCTTTACGTGATTTTATATGATGTTTTATTTTGATACTAGCTTTCCGCCCGCGGCTTCGCCCGCGTGGAGTTCGGTTATATCGTGCTTTTCAGATTTCCTTCGGGAACACCAAATTTTTCCGGGATAAGAAGTACCCTATCATTTAATCCGGATTTCTAACTTTACGGCTACAAAATTTCAAAGCAATCGGTTCAGTAATTACATTGTGAAAGCAGAATAAACAAATAAACAAACTCACTTTCCCATTTATAATATTAGTATGACACTTTCCCATTTATAATATTAGTATGATTCGGTTATATCGCGCTTTTTAGATTCCTTCGGGAATATCAGATTTATCCGGGATAAAAAGGCCCCATCATTTATTCCGGACTTCTAACTTTACGTCTACAAAATTTCAAAGCAATCGGTTCAGTAGTCACGGCGTGAAAGCGGAACAAACAAACAAACAAACTCACTTTCCCATTTATAAATTATTAGTATTTTCTAGATTCTGATCATTGTAAACAGTTTTGACTTCTCTGAGTAAGTGTAAATATTAGCCCTTAGTATTTATTGCCGCGCTTGGATGCTTTATGCGATTTTTTGAGTTTTTTTTTTTTGAGTTAATTTTTGACGATTTTTTTTTTAATTTTCGAAAAAGATTTATTGCATAGTGTAAGGGGTGTCAAGAGGGTAACTTCTTATACGGGTCATTTTTTTTTAAATTATAAATTAGCGCTTGACCGCAGTCCGGCCTGATGGTAAAGTGGTACGATCGTTGATGGTAAAGCGTGCTAGTTTATTAAGAGCCTATTCACTCTAGGCTTGAAGACACTCAAATTGTAGTGTGAAGGAAACACCGCCGCTGGCAAATTGTTCCAGTCTCTCGATGTACGCGGTATAAAAGAGGAAGCGAAACGCTTTGTCCGGATCGTAGTGGTGTTAACAACGTAAGGGGGAAACTCGCCGTACGACGTACGATGTGTCGTCCGATGGTGGAACGGAGATGGGGAATAAAATCATGCAATTCCCTCGCACACTCCTCAAAATGCATCCTATAGAACACAAAAAAAGGCTAGCTACTCTACACCTGTGCTCTAGGCTTTGGAGACCATCTCGAGTTAAATCAGTGTCACCAATCAGCCTCTTCGCACGCCTCTCCACTGAATCCAAAGTGGCCACTTAGCAACACCAGCCCAAATGTGGCTGCAGTACTCTACATACGAACAGACCTGTGTTTTGTACATCATAAGAAGCTGCCCTGGTGTGAAGTACCGCCAGACCTTTGCGATAACGTCAAGTTTCCTGGCAGCCACCGTGGCCTTGGACTCAATGAACCGCCCAAAGTTTAGGCTCGAGGAAATCTCAACTCCCAAAAGCTGAAGGCGGTCGTTACACTCCAAGGATACATTTCGAAAAGTAGGAGCCAAGGTGAATGGGCTCTCCTTTTGGCGGTGAAAAGACACGCCTGTGGTTTGGCGGCTTTGAATGCTTCAAGATTGGCCTTGCCCTATTCGAAGATTGCCTGTAGTGCAACATTCGTTCGCTCAACCATGGCCTCTCTTTCGTACCGGATTGAGTCCCTACTAGCCCTAGCATCCGGCAGGTATCTCACCACAACTGTGGTGTCATCTGCAAGCCCATAGATACTGGGCATCAGCAGATCGTTAATATGCAGCAAGAACAGAGTTGCAGAGAGAACAGAACACTGGCATTAGTCGACATGGGCTCAGATGAGCAACCGTTGACAACAACTCGGAGGGACCGTTCAATCAGGAAGTCTTTTACCCAGCCAGTCAGGCCAGGGGAAATGCCGTAGAAGCTTACTCAATAGGCCAGGGTACCATACCCGATCGAAGGTCTTCGAGATATCAAGGGAGACAGCAATCGCTTCCCCATTTCTCTCGAGGGCCTCGCCCCACAAGTGAGTGGCATACACTAGAAGGTCCCCAGTTGACCGATTGCGGCGAAACCCGTACTGTCGGTCAATGAGGAGATCGTTACCTTTCAGGTAAGTCAAGAGGCGTGACTTCAACACACGCTCCATAATTTTGCAAAGTATGGAGGTGATCGAAATTGGCCGATGGTTGGTAGGATCGGTACGACTACGACTACCCCTTTTTGGGCACGGGCTGCACTTTGGCAAGCTTCCAGGCCTTGGTCACTATACCAGTCCTAAACGAGAAGCGATACAAGCGCGTCAATACAGGAGACATCGGGCGCACATACTTTAAGAACAATCGCTGGTATACAATCTGGACCACTAGCCTTATTCACGTCTAGACGACACAGTACTATTCCTGGCCTGAGCCTGAGCCTAGCTGGTGCCTGAGGTTCCGCAATGAGGTAAATTAGGTGGAGTAGCACTTCAAGTATCAAGACGCGAATAATGGGCAAAGAGAGATGCAATGAGAACTGCTTTCTCTCTCGCCGTATGAGCCAGTGTTCCAACAGGCCGAACCAGCGGAGGGAGTGTGGCAGAAGTTCGCCTCGACCGATTTGGCAAGGGACCAAAAAGATCTGCTACCGAATGGTAGCGCAGATAACTTGTTACCAATATGGGTAATGCGGTCGAAGCGAGCCTTCCTAAGCGCCTGTTTGTAGGACTTGGCAGCACGATTAAAGGACTTATCCGGAGCTCCGCGTCCACTAGCGTCAACCTAGGTGAGAAATGCCGTGTGCTTACGCTGTTCACCTTTGACACAATCGGCATTGAACCATGGGAGAGCCGAGTCACCGACGGGCACGTCATTGAAGGGGATAATCCATAATACTCCATAGCTTGACGCACCACATCGGTTATAGCCTCCGCACAGCTCACGGATTGTCAGAAGAGAAGCAGACATGCTGCCAAGGATAAGATGCAAAGAAGTGGCGTATCTCATCCCAATCCGAGATTCGTGATCTGGTGGGGAGAAGGACGATACAGACTTCACCAGACAGTGGTCTGAAGTTCTCAATGGTGAGGAAACTATTACAATACATCTGTTCGGATCAGTGGTCAGCAGAAGGTTAGACAATTGGCGGTATGAACAACTACATCAGGCACCCTAATCGTTCGTTCTACCAGCTGGGAAAAGCCCATTGAAAGCGCAAAGTTTCGCGCCTCTCTCCTAGCGTGGTCGGTCCTCTCGTACGGGAAAAGCCAGTCCTGATGGCAGGTGTTGAAGTCCCCCAGAGCGACGAACTGTGCGTCAGTGCGTCAGGGTGCCGGTGCAGCGCATTGTCAGCAGCCTCACTGAGGTGGTCAAATAATCGAGTTGTCTCCTGATCACCGCTGTGCGATCGGTAGACACAAGTTTTTTTTTTATATATATATATATATTATAAACTAGCGCTTGACCGCAATCCTGCCTGATGGTAAGCAGTGACGCAATCGTTGATGGTAAAGCGCACTAGTTTATTAAGAGCCTATTCACTCTAGCCTTGAATACACTCAAATTGTAGTCCGACGGAAACACCGCCACTGGCAAATTGTTCCAGTCCCTCGATGTACGCGGTATAAAGGAGGAGGCGAAACGCTTCGTCCGGATCGTAGTGGTGTTAACAACGTAAGGGTGGAAACCAGCCGGACTGGTGTGGAAAGTGTAAACAATTTTGTCCACACCAGTGTCAACCAACAGCCATAGGGACGAGAAGTGATGGTATTTGAGGTGGCAGAGGCGCCGGCAACAGATGTCATTGCGGACATAGACAGAGTGCTCTAAATGATCCTCCAATGCGTATCCCGGGTAGCTGAGGTATGCCGCATCAGACGGACATCTGATCTGTGTCTCCGTCAAGAAAAGCCAATGGGACCTCTCAGTCTCAAGGTGGTGGTTTAGTGCAGTGAGACTGGAGTGCAGACCTCAAGTATTAGAGAGGTGCATTTTGAATGAGAGGACGTGCGTCCGCTGTGCATATTAGACCTTTTCATAGATTTAAATGAGTGAATAGGAAGGAAGACGGCGGTTGAGTGAGGTGATGCAATGTTAAACCCAACAATGCGACCAACGATGGGCCAGAGGGAGATTGATCTGGAGACTGCGGGGACGCCCTCCAGGGATCGCCATCGGGTCCTCTCGTCCGGTCGCCAACCAGCAGGATAGGGCCACCCTGGGATTTTTGCAGTTGACTGGGCAGCTTTTCCTGTGTAGCTGGCACACTACTTGGGCCCCCAATTACCTGCGATCGGCCAGCGGAGCACCGTGCTTCGGATCCCGCTACCCTCCATGATCAAAGTCCCAACACAACATCATTTGGCGTATCGTACCCGGCACACACCGCAACACAAATGCTCAGACCCGTCCTCCGAACGGCTTCACCAGATATCATGCCGGAACATCTCGGTGGCGGCATGACTTGCTTGTCTGGTGGGTGGTAACTTATGCCGGCAGCCGATGTTGTGGCCTACCACCGAGGAAAGAAAGAACTATGAAAGAACTTTGACCCCTAGCACTTGTCAGCACTTGGCCTATTACTTTTTCGCTGCGACGTACCAGTTTCGAGATAAAACGGCCCACCATGTGAAGGGCTACGATCTCGAAATTAGTGTATCGCAGCGAAAAAGTGACAAGGGTCAAAATTATTTCTAAGGCCACACCCTGTTCATTCCTCCAATAAAAATTAAGAACATCTCAAAAAAAAAAAATTCGTCAAATTTTTGCTAAGTCCAAAACAAATATTTTCCTTCCCTAAAAAATATATAATTGATACTTGTAATTTAATCCATATGAAACTTGATTAAATTTCCCCAATTTTTTTTTTCTAGTAGGTAAATCAAAACAATTTCTTTTTTTCATTTTTTAAGTTCATTAGTCTCAAGTGTACATTACCTAAAATTTGGTCAGCTAAATTTTTAAAAAACTATGTATTCTAAATAACCTGACCTGACCTGTGGGTATTATTTAGATGATGGAGTTCCTGGGATTTTTTTTTTAAGTCCTGGTAAGTATCAGTGGGAATTATACCAAAAACGCTAAATGCTAAATAATAACTATAAATAAAAGAATAAACCGGTTCCCATTTTGCATTAATCATTTTTATAAATTAATATTTGTTTTCCCTTTTTTAAATAAGAAAATCCCTGCAACGCAGTGTCGAAAACATAATAAAACAACATAATAAAAGTAATTACCTAATATGTTTCACTTTAGGGCATGAGTTTTGATACCACGTAATTCTATATTAGGTACTTTTTAGACAGAATAGTATGAATAGTGTACTTTATAGAAATGGTATGGCATTCTACGTTTGTTGCGAGCTGTCCGCGCTCGAAGCAAGCGAGTAGGAAATGTGCACGTAAATATGATGCGGGGTGCGCGGGGGTTTTCTGCCTAGCCCCGCCCAGATGCGCAAGGTCATCGTCGTTACTAATCGCCTTAAGGGGCTTATTCATAAACTGTGTTTAACTGTGTTGTTGTGTGTTTGTGTTTAGTTATCGTATCTATCCGTCGCGTCTTTGGAGTTTAACAGTATACCATGATGGAATATATTCATAATATCATCAAAACTAAGTCATTCTCCTATCCTCTACTTGTAATTTGATAACATTTTCACTAACATAAGTTGTAGAAGCAAAACAATGGACAGCTATCGACACGCTCGAGGCTGAGTCAGTAGGTCGAGTGGTGCTCTCGAGTTTCTACCATTGTTAACTAGCTATACATATTTGGATTAGATTATATTCTACAAGAAAAAGTAAGATATATTGTTTAGGGCGCTATAGCCTGCGATTAAAACGAAACAAACACGGAGATTTATAAAATTATAAGGGAAACGATAATTGTTATGACATGACAGAAGTTGGCCTTGGTTTAGCAAAAACTTTAAAAATATTTTTCACACCGAATGGATCATCAAACATTTCAAGAATACCTTCCAGTTAATAACGCACCGATTTGAGTGCTGTTCAAGTGAATCAGGCTATAATTATATCAGCCAGCCATTTTGGTAGCCAGCCAGATCATTAGAGCATCCACCGTAGCGAGCCTTCTTAACACAATGGGCCTACCTGCTTGTGCTGGTATTCACGATGAGCCGGTGGAACGGACAGTATGCTGCTAATTACTGGGTCATATGGTAGAGGATGGTTGATTGTCTATTGGAGGACTGGAGCATAGCGCTCTTGAAATATAAGTAAAGGAATAAATGGAAAAGCTTGATTCTTCTTCACCTTGTTTCTGGCACGAGGCACGACTGGAGTTCATGCGTTTGTGGTGACACGAACTATCGTGTCATCACAAACGCTCCACTGCTATACTGCACTCTGTGTCCAAAACATGCAGTGCAGCAAATTGATTGATGTCTTTGGAAAAATCAAATGAATAGTACCTAGTCTATTCATTTGATTTTTCCAAAGACATTAATTAATTTAGGTTGAATTTTTGATCTCTGCTTTGATGAATCGTACTTAATTATAATAATATGTATGTCTGTGTATAATGATATGTAATAATATGTATGTCTTAGCTGTTAGCGCCTAATAATCTGCACGCGAGAATATGTGAATCTACTATTCATTTAATCACACATCTCCACACATGCGTGATTAAATGAATAGTAGATCTTTTTGAATGTCTTTTGATGAGAAGACTCAGTGGAGTAGGAAATTGCAAAAAAAACATTTAGACTTTTACTACTTACCACGAACTGAATATAGTGGAATTATAATGTTTATGTTTTAATTTCTCCGTTGCTCGCCTTCCAAATGGATGTGCAGCTTTACAAAAATTACCACAGCAATGAGTTCTTGGAAGCAGCAGCCCGAATTAATAGTTAATTATCTCTTATATATCATCTTAGCCTTTCCCAAGGGGCCTTCCAGTCTAGCCAAATGCGCTGAATACCAGCTGTCTATTTGATCTCCATAGTTCAATGATTAGGTAACACGATTACCTACCCTTTATAAAAAAACCTGTTGTAGGTATTTCTAAGACGTTATATTCTTAATTGATTCAAATCCCACAATAACTTCCGACTGGTCTCTCTAAAAAGTCTCGCCCCATAACGACCATTAGCTATACAGTTTCACCAATCATGTCAGCGCGTGGGCTAAGCTGCTTACCGTAAGCTTAGTCTTGTAAGCGTTTGTGCAATGTTGTCACAGCATCTATATTGCCTCTGCAAGCGTAGAAATCACCGGTACACCTACGACTTGCAATACCTTTCTCTTCGTTTCCGAGAATGAAATGAAAGCGCTTTCAGTTTTTGTGCAGTGATCTTAAAACTTCCACAATTATCAGACCATGTAACATTAAATGATAAATAATGTATCTTATCAAAGTCGCGTAGCCTTTTCCTGGCTACGACGCGCGGCCTGGATAAAACGATATCGGTAGTCAGAGTCATGGGTCTCGAAACGACTCTCTGAGAACTACGAATGACTTTTTGAAGTCGATCTAATTTGTATTTTTTTGGGCGTAAACTTTAAGGAAATAAATAAATGACAGCCGGGACTAACACAACTTAAAGTTTTCTAGCCACAGAAGGGTCTCGATGTATTTATAATGAACAGTGTCCCATCCAGGCACCGACCGCGGCAAATGTAGCAAAGGTGGTTATTATTGGTTTGTTTAAAACTAGTTTTCCGACCGCGGCTTCGCCCGCGTGGAGTTCGGTTTTTTTTTATAAATTATAAATTAGCGCTTGACCGCAATCCCGCCTGATGGTAAGCAGTGACGCAATCGTTGATGGTAAAGCGCACTAGTTTATTAAGAGCCTATTCACTCCAGCCTTGAAGACACTCAAATTTTTTCCGGGATAAGTAAATATATCCTATATCCTTTCTCAGGGTCTAAAGATTGCCTGTGCCAATTTTCATCAAAATCGGTTGAGAGGTTTAAGCGGGAACGTGTAACAGATAGACAGACAGAGTTATTTTCGCATTTATAATATCAGTATGGATAAATGCCCTGAATTTGATTAATGCATTTAAATTGAATAATTAATTTAGCTCCTCAGGCATTAATGTTATTTGTGATTATAAATATGAACTCACTTCTGATTTACTGTAACGTAAACCTCATGTATCCTTAGTACAAATAGGGCAAAAAAATATTCAAATCAGGTCAGTCAACCAAACAAATTACGAGAGAGAAATTCAAAAGAAATATTTTTCTTTTGAATTTCAATCTTACTCTTGAAAAGATCATGGGAAAAAGTTTCTTTACCACAATTTAACCCACAGTAACACTTAACCATTTTACATTCAGACACTATGGCTGTTCACCAATACCTTTCAACTTAAACTCCACTCCTGTGCTCATGAGTTGTTTATGAGTTGCTTCATATCTTTAAAAAAATCGTCTGCTAGCTAGCTATAAATACCGCAATGAAGTGTGCAAGTATTCGCCGCAGTTACACCATTAGACAATCGGACCTCCCAAGTCTAATTGAATGATTACATCAGCCAAATACACTTACTTTTATTCTATTTTCTCTTAAATGACCGAACAGTAGCAATTACGTTTGCTGGCCCGAATATTATAAGTATTAAATGGGTGAAGGCAACCGGGTTTACGAGCGGCGATTCAAGAAGACCCGTTTTAAATGCGCCGTGATTCATGTTACCTATATTATCGGTTGCGATGGGTGTCGTGGTCCAATTGCGTGATTCACAGCTTTTTTATTGATAGCAAGCAAGTAAGACCAAGACTTGACATGAATTCATATCAGAATATTGGAATTGATCTACAATTATTTAGGTAATGTAATTCAGAAAAGTAAACTTTTAATATGATACGAAATATACAACATATAAAATATAGACAATTAGACATTTTCAAATAATATAAAAATATTTTAAAATGAATTATAACTTGTGTAATTGTATACCTCATTAATAAATAAAGTATATTTACTGAATTAATTTATTAGTGCGACAATGTGGTAACATTTGCAGTGCTAAAACGGCCAGAGATCGGACAATTTCGCTCCATCAAACACTAATCCATACAGTCCATCGCCTTAATTTTTGGTTTGGAAGAAACTAGGGAACGCCATTACCCAGCAGTGGGACACAATTTTTTATTTTATAAACCAGTGCTAGATCGCGATTCCGCCTGATGGTAAGCAGTGATGCAATCGTTGATGGTAAAGCAAATAAGAGCATATCCACTCAAGCTTTGAAGGAAGACACAATAAAATAAAAAATATCTTAACAAACTAGTGTTTAGGTATTATACAGGCCACGTTGTATGCAAATGCTTAGCCCCTGGTAAAGGTAAAAACCAGTCATTGCTGTAAGATATTTTTTGGCTTTAATGGTAAGACAGAAATTATTCTGAGAAACACAGCGCCTCAAAAATAACATCTACCTACAGTACAAGTGCCAGGGTTTCGAACACCGAGCCGCTACGCTTAGTAAAACAAATATAATTTAGACGCCACTAATTGGTCCCGACTCGAGCAAGCCCAATAGAAAGTATTAAGGATATTTTGGTATACATACGAATATTCCTGTACCAAAAAATCAAACACATTTATCATGTTTCAAAAAGCTTTCACATCCTTCGAGCAACACAGGGAACCCCTGTGTTGCTCGAAGTTCACATCTAAATTATGAGAATTAGCATGATATTTTTCTTATTAATATATATACTGTATCTTTCATTGGTAATATTCCTTCATTTTCCGACTGTACCACGTGTACATTCATCTTCCTTTCGCTGGCACGCCTGCAGGTCTTATTGGCCAAATGTGGCAGCCTTAGTGTCAAGTCTTGTGTTTGTAAGTCAAATTTAATTTATTTCTGAAAAGAAGTTTTACCGTGGTGAGTGATTAGATAATAACCAAAATAAATTTTATTAACCGGTACTGTTCCTCTGCTGGGCATAGGACTCTCCTATCACCTCCCTATCCAAAGCTGACAAGAACCAATCCTTATTATTGGAGCCCAGCTCATAATATTAAGATTTTGTAACATTTTATTGTAAATATTTTCCACTCTTTTCAATTTGACCTGCTTATATTTTAATTTATTTGCTTTTTCCTTAAATCTTGCTTCAGTCTTTGATACCTTCTCACCATCACCAGGGCTCCGATAAACAATAGACCGCCTTTTTGAACAGACGCTTTGGGCTAAGCTTTACCTGCGAAATTTCCGTTTTAGATAAACAGTTCCCATCCCTTGGTATTAACGAATTAGTTATTGAATCTATACTCATTCGTTAGAACTAAGTCTGGACACCTGGGACAGCCGCGTCAACTTGATTAATGATCAGATCCGGAGTTTTACTTATTTTAATTAATGCTGTTCAATTATTTTGTGTGTCCGCGCGGTCGGCTTAGCGAATATAACAATGCTTGTGAAGTTGGTCTTGGTTTCAATGAATAAATTAAGGAAATGTAAACTGTATTGTTCCTTTTCGACTTTGATATACACAGTTATTTTCTGGATAAACTGTCTTATTCAGGCCAACGTTTTGGAGAACAAACTTCGTCGATGGTGACGTAGATTTTAACAAAAAGACTGGTATTATACGTATATGTCTTCAACCTATTTAGTGGAATGGGTTAAAATATTGTCAATATAAATAACAGAACAGCATAACAAAAGAAAGAGTAATTTTTCTAACTCTTCAATAATGAATACGCTTTCCACAATAGTCTAGCTGTCTAGCCATAAAATAAATAAACACTAGGGCACCATAGCACGAAACAGTTATAATATTCATAAACCACAGCGATTTGTCTTACCTACTTATTCAGGCCAATAAACGCATTGTACCTTAGCACAAAAGAATAAACTTTACTAGAGCTTTCACAATTCGTAAAGACAGAGAAGCTTAGAACCGTACAGTGTCCGAACGAATGTTCGGTTTCGGTTTAGTTACGACAAAAACACGAGTTCCGGTTTAGTTTCGTTTTCGATTAACTTGTCGAAACTATGACTGAAATCGAATGTGCATCTGCGAATTTTCGCGTTGTGTTCGGTTATGTTCGGTGCATTGAAGGAATCCCATCGAAGCCAATGTCGTGATTCGCTTGTTTGCTTGCTGTTCGTGTTGTTTAGTTGTGGTGGCGATTCTATCCACTCAAATAAATACCTACAGTATTTTTGAGGCGCAACTAATATTTTTTTCTTAAATAAACGTTTGTATGTATATTTATTAATAAATGAAAATATCGATCACTGCTTAGCTTATCTTTATAATTTAAAGAGAAAACAATTACGACTTGCTAATTATAAACATGTTTTCTTTATTTTTTCCTCAAAATGTCTTCTCAAAATTGTTCCTTGTAAGGAAGTTTCGGTTTCTGCCGAAACAGAGACCGTTGCCGAAATTCGGTTTCGGTAATAAAACTAGTTTCGATCGGACACTTTAATCGTAGTATTGTCTGTATGTTCTATTTAGTGCCTGACGTCAGAACTAGCTAATAGTCGACAGCAATGCGGTGTTGTGCGAGAGTGTACAAGTATAGCGAGTTAGTATAGTTACATTTGAAGGCTGCATAGAGATGAATGTTTTGATGCAGAATTTTATTCCGGACAGTATAATGTTGAAGAATTCAGGAATGAAGTTATTTGGAGTAACGTCCAGTGGAGTATGAGCTGGAATTCGTGTATTCGTTCATGCAAACTGAGATAGGAACCTTTCAAGTAACGAGTGTTGTTCACATCGACGATGCCAACTTCTGGAGGTAGCAGTGTTTTTCTATAAGTAGGTAAGATTCTTCATCGATTAAGTTAAGTTATTATTTGATTATGTATCATATGTACTTTAAAAACTTTTTCTAGCAAACTAATGTTAAAGCAGAAGCGGATACAAACAAACACCAAAAGCAATTTTGTTTTGTTCTATGGAATATGAATTTTAGATGTGCATGATCCTTTAACTATATGTAATAAGCACTAACTTAATAAAAAAAAAAAAAATACCCAGAAGCCTGATCCATCGCAATGAATTACTAGGGTGACATAAATTCCCAGCAGCATAGCGCCACATGCGGCATCAGTTACGAACAGCTGTGTATAGGACATCACCTTCCAATTGTATCTTTACGGCTTATTTACCTATTCCACCACACGTGCACCCGTTCTACTCTACTGTACCTAGCTGCTGACCCTCAGCCACGGCGCCTGGTTTGATTATAAAACAATAATTGTGTTTTACGCTCTGTCGTATATGGGCGTCGTGGAACTTGCAAAAGTTTTATGAGGTACCTCTGTGGTGTGTGCAGATGTGGAGAGGATCCAAAGTATAGAATCATCATCATCATCTCAGCGTTAGTCGCAGTCGCATGCGAATTATTATTGAGCTTTGGAGTCTAGGGTCCGCTTTACCACCCAAAGAATAGAAATATCTGTGAGCACATAATGTTTTTAAAATGTCAAAACTGATATATAAGGCAAATAATACAGAAATGTTGTGGTACAGGTTTTCAAATGACTCATGAAGAAACACTACTTGTTGTGATCTTGTTGTCCTAATTACGATCATCTATCTATATTCTTTTTTTAGTTTTCGTTTCTTACCTATATATTCAGTATGTATGTATAATTTCGGATACGTATCTATTTTAGTGTATAGTATGTATAACATTTGCGCCAACAACAGTCCTATATTATGTCCACGAAAATCTCTGTTCATTTTAAGTTTGCCTGGAAGAGATTGCATTAGCGATAAGGCCGCACATTGTATATTTTGTAGTGTTGAATGTATTTTTTATGTAATGTGTGTTTTTGGTGTACAATAAAGTATACGTAAGTATCTGTATGTATAAATAAAATTAAAGGACAAACGACACTGTCTTCAAGGTAGTTTTCTACATAATTGCGAATATAATAAAACAAAAATCTATGTATAGAAATGGAAATTCGGTATATGAACTCATAGAGCTTTAGAAAATATTTTAGGTTGTAAAACTGTAAATAACTCTTTTTTTTTTTTTTCACTTTTTAAGTAAGTACACCAAGTTAGTCCCAAATAAATATTAGATATTTATAGTTCTTGATTCAACACGTATAGATTTATTAACAAATCATTCAGTACCTACCCCAAAATAATTGAGAATTTTACCTGCCAATAGTTTTAGAACTCCTGGACAAGTTTTACGAATAATTTACGCATTTAGTAACAAGGTGACAGCTGCTGTATTGTCCGTCCTGTTGTTGCATCGGTTCCTGAGTTATGTTTGAATGCCGTCACCATTGATATATTAAGGGCCCTCCACACGCTTGGCAAACAATGGCAAACAGCGAACAGCAAACACGGACGTGTGGATGGGTGTTGATGGTGTGTCTTTGTTTGTCTGTTTGTGTTTGGCAGTGTTCGGCATCGATGTCGGTTTTTCTTGCCAGATCAAAGTATGTTTGGCAGACAGTTTGCGAGGTATCCACACATTTGGCAGCGATCAGTAATAACACGGTTCTCAACTTAGGGGTTTTCCCCCAGATTTAAGGGGTAAATAAGTGAGATGGGATTTTTTAGGTGGCTGAAAATTTTAGGGATTATACAATAGTATTTTCAGGGATTTTTTGACTCTGTTATTTTTGAAGTTATAATATTAATATTTGTACATTTACGATTTTTATGTATTTGAATCATCCACCATCGTCTTCGATTTCTTTTTTTTTTTCTTTTTTCGCTTGTTTTAATTTATAATAAAAATATGTCAACCCGAAAGTAATACTTGCCACGAGCTCGACGTCCGCCATGTTTGCTGATTCGGAATGTAATGAATGTTCAACAAGCATGTGGATGCCCGTTTGTGTTGGGTGATTGTGTTGGATGTTTGGGAGTTTGTTTGCTGTTTGCAGTGTTTGTGACAAACAGCCAACGTGTGGAGGCCGCTTTACGTGATTTGCGCATTCATGTATAAGTCAAAAAAGCACACATTTTCCTAATTTGAATTTGGAGTTATGTTCTTTAAAATTTAATCTTCCAATTAATTATACCAAAACCAGCCAGACACAAATTTATAACCAAAGAGATTTTATTATTAGTTCATACATACTATAATGCGAAAACATTTTTTAATTCAACCTAATATAATAATTTATATACTTGTAGTTCTAGTGTTCCCTATATGGAAGTATAATACACTACACAATATTCATGAAACCACAGCCATTGTTAGTTAAAATAAATAAAATAGCGCACCAAAAAAAATTGTACCTACACATAAAAAGTCAGCGTTCCCAGTATAAATTGCCACATGGCGAAATCAGAAATTAAAATGTACATACTTATTTTGCCATACAATTGACGATTTGCCACAGAAAGCAGCGCCACCCCAAATGTCAAGTAACATTGGACACAGTGGGCACCTAGCAGACTCATAAAAGTGGCGCCAAAAAAAAGATTTGACCTCAAAAAAGCCGGTCGACAATGGCTCGTTTTCCAATCCCAAATGTGATTCAGTGTAGTCGCTACTGATCCTTATAAGGAAGAGGTGACATCATACGGTATGTGTCGAAATGGTGCCTGTGAAACATTGTTGAAAAAAGTAATTGAATGTCTGAATGACAATGGCTAGGTTGTTTTGTTTTTAATAACGATTATAATAATCATTTATTTTTGGAAGTTATTCTCATTATATTAAAGACATCAATATTTGGCAAATTTAAGATACAAACGCCAGCACATCAAGGTACTTGATCGTCAGCGGCGTCTTTACCAAATTCTCATAGATTGACAGACTATTGTTGCGTTTAACATTGCATCACCTCGCTCAACTGCCGTCTTCCTTCCTACTCACTCAGTTTTTTTTTTTTGAATGGGCTTAATAAACTAGCGCGCTTTACCATCAACGACTGCAAAAAAAAAGAGATTGTTCTGTTAAAATTTATAAATTATAACTTTATTGCTGAAGCCAATCAACCTTAATCCACAACCCCCTTATTACAAAACAAGGATTTTATTTAGATCAGGTTTAAATCACCTAAATGGTTGGTTATTAAATTATGCATCTACCCATTATAGAAATGCAGTTCTTTATATAAAATTACAGGTTAGTTCGGTACTAAGTTGTCGCTATTATATTAAAAAATTGAGTTAACCACAAATTCGAAATACAAATACAGACTCAATGGCTACGTCTGAAACTAAAGTTAGATTTCATTTTGTAATAAAGGGATAATGGCTTAGCGTTGAAAATATAACAGTTTCGTGGTTTGTCAAAACGAATTCCACAATCCATCTATATTATTAAACGTGTGTCGTGTCAAAATATAGCATGTCGCAGGTGGATTTAAGAATTAATAAATGATATTTAAATGTATGCGCCGAATCTCATAAATGTACTTAATTTGTATTTTATTTTGTTTCAGGTAATTGAAGCTGTTTATAGTAACGGGGTGCTAATAAAGTACTTTATCAGCAATTGGGCTAATAGAAAAGTGTTTGGTCTGGTCCAAGACAAAACGGGGCGAAAATATAAGTTAGGTTTCATCCCAACTTAGATTTAATTCAAACTGTCAAGCATCAGTCATCATGATGAAGAGCGTGCAGCAGGTGATAGGTGACATTATTAAAATTTAATCCCTCATGTACTTTACCAATAAAAAGTTAATTAAGTACGAATAAATATTTATTAAAATAAACTCGTGATGGACAGTGTTAACCGAACACTTAGTAGAAGCCTCCTTGATTGTAATTTTGGCCGTAACCCTGGTTGCCAGCTCCGTAGTTGTTATGGCCGTAGAGGTTGTGGCCTAACGCGCCGGTCTGCATAGCACCTCCCACGTCGTGGCTATAGGCCTGGTGGTGATGGGTCTCCTGAGAATCAGGAAATGAGATTAGTATGACATGTTATATTCTAGGAGACAACAATCTTATCAAGGGTTGTCCAGTAATTGGGTTGTGAAGGTTAGATAGACATTCACAATCAAAATGCTAATATTGAACAGCACCTAGAAGCTGACCCTGAGATGGGAAAAGGGAAGGCAGATTCTAGGAGACAATTTTGTATGTGCTGCAATGAGCACTTAGAACCTTGATCATCATCATCTCAGCGTTAATCCCATCGCGTTGGAGTCTGGAGTCCGCTTTACCAGTCCAACTGCTGATTTTGGCTAAACTTCGATATTTTCCGTGAAGCGACTGCCATTTGACCTCCACAACCCGAAGGCGATATCAAAGCATTGCAGTTAAACCAATTGTTGGACTTTTGAGGGTTCCAACAACCCGTCACGACTGCCATTAGATGTTCGTATGGCAACCGGGACCAACGGCTTAACGTGGTTTCCGAGGCACGACCAGACCAGTGCAAATATTCGTATTCATGCATACAAATATTTGGACTGCGCAGGGATCGAACCCGTGTCTCCTTTCGCAGCGGCCGCGTTCGCTACCGCAACGTCACGGTGGCTGTCAAACTCAGAACCTTGATATATTTTATTATGCGATGTAAATGATCTTAAGTAACACGTCAACTCAAAAGACAAGGGAAAGAGATACTTATTTATCTTAATTGGCATAAAGGTCAATAAATTTAGCAAAGGTCAAAAATGGTCTACGTTTTTGTAAGGCGGATGATAATATCAATCATACTGATAAACTGTGTCATTATCTCAAAACTTTCAAATAATCACCTGATCGAAATCGTTCACCTGTTGACCAATATTGTGGCCAACGCCGAGGGAGCCTCCGCCATAGCCCGAGTTGCCATAGCCGTTACTTCCACCGAGGTAGCCGCTTTGTCCGTACCTGCTTCCACTCCCGTACCCTCCGCCGATTCCTCCGAGGCCTATTCCGGCCCTAATTGGACCCAGACCTGGAAGAAATTGAGAACGACTTATTTTATAGAAAAGGCTCGTTTCAAAGTTTACTGGGACTCAGTTTTATGCTTTCCGCCAGCGACTTCGCCAGCGTGGAATTCGGTTATATCGCGCTTTTTAGATCTCCCTCGGGAATATCAAATTTTTCAATAAAAGGTAGCCTATGTCCTTTCTCAGGGTCTAAAGATTTGTCTGTGCCAAATTTCATCAAAATCGGTCGAGAGGTTTAAGCGGGTAAGCGTAACAGACATACAGAGTTACTTTCGCATTTATAATATTAGTATGAATAGTATATACATAGTATGGATTAAAACAAATACTAATACATTAGTAGGGCATTTCTCTGAACTGTACAAAGAAGGCAGCTCAAATAATATATTATTAAGGCAACCGTCATGTTTTGCAGTGGCTACAGTTCACTCGGTTTGATCCTGCAGGACATCCCATTCCGTTAAAAAAGAAACCTATCAAGTGCGAATCCGACTCGTGCAACGAGGTAGATATGTATCTAACTACAAAACGGTTTTCCATTTTTCTTTCACTTGTGTCACATGATATTATAGCTTACCAAATTTCCCTTTTGGGATAAAAAAAAAAAAACCTTAAAAATATTCAGTGCAGACGTGTAAATGTGTGCGTGTTAGTTAAAAAAGAATAAGTGAAACAAATAATGCATACCTCCTTCAAGACCAATCCCGGTACCGAGTACGTTCCCAAGCCCGGTACCGAGTACGTTCAGCCCGGTACCCAGTACGTTCCCAAGCCCGGTACCCAGTCCGGTACCAAGGCCGGTACCTAGACCTGTACCGATTCCGCTACCGAGACCCGTGCCGATTCCGTCCAGCCCGATTCCACCGTAAGGCTTGGCCTGGACCGCGGCCACGACGACCAACGCTACGATAATCTGGTTAAAGGAATAAAGAATAAGTTGAAAGTGTTCATTAATATTAACACAAGTAAAAATTGCGGACCAAAATCCAAATGCAGGCAAAGAAATCTTCAAGATCAAAAATGATAAATGAATGCAGTTAAATTTGTTTAGATTTTTATAAGACCAAGAGAAGCTAGAAATGACTTCGCAACAGGAAAGTTGAAGTTTTAAAAGGCGACGGACTTTTGTTAAGTCAGATAGCTGATAGTAACTCACCATGCACTTCATTGTCACTATTGTATCAGAACTGTTAACATAATGTCCAAAACTACGACACGTTTATCTTATATAGTTCTACTTATATCAAAATCTAATTACTAATTAACGAGCTCTTAATGATCCGAACTGACGACCGTAGCGATTCGCTCAAGTTTAGGGAATTTTGTGGCAAACGCGTTTTTAGTAAAACCCAAATCGATGTGGTTTCCCAAATTATGCAGTTTTACTGGAAATCATAACGTTGCATCAGTCGTCATTTGGAATTGATGTTTTCCCAATTGCTACCTAGATGCAGTTGTCAAGTGCCTATTGTGATTTAGTGTTTCAAGTCGAGTTAAATATCTGTATGGTGCTTGTATTAAGTGTAGAAGTGTGTGTATTTTATTATTTTGTGACCATATGTGAATCCTGACACGGGACATACAGTTTGATAAAATGTTTGCATGGCTTACGGTTAAAAAAAAAATGAATGAGTATGTATTCTCAATAAATTGCATTAGAAGCATCATGGTGATGATGATATGCCACCTCAGTTACTTAGTGAGCTTTATTCAGCCAATTAGTGCGCTTTACCATCAACGATTGCGTCACTGGTTACCATCAGGCGGGATTACGGTCAAGCGCTAGTTTATAATTTATAAAAAAAAAAATTACGTAAAGCGTCGTTAGACACTGACGACCAATGATACTACACATCTACAATATCTCCATAAAACTCTATTGTACTTGCCTCATACAAATTCACAAGAGCCTTTAGAAAAATCTTAAATAAGCGAGCATTAATTGAACGGACAGGCACCATTCTATGGGGAATACAGCGGATTTCTTTGCTGATATTAATTAAACCAAGCCGCCATCATTGAATTCTTGGCTAATGAATGAGTAACAAGACTGCCAGGTCTTCTAAGATCGAGGGATTTACTCACTGGATTAATTGTACGAGAATTTTACAGGGAACTCTTTAGTTAGAGTATACAGACAAAGTCTCGACTGTGTAAACGGGGTTTCTTTAAAATTGTTAGCATTGTTTACTTAATCTTTCTTCTTCAATGGAAACTGTTTTGCAATGGTTATACTTTAGATATGACTTTAGATACTTACTGATACTTTTATGACTTTAGATATGTTTTCAAGTAAATTCCAATTCTGGATAATAGGCCAGTATTATTCGGAGTTATCAAAAAGTTATCTATAAAGTATTTGTGTATCTACCTTAGTATATTGTAGTAATAATATTTGCATCAACGATAGTTCCATTTGTGGTTCGGAAGAATCTGTCCATTCTTTGGTTGCCTGGAAGAGATCGCATTAGCGATAAGGCCGACAATTGTATGTTTTTTTGTGTTGAATGTTTTTATTCGATATTTGATTGGTGTACAATAAAGAATATATAAATAAATAAATACACATTTTCCCTTTATCTTCGAAATTATTCAAGTTCTGTAGCGTTCCTCTGTTTCTTCATGACCTTTAAAATATAGAATATGGAAATTCAACTATCTAGACTTTGACACTACATTGAGAAACTACGTAGTTTACTAATCATATAGGTTAACTTTAAGCCCTTTGTTATGAAGTTACTAACTAGTATTTCTATGTCCTCTTGTGATGCAAATATACGCAAATGTTGGCAGTCACCATACTATTTCTGTCCAACTTTAGGTTTGTTAAGCAGTTATGCTGTTGGATTGTGCAACTGATGTTATATACTACTTCACGCTTCTGTTTCAAAGTTCCCTTTAGAAATGCTATATGTTAAAAATGCTAGCTAGACGTAACCTGCACTTGGCAAGCTTACTATGTATTTGGTGTTATTAAGTCTCGCTCTACTTTTTACTTATCGACAAACTATCGTGGACAAGTAGGCACAAAATTGGTGAGGGAAGAAAATGTTTTCAACAGCTTTTCATCCTACAGCACAAGTCAGCGACTTTTAGAGGCGGTTTCGCTATGCTGCCTCTAAATGCTGATACAATATCCCTCCTCCGATAAAGTATAGTAAAAGTTATTTGACTTTCAAATTGAAATTAAAAGAATTTCTTTTAAGCCATCAATAATATCTCACTCTTAGGTTAGGTGGTCTTAGGTACTAGTAGCAGCTGGACGAGAGTTGCCGAAGATCTAGTACCTGGAGTGGCACAAAATTGGTAAAGCCTATGTTCAGAACTGGACTGTCATGGCTGTTAGATTAACATCGCGAGTAGAACATGAATCAGGTTGGCAAATGAGCGTGCGGAGTGGTGCCATAAAAGAGTGAGCTATGAGCAGCAGTGGCTGGAGTGGGGCCGGTACAAATAGGTATTTAATATAGAAATCTAGTCCTTCCTAACCTACGGTTCTCAGACCTGCCCCCCTAATCGGCGTACACATTTTTGTCAAATGATTGCGACTTGTTGGGATCGTTTGGACCGAACGGACCAATGGGCGGTCCGAACGCGTTGGAGCGCGAATACGAAACACCATACTGTATTCCAAAACGGGCATAATGGACGTAGGAAGTAAGGTTGCTAGGCTCCAATGGGATTGGACGGTAACTACCACAAACCATCGCCTTAGACCTATATTTAGTCGTCGTTACTAACAAAATCCTAAAAGTAACATCATTGTGTAATGTAAATAAGTGTTCGCCATATAAACAAAAGTAGAGCTATATATTCATCAGCGGTTGATTCAATTGACTGAAGTAACCTTGGTTGTTTGTTTACATTGAATCTAACGATGTGTGTACCCATAAGGGCTTGCATGAGTCAGGAGCAGAAATAGAAGTCGTTAACTTTAAATTAGGTAATGGAAATAATAAGAGCTACAGTTCACGTTTAGGCGGAAAACGGTTTAGAAATTTGAAAGACTTTATTGTATATTACGCTAAAAACTGCAAACAAGCAGTACCTCTGGTCCTCTCTAAGGTTCTTCAAACTAGATATTATTATTGACTTTTTAATTTGTACAGCATGCGAACAATCCGTTCTTTTGCTTTATGTGCATGGCTTAACCTTGTGCATAAACGTAGGCTATTACTTAGGAGCCTATAACTATGAATAACAACATTCTTGCAATCATACATACATACTTGAAACTCACGCCATTTTCCCATGCGAATAGGTTGAAAACACAGAATCCATGCACCTTTAAAGATTCTTTTCTTACATACTCATATTGTAATGATCCTTTTATCAGTGTTTTTATAAAAATCACGATATGGGTATTCTTGCAATAAAAATAACTCATTAAAGTGAGATTTCTAATATTCAATTCAATTAAATTCATATACAATTTTCCCACTTTGAAGTTATTAATAGTAACAATGCCTATTTTTCCGAAGTGAAGCATTCTATTCATTATTTAACGTTATGTGTTGTTCATGCAACAAAGATCGTTGCCAACTTTATGTAAATATATTTTAATATAATATTTAGTAAGAAACCGACACACGTGGTTCCACTCAAGAAATTACCATACGACCAAAAATATTCGTCTAAAAATATTATGTGGGTCAATTTAAAATGATCGTTAATGACTGGGTGTTAAAGATCTTATTAGATGTGAGACATGATAAGTCACACATATATAGTCGATCAGACCGGAATCGGCTGTGAAGTGTTAGAAATAAGGATTATTTTGGTATGGTAGTGATATCAAGAGCGTACTTCAATTTTTTTATGGTTTATATTCGAATTTCCTGTTGGTAGCCGAAATTGAGCGTGTGATTTGTGAATATTTATGTTAAAAAAAAAAAAAAAAAAACTTATTTGGACACGAAATAAATTGGCCACAAACGGATGTATCATCTTTTTCTTTTTTAAAACTATACAACACAATCTGGCGTGCATTTTGCAACCAACTACTTTTCTTAATATCTATTAAAATCGTAGTAGTTGATTGCACAATGCACGCCGCACACTAATTATGATAGTAATTTATCAGTAGTTTACCTTGTAATTGTGAGAGAACTAGATGATGTTATTTTACAATGTCAAGTAGCGTTACAAGCAAGTAGCAAACTACTGACAAGCAAAGGCAGGACCACAGCCATGGGCTGGGGAGTTTGTTCCGCCACTTCTTCCCAGCGAAAGCACTAGGAAGTGTCGATTGGTGGGCGTTTTGGGGGACTGTCTTATGTAATATTGACGTTCAAGAATTAGTGCTGATTCTCAGCTTAATTTGAATAAATGAATTTTAATTTTGTTGTGTCTATTACTGGTTGTAGGTGTCATCGTGAAATTAAAACGATAGCGTCAAATACCCATTATATAAACATAAGAATTTCAGTTCACTTTCGGGTTATGGAACATTAAACTAAATGTTATATTTACAAGTCTAAACATAATTCCATTGCTATTGGTACCAAATAGTTGGTAGGATTTCTTTGGTCACTCAAAAATCAACTTAGAAGTTAGAATAAATACATTTCACTAACCTAAGTGGTTATGGAATGTAAATTATATGAGACTAGCTTTCCGCCCGCGGCTTCGCCCGCGTGGAGTTCGGTTATATCGCGCTTTTTAGATTTCCCTCGGGAACATCCAATTTTTCCGGGATAAAAGGTAGCCTATGTTCTTTCTCAGGGTCTAAAGATTGTCTGTGCCAAATTTCATCAAAATCGGTTGAGAGGTTTAAGCGGGAAAGCGTAACAGACAGACAGACAGACAGACAGACCGACAGACAGACAGACAGACAGAGTTACTTTCGCATTTATAATATTAGTATGGATTATAGATACTGCTATAATTATGCAGATATGTCGGGAGATCTGGCGACAGGATTTCCCTACTACAGTGGTACAAGGGTTTTAGCACCTGAATGATGCTGACAGCCGGTCTATTCTGTGAAATTCTAGCTGTGAAGGCGAATTGAGAATGAAGTGAGCTGTGAATCTTTAGATTCTCAGCTCACTTTTTACTATCCATATATTTCGGGTAGGAACCCGACATTAAGGCACAGTTTACAGTGCGATATTTTAACCATCTCAGCATGAACACATTAGGGATAGATACACGGACAGGACAGCTTATTCTAAGTTCACTTCAACTAATTTATTACTGAATTTTTCACAGAATGGATAGGCAGGAGCGTTGTTGGTGAACATTTGTGAAATTGTATTGCAAAAATAAGATGCAGCCTTAGTTCTTATTCTGTAAACATGCCAAAAGGCCTTCTAGCCTTATGCAGTCAGCAAAAGCAGTCGATTTCAAAATCTTAATTATTGAACAAAATATTTAATTCGAAATCGAAACCAAACTAACATTTAATTGAAGAATGATTGACCACCATGATTCTTTTTGTCTCTTCTTCTCCCGACTTTTTTGCTGATCGCACATAAAACATGTCAAGCATCAAATCAGTGAAAAATATCGACTGGGTACCCTTGTGTCATTGTATCCCATCCATCGTGTTCTATCCGACGCGTTTGAGGACAAGACCTCTCCTGTCCTCAATCTCTTTATTTATTAGGAAACCTTTGTGTAATCAACATCTTAACACAATATTCACCACAGACTAGCTAAGCATGATATAAATCAAAATCAAAAGCCATTTATTCAAATTAGGCTGAAAATCAGCACTTTTTGAACGTCAATATTACATAAGACAGTCGCCAAAAACGCCCCCTTTCGCCATTTCCTAAAGCAATCGCTATAAACTATAAAGAGCAATGTAGTTAGAAAGAATCCATAGGCAAAATCAAAGTAACACAAGAATAAGAGAACTTTGATGAAAATAAGTAGAATAACGTTTGTCTGTTTCATACCAACTACTGAATTTGCCGCAAAGAACGTAAATCCAAGACAAAGGTGGTGATAAAAAGGGAAATAAAAAAGCTTCCCAAATTTTCTAGTGCAGTGGTAATTAGTAAGCAGTCGTATGTAGCAGATGTTTACTATGACATGACGTGGAGTCAGTAATCAAAGAACAGAAGGTTTACTTCAATCTCGTGCGATGAAAAACCAATGTGTGAGTTAAGATAAAAGGACTTGGTATCAAAGTCTAGAGCCAGTTAGCAGAGCAATCACCATTGTCTTTTTTGTTGCTTTGGTTTCTGAAAATTATGGGACTTGGTCTTGCAGTTTCTTTAGGAATAAAAAACTTGGAAATTAGCAACACATTTGCGATGCTTTTGTGTCCTTCCCTTACAAGTTCTACATAATTAAACAACTAGCTGAACAAGCTTTCGTTATGCTTTTTGTATCCAAACAACTGCAAACTAATTCCATACAAAATGAAATTTATCTTGTATTTTACTACGTTGTTGCTAAAATGTCTACTAGCTACAATTTACGCTTTATACTTTGTTATCCTGCAGCTCGAAACTGTAGTGTTCCGTCTCTATATCCTGCGGGCTCGATGCTACATTCAATATTTACAAAGCTTAAAACCTATAGTTGAATCCCGCATCCCAAAAATACTTAGAATCCAAATAGCAATATCGTGTTCCACCTGTATGAATATTGACATTTTACAAAATATATTTTGCTCTTTTTTCCATTAAAACGAACGATTGATGAATGAAGAATGAAGATGAATGAAGATTGGGAATTCTATTGGTTTTAATTTACTGTGGCGAATATTCTCTGCTCCTGGTGAATGCGAAGGTAGTGCAAACTTAATTAATACCCGCGCGTTATCTCGTTCTTTTAGACGTATCTCGAAGCCAGCCCAGAAGTGCTTTTATAAGCGTGACACCTTTACTGCAGGATGTATTACTCGATGACGAACTTGGCTGAAATTTAGTTTTTAACCGAAAACCTAAGAAAGTAGTGTAGAAATGAATGCAAGAAGCAAATAGTAAAAAAAATTATGCGTTTCTTTTCGAATAATTAAGAAACAACTTTTCGAAGGTACGTTCTTCAGACCCCTCCAGATTGACCGTGTTGCAAACATTTCCTGCTGCTGAAAATTGGCCAGTCGGCTGGAATGCCACCGATAATAGTTTTCTATTCTTGTTTGGCGATATGGCTGAAACGTAGCCGAATAAGTGTCAAAAAATATTATTATACCCTCAAACCTATACGCCGCAAGTGCTTGGCAGCCTGAATAGGTATGATTGTATCTAAGTATTGTTTTTAAGTTCGTGTCCTGGGTTTGATTCCCGCACGGAACAAATATTTGTATGGTCTTCAGGTAGTTTTTCCGGGTCTGGCTGTTTGTGTATGTGACTTTAATTGTTTGTAAACACACCCACGACACAGGAGCAATTCCTAGTGTGGGGCAAAGTATTTTTTTAAGTGTAATATTGTAGATAGGCCAATAAATAAAATAAAATATAAAAATATGGTAGTACTATCTCAAATAAACTCTTCCAAAAAGGCGCTTGACTAGGTATATATACAATACCCATTTTTTCAGCTTTGATGTCATGAAACATCTAGTCAATTAGCTCCGTTTCGCTATGACTACGTAGATCTGTGTGTAAGCTCTGCGAGCGAAATAGATAGGTACGATTGTACGAAGGTGTGAGTAAAAGAGATGCCAACCCCACCCTTCGGTGCCGGCCGGGCGTACGATCCGAGCGTCATCCTCATCCTCATCGCGTTAGTAGGTATCACATCATACATAGAACACTTCGGACCTCTCCCTGTCTGATGTGGTATCCAGTGATCGGAATAGGTAAAGCTATTTAGATTCATTGACCGCAAGCTATTTAGATTTTATTATACCCAATTTTTCTCAACCTCTCGACTCTTCGATGGACACGTTTATTAGTAGATTTTAGAGAACTGCCACTATTTAAACATCAAGACTGCAACGGCGAAAATTAATCGCATCGTCCATTATCTTCGATTTATAACCCTCCAGCTTCTCTGATGAATCACGTCGCGTATCACCCTTCTTCCTCCCTCACCCCCACCATCTCTTCCCACAGACTCATTGAGAGTGCCCTTTTGCGGCAGGCGCTTCAGAACCTTACCTGATGAGGGACCGATCGAACGCATCGGCACCGCATCTGGTATGGTGTAACATACAAAGAACTTGTGTACAATACGCAAACGCTGGTTATGTCTGTAAAACTCTCAGAGACACGACGCACTATGGGAAAATCGCGTATGTTTCGTCTCAAAACTCCGTATCTCAGTTATTTCAAAACTAAATGATCTGTAATTTTGCATACATATACGTGAATGTATAAGGTTTAAAAGAAAAAATAATAATTTTGAAAATTATGTTTATTAATTTATTTAAAAAATAAAAAAATAAAAAATACATGCATTTATAAGAAAATATACTTTTTTTTAAATTTACTTACATAAAATAGAATTAAATATCATTGTATAAACAGTGTCTAACGAGAAAAAAATAATGTACAAAATTCAACAATCTCCTACAGATTTTCGTTGACAGCAAGAAGGGACTTGGCTTCATCGAAAAGTTCTTTCGATATTGTTTCTGAGGTATTTCTCAAACTTGATATATATGGATCAGAAGTGTACAATAAGGTATGGAACACGTCTGTATTGGTAGCCGCTCTTGAACATTTTCTAGAATGATGAAGTCTAAACTTTTTGTAATCCTTGTTGCCGCTCCGAAGACGCTCAAGAATCCCGAGCGTCTTCGGACAATTGTCCGATAGGTAATATAGCATAGTACTCAATGATTTTTTAAGATAAGATAAGATAATAATTTATTTTGCTAGAATACGAGTATAAATACATTAGCTGGTAGTTTCAAATATTGTCCGTTATATTCAACCATTATCAGGTATGCAAAAATGTCACATACTTAAGCCGAAAAACTCAATAAATTATATTGTAACAATTTTCTATCCAATAAGTTAAATTACATTTCAATATTATAACAATGATGTCGACACAGAAGCCATACAAATACCAATATCAAGATAAAAGCTAACGATGAAGTTAAAAATGTCAAGGTAGTCAATATACAATTAAAAATGTCACCTGGTAAAAAAAAAAAAATAATAATAATGTTTAAAGTGTCATACTTATTTAAAATGTCAGTGAAATTAAAATATAAATCTAAAATATTAAAATCAAGTACATTAGTTCATGTTAGCTTCTCTGTCAAATATTCAGAAATATTATAATATGCCCTTTCTACCAAAAAACTTTTCAGCTGTGTTTTAAATGTATTAATGTTTAATCCCTTCAGGTAGCTCGGTAAATGGTTGGTGGTGGCTCCGTGAATAAGTATTTTATGTACGGAGGAAGGCATATAATACCAATTATAATTATTTACGTACAGTTGGGCGGTACTATATGCGTATTCACCGAACTTTTTTGAATCAATAGCCATTCCAGATGACATAGTTTGTAGTATAATGTACATTCGTTTTATAAGTTCTACGTCTACACCTGTAATGTCTGCAGAGCAAGAGTAATTCTGAAAAAATCTCCGAGCTGTGTTGCCGTCATTACTATTTCCAGTGCCTTGTCGAGGTTTATCGATATGCAGTCCCATTTCCTCCCTAAACCGCTTTTGTACCAGATTTTTCTTTTCGTCTTTGTTTTTTTTATTTTCTGGTGTAGTGGCTGACCACTTTTGGAAAGACAAGTTATAGGAAATGTGTAAAATCATCTCCATACTTCTTATCCAAGCGTGTAGTGTTGACAGTCCATATTGAAATGAACTTTCATTCACATCTCGTGTCCTAACTGCCTCTAAGTTATTCATTTGCCGAGGAGTAGCACCACAAATTGTACAAGAAGCGCTCGAAGGAGTTTCAGTTAAAACTTGTGCTACTTTACCATCAATCATGGTTAAAAATAGGTTATGAGTAATTTCAATTACTTCACCATTCTTATTTATCATGGAAGGAGACAGGTTTTCAATTTGATTTTTGATATCAGCCACAACAGAAGCGGTTTTTTCAGGAGTTTCTTTGGCAAATTCTATCAATATAGGTCTGCAATATCTTACGGATGAGCAAGTTTCATTTTTCCAAATAACAATATTAGTTGTCTCATCTATGAGTTTAATGGGTACAAGTGAAGCAATAAAAAGGTTCGCATCTGATGTGAAATCGCTTTATAACTTCTGTGAATATTTGAAAATAGGTATTAACTGCTTTTTTAAGGCAACTGAATTTCTGATGAACAACTGTGGATGTTTCAGGGTTCGCCTTTCTTTTATAGGCCAATGAATTAGTGCTATGTGCAAAAAGATAAAAAAAAAAAAAAATGTCTACGTTTTGGTTAGCTGGTAGTGTTGCTTTTGGGGTAAGGGAATAGTGACATTTAATAATGATTTTCACTTATCGCTGTTTGAAACGATCATTACCGCGACGGCTTAACAGGTTGGATTGGCAATTAGGAATATGCAGTTTGAAGTCTAGAAAATTGTAGGTTTATTTAATATTCAGTGAAACATTTCTTGAGAAAACTTTTCCTTTAATTCAATTCTAGAAACTTTTATTCCTGTAGGTTTAAGAAAGTTTTGTGGAACTTAGAACTCGTTTGAATCTTAAAAGTTTTATCAAAGACACCGAGAATAGAGTACCAAAGTCTTTTTTTTTTACGGAACTTAGCCTTTTTGTCAATGTTTTTTTTTTCTCTATAATTACGGATTTCTTCTATTTACGATAGCAGGATTATTATAGTACACTATGCAGAATACACAGAGTAGTACTACTTCAGTCCCTTGAGAAGTTTCTGTAGAAGTTCTGGTGATTAGGTGCAATGAAATTTGCATAATATAAAGACCGCTTAACACTTTACTAACTAAACGACTACTCCACTATAATACATACAACCTTACTGCTTCTTCTATTTAAACCAACCATTCCACACGAAAAGCAACTTTAACTGCTAAACTCAAGACTCATTATCCTTAACGTCAAGAAAAAACGTGAAGAACATTTTTGAGAGCACTTTCCAAGGGTACTCGTCAGTTTTAAAAGGGAGCGTCCGTCCCGGGGCTGAAATTAACACCCCTAAATACATGGATCACGACGGGCCTTTGATAACGAACATTTTTAATTGGCGCTTGTAATCCTTTGCCGACTGCAGTGAATTGCTGTGTAGGTTTTTATTCGGTGTTTTCGTGTAAAGCGAGTTTTTTATAGCTTATGATGGAACAGGTGGGAAGTTCTCAACGAAATATGGACAGTTAAATCTGAGTGAAGTATTTTTCTTTGGTGTCAAAATTGGGAGACTTCCCGAATTGACGACCTGAATACACCTAATTTTCGTGAATCTGTTCTTGAAAAGTCATAAAAGGGTATATTATTATAAATGACAGTCTCCGTGGCGTAGTAGCGAATGCGGCAAGTATTTGTATACATGAACATAAATATTTGCACTGGTCTGGTCGTGCCGCAGAAAGCACGTTAAGCCGTTTGTCCTGGTTGCCATGCCAACATCTAATGGCAGTCGTTACGGTTTGTTTCTAGCCCTCAAAAGTCCAACAATTGGTCTAACTGCAATGCATCCATATCGCCTTCGGGTTGTGGAGATCAGACGGTAGTCGCTTCACGGAAAATATCGAAGTTTAGCCAAAACAGCAGTTAGGTTTAGGACTAGCGACTGGGATTAACGCTGAGATGATGATGATGATGAGTATTAATGACCAGTTGGAAAAGTTTATGAAATAGATTAATTTACATTCGAGCTTTTTTTTGCATTTCGATTTTATACATTTAGAAGATGTATGTTGTGCAAAAAAACCTATCTACCTTCATTACTTACTAAGTATGTTCCGGTCAGCTTCAGTGTAGCCCTATACAAATAAATACCAATATTGAACATGAAGCGGAGGCTTATCTGGCCTCCGCAGGAAGGCTTTCTTCCTGCTTTACTACATCCTAAAAAACTTGCTATCACTTGTAATTCATAAATATTTGAGCTGAAGCTAAACTTGGCCCACGGCATTTTAAGCAGCGGTCCTAATTAACTGTTATTAGGAGCATTATCGCTTAGTTTACGAACTCATTATTGTTGCCAAACTTCTGTCAAACAAGTCTGTTAGTTTATCCACTTCTTATTAATTCATTTGTGTAAGTTTAACGAATTAGTTTTTCTTTAGAGATTTATTCCATTTACTTTTAGTTTTAACATAATTATTCTAGTTTTAGGTCGAGTTTATATTGAAATGAAAAAATTACAATCACAATAAAATGCAATTCGCCTAATCAGCCTACAGTTCCCACTGTTGGGACACAGGTCTCCTCTCTGCGACATAGAGTGGGCAGTAATCCAACGGGACAAGTGCTTGTATGGATCACGTTTTTGATTTTTTGTTTCAGGATATGCCAGTTTCTTCAGAACGTTTCCTTCACCATTTTGCGAGCAAAAAGTATTTCGTTTGTTTTGATATGATTATCCTGCATACCGCCGTCATAACAAACTGCTCTGCGGAGTATAACAACACTGTTGGATGGTCTAAGCAGCGTAGCTATTAGCGGCATCGATCTGAGCTATTGGTTTACTTAAGATGAGGTGTCAGTGAGAGCGTACAGCGAGCAAAATAAGTTTTAAACTCTTCTTTGTGGACGTGTAATCATCAAGTCACCTCTCCCGCTCTGGGCGGAGCGGAAGAGCGTGTCAGACTTTTACTGATTATAACCCACTCGTGTTCCTTCACTTGCCTGTGCGCCAGGGGTACGGTTTCTTTTTTAACCAACCCGCAACCCTGACCCAGGAGGCAACGGTCTTCGTGAACCCCGTCACTACGTCCTGCATTTCTTTGAGGCGCGCGTGAAACACAATGCGCCGTCTACCCGGGCCTGGTCCTTACAGGGCGGCGAGCTGCCAACTGCTCGCCGCCCGTAAGTCTATGTAGTATGCCTACGGTGGCTTATGTTATATAGCCTAAAGCCTTCCTGGATGAAGGGCTATCCAACGCAAAATGAATTTTTCAAATCGGACCAGTAGTTCCTGAGATTAGCGCGTTCAAACAAACAAACAGCTATTGTATATATTCAGCTATTATACAGTATGTTAAATAACAGAGGGCGTTCCCTTAAACTCGTTAATATATATCATTAATAGATTAAAATAAAAATATCAGCATAGAAAAATAAGCATAAAAAAATCCGAATAAAAAAAATTCTAATTGGAAATAAATTTGAAACCTCCTGTTTTAAATCAAAATAGTAGTCGTCATGTATAAATAAATTGCGACGTTGCCGTCTTTCATGTTCGCGTGTACAGTGTGTTTCTTTTACATGTCAATTTAAAATTTTTATTGAATATTTTCTTATTGGAAAAAATTTTAAAACATTTTGTTTTCGAATGGAAATATTTTTTTTAGCATGTATGTATGCTATACTATTTCGGGTTAACGGGAACGCCCTCTGTTAGTTAACATACTGTATATTAGTATAGATAATAGTAATGTATTAATAAAAACACTGCGCTAGCGGCAGCAGTACCTACTTAGCTAGTGATGGGGTCACCAAGATACAGGCTTTGTCTAGTTTTGGACCCGCAGTTAATTCCATCAAAATTAAAAGTTTTCTGCTGCTTGTAATTGCATGCTATTACCTGTATGTTGCTAAACTAAGTGTAAGTTTTTTTTTTTTTATATCGTCCCCACGTCGGTCAAGCAAAATCACTGCTTCATTGAGTACCATAAGTGTCAAAACGACAAAGAAACGCGGCTATCAATTGACGCGATAACGGGCTTTAATGGCCTTGATAATAAAAAACTGTTTGTTCACTAACAACTATGCATCGTTGGTCTACTAGTGGTAACAGTTGCGACTGCTGAGCGGACCACATCGGTCCAAAGCCCAGCGGCGTTCTAGGACTTTTCGGTTAGAAATATCACCGTAGTCCAGTAGAAGTTAAGGCTTGTCTCTGGTTAATTGGCAATAAGTTTGTCTATCATAATACTTGAAAACATAATTGGCGAAGTTATGAATAGTTTACACATTTCTGCTTTTCCTTTCGGTATTACAGCCGTGATATTATACTTCCATTGTGCTGAAAGGAAACGGTTTTCCTATAGGTAGAGACATTAACTAATGGAAAGTGGGCTTAATAAGAAAATTGCGTGTCTGTTGGTCCTTAGGTAGTAGTAATTTCAAGGACGAAATACATTGGTTTTTAATTAAAAGCTTTGGCAAAGGATTTCGCGATATTGTACAGTATTGTACTGCTTTTCTTTGTAAGTCCTATTATACTTAATTTCTGTTTTAATTTATTAATTTGACTGCATATTTGGTGGATAAATAACAACAGCTGCACATGACAATCCATCATGTTAGCGAAGACCGGTACCCCACCTCAAGTTTACTATAAAAGGCCCGGTCTACCCGCACTCGGGGTTCTTGTCCGATGAAGGCCAGGGCGATGTCCCTTAGTGCGAAATCGCCTAATTTTAATTTAGTTTTAAGTGCCCCTGGCTGGAGGCTTTAATTAAGGGATTTTAATTAAGGCATCCACAAGAAAGTCCGGTTAAGTAGTTACGGCCTCTAATGGCCACCTACGAGATGCCATATCAAAAAAAAAAAGCACTCGGGGTCTTTTTCCGACAAGCATCACTCGGAGCGGTAACATCGTGCGAACTCTGTGAGACCTATATTTTCCATATTAATTAATAGCTGATTGCTATAGTTTGACATTTTATTGTGTACTCAGTGATTGTTATTTTGTCCCTATCTAAATTAGTAAATTCTGGTTGTAATTGTAATTCAAATGGATAATACACGAACATTGGAACTTCTACCTCTTGATTGGTTTCTTTTAATAAACACCACATCTGATCTTTTAACAATCAGGTTAAGCTACGATTGCCACGGTTAGCCTATGGATGAGAGCGCATTTTGACATAGGTACCGAAACCTCTCCATGCCTCGAAAGGCACGTTAAATCGTTGGTCCCAGCTGTCATTTGTGACAACCAGTCTTGTAAGAGGTATCACATTACCCAATAACTTGGGTTGGCAAATAAAAGGATCCAGCTGGGATGGGCAGCATTTGGTAAACTTCGTCGGGTATTTTCGTCGCCCATACCCCAATGTTTGAAGACTAAAATCTTCAACCAGTGCCTCCTACCCGTCATGACTTACGGAGCCGTGACATGGACACTAACGGTCAGGCTAGTCCAAAAGTTTAAAGCCGCTCAGCGAGCTATGGAACGGGCTATGTCGGGTGTCTCTCTGAAGGACTGCATCAGAAATGAGGTGATCCAACAGAGGACCAGAGTCACTGACATAGCTGAGAGGATTAGCAAGCTGAAGTGGCAATGGGCTGGTCACATATGCCGCAGGATCGACAACCGTTGGGGTAAACGAGTCCTCGAGTGGAGACCGCGTCTTGGCAAACGTAGCATAGGACGTCCTTGGGCGAGAAGGAGCGACAACATCAAAAAGGTAGCTGGTAGTGGCTAGCGGAGAACTGCTCAGGATCGAGCTTGTTGGCATGCCATGGAGGAGGCCTATGTCCAGCAGTGGACGAGTAGAGTCAGATGGTGATGATGATGACTTGGGTGTAGAGGGCAGATAGACAGTAAAAGCCCACTCCAACATGGTTAGGTAATAGTAGGCAGATAATTTGGATAGATAATTACAAACTTGTCATTGAATGTACCTCCATCCGCTGAGCTAATCGCTCCGTCGCAGTGTGACCCAACCTTTTTAAGACGACTGCGCTATCATTATCGAGTTTCATTTTCCTCTGAGACCGCTGAAATTCAGCTGAAATATTACGATAATGTTTTTATTGTAGACACTTCTCTAATCTACAGTGTTGCACGAACAATGTCAGGTTTTTCATTTAGTTTCGTGCGGTTTTTATTTTAAATCGTGTCCTCGTTACCTGAAAAGCGAAAGAAAACTCTGTTTTTATCAACGCGCACTAAATGCTGAAACTGATTTAGATAATTTGAAATATTAATAAGTCAATAGATAAAAGCAAGTTTGCTTGTATGCAAGTTGTTTGTGAACGTTATCACACGATGATGCACGTTATACAATTAGGGTTAGTTAAATAGTACTTATTGCTTGAGTAATACGCGCGGTTCCTGACAAAATCATTTTGAAATTTCTGTTACAATTTTACCTTTTTTTTTACCATTTGCCTTAGAAAGGTTCATTTTCGTACGTAACCTGACAGATTCCAATCGATACTGTGACTAAACAGTAACATTAATCCTAATACTTTCAACTGTTTTGAGATTCAAAATTTAAACACATTCGAATATAGAGCGGTTCCAAATTCAAAATTCTAATTCTAGGTAGACCATCTAAACGATTTTCGGTCATCGTTGACCTTAGCCAAGTTTAACTCGTCGCAGGGTAGAAAAACTTGTTGTTTTTTTTTGTATAAAATGTTGCCCAAGGCTTATTAATTACTCCTGTATTGTGGGTGCGTTTACAAATATTTAATAACATACCTACGCAAACAGCCTTAGGTACTTGTTGTACACGGTTGTGTCAACGAAATGAGGGTGACATTTTGTTTTGGTTGCTGGTAATAAACTGTCCGGCTCTGTTAATACGTTATAAAAATAAAGTTTTTCTAGACCTTCTATTTTTTGTTATAGCGACAACAGAAATGTGTCGTCTGTGAAAATTTCAACTGTCTAGCTACCAGGGGTTATGAAATACTGCCGGCTGTCAGACATACAGGTACACAAATGAAGTCTTCTTATTTATACCCGTTTTGGTCTTGTAGGTACCCCAAGGGCAAAAACGGGTGTTAATAATAACGGAACCTTAAAATAACCGAGTTCAACTCGCAAAATTACTAGGTACTACACTACATATTTATGTATATCAAATACTTTGGTAAAACAAGAGGCTCCTTTATAGGAGTTGGATAAAGATCTCTTTTCTTCATCCAGAGGATTAAATTTTTAGGGTTTCCTACCCAAAAGGTTTTTGTATTGATTATGGAACAGCACCCTTTGTGCGCCCGCCAGTCCGACTCGCAATTGGCCGGTTTTTAGCTTTATTTTATTTGTTGTTATAGGTCACTGAAAGGGCAATTAAGAGGGCTATGCTTAGTTTTACTGCGTGATCAAATCAGGAATGAAGGGATCCCCAGAAGACCGAGAGTAACCGACATAGCCCGAAGAATTGCAGCACTTAAGTGGCAGTGGGTCGGACACATTGCCCGTAGTACTGATGCCCGATGGGGCCGACAAGTTCTCAAATAGCGACCACGCACCGACAAGGTGAACCGACGACCTGGTGAAGATCGCGGGAAACCGCTGGATGCGGGAGGCGCAGGACCGGTCGTCGTGGAAATCCGTCGGGGAAGTCTATGTCCGGCAGTGGACGTCTTTCGGCTGAAATAATGATGATGATGATAACGTTCAAAGTTGGTTGTGAAAATTTCAAGTGTCTACATACTACGGTTCTTAAAAACAGGCCTGTCACGGACGGATGGACACCCAAGCCTTAATAATAGGACTCCGTTGGCCTCTAAAGTGTCCCAATATATCTTTGTACTGTTTTAGGCTCGCTTAATATTATTTATCTACTCTGTGAAGACAGCGGTCGACACGATCATTGGGTTTCATCTCGTTTGCTGAATTTCAGCCCCAATTTATATTGCGGCCATATTTTTACGAGCCATTGTTTTTATTGTCCGCTTGTTGATACATCGTCTTATCCCTTATGTTATTCTCTCATTGTCGGGCTAATTTATTAGGTATACTAATTACTATGTACCTTGTACATGGATACCTCGATATTTTTAAGAAGAGGTCATGTTTATTCTCAGTTTTGTTTTATTTACTTTTTCTGGTAATCCCTGTATACTTTTCCTAAACACGATATTAACGGTATGCATGAAACAGTTCATTTGTATTCCATACATCGAATAAAACCGAACGCCTGTCAGAAACATCTTAGCAAGCCTACACGTTACATCGAATAGAAAATGGAGTAACCGCAGGCGCTCACAAACCGACGGGTTTAGTTTAAGATATCTGTGGCTTGTTTTAATTAAACACATTTCCAAGTTGCTTACGGGACCAAAATTGATAGTTGAGTTATACAGTTAAATGCCTGTTAAATTACTCAGATCTTGTTTTAATGAACTGAACTTAGGTAGAGTGACTGGAATATATTATGAATTTCTTATTGTTACTTTGTTGATTGTTCTCCACCAAGTTCTCTCCTGAGATAACAAAATATCACATCTGTAGTCACCGAGAAATCAAGCAGAACTGTAGCTAGTTGTGTCTAAGTGCCAGAAGCTGAGTCTAAAGGTATCAACGGAGCAAATCCGGACTCCAGGTCACTACTTAGATAATTCTAGATAGAAAACACAATAACATAGGCGCCCAAGGCAATCAAACTGACGTCGACAACGTGACATGTCACGGATGGATAGAAATTAGCATAATCCGTCAAATTAGTTTAAAGTTGTGATAGTCATTGTGAAGTGATAGCAAAGGCAGTAATTTTATACCGGCCGGGTCAACGGACGAAAAATAATTGTTCATGAACTAACAAACACGAATATCATTATACATAGTTTCTTGCCCTTTTAATTGTATGAAACCTTAAGTGCTATTCGTCCTTGATAGCACGCAATCGTTCAACTACGCACAAGTGTAAATGAACTTTATGTGACCATCAATCCAGTAGGGGCGTGTGATGTGTTCAGATAATATTTCATTATATTATTATGGAAACATAATTATGTATTAGGTATTGAGGTTTATTCTTAAACGATTATTTAAGTACTATTTTTATACGTCAAAATAAGAACGAAAAAAAAAACCGACTTTCAAATAACTAAAAAAGCACTACATAGGCTCTGATTTCGACTTGCATTTTAATTAACTTTTCAAACATAAAAAAGTAGTCATAACGAAGAAACTGTAGTAGGTAGACATATGGTGTCGCAGACTTTTTGTAGGCATTTTTAAGGTCTATAATACTGTAATAGATTATTTTGATCTATCTCATAGAGTTCAGTCAGCGTTTGCAAAGTAAGCAAAAAAAATGGGTTTATTTTGCGACATAATATATGTTAGAAATCTCAAAAATTATCAGTGTTCCTCTTTTATATTAAGCATGTTATATATTGCATGTGGCATTTGTTGGGTTAGTCTTTTTTATTGACTTAATTGTGCTCTGGCTGTTGAGAGTATGTCATGCTCACTCAAATGTCTCGCTGATGGTGGCGTGTGTTTTGGGTCATTGGGTTCCCTTCGATATGGTTGAGCTGAATGATGCTGATCCATACGTCATGTTCGTGAACGGACGCCGTCGGAGGGGACTGGTCATCTCTTAGCTGCCACGGCATATTTTAATTTCTGAATTGATTTTTGTATGTTTTCCATAATGGACGCTCTCAGCGTACAATATATTTCTGCATCGTTCTCACGCGGTTGATTTCAACATGAATGATGTAATCAAATATTTGTAACAATAGCTTAAAATTTAAAAGAGTGTCCATGGAGTTTCTTGCCCGTTCTTCTCCATAGGTACCTACTCTTTGGAATGGGCGACTAGCTTCATCTTATTGACTGACCGACCTTCTGACAATTCAAAAGTGCCTGTAACTGGTTTATTTGAAATAAATGATTTGATTTGATACATAATTAGATTGAATGACGATTGTGTTGGTCTTTGTTTTGGTTTAACTAGTTACTGTGCCTAAAAATTTTAAAAGGTTTCGGATTTTTCTGTTAGGTTCCCTTAAGCTATTGTTTCATACCAAAATTCAAGATTCAATGTCAGCTGGAAGTAGTCTTTAAGTTTTGATTCCGTTGCGAGTAGTGGCGAATTTCAAAATATGCGGTATGATTATAAGTAGGTACCTACCTCAGCGTTTTGAATTTTTGCGTTGATTTAGAATTTTTCACAGTTTTAGAGGCAATTATATTTAAGAAGTGTTCGATATGAATTTCAACTTTAATATCTCTACGCGTTCATGTGAAAAAGGGTAGGTAGTAAGTTTATAATTATTAAAAAAATATTTTATGTCATGTAAGCAAAAATAATATTTTAATATTTTATGTAACTTCAAATTTATCAGTTTTCGCAATTTTTCCTTTATCTGTCTGTACTATATAGGTAACGTTGCTTGGTGCCGAATTTCAAGATTCTGAGTTCACAGGAAGTACCTTGTAGGTTTTGTTTCCCTAGCGTGTGACGGAAATTTGTCTAAGGTGTCGGTATAAACTGCTGTATCTTTTGATCGCTTTAACTTAGAAGTTTGATTTTTTCACTGCTTAAAAGGACAATAGACCTAGGTATTTGTTAGAAATTTCAATTTGATACCTTTATTCGTTCGTGAGAAATAAGGTAGTAAGTTTCATTTTATTAAAATATTTTTATTATATTATATAACTTAAAAAATGTGATTTTCGCAATTTTTCCTATATTTGCATCATATGACAATGCTTCATGCCTTTCAAGATTCTGAGTTTACGGGAAGTATCCTGTAGGTTTTGATTCCTTTGCGAGTGTCGAAAATTTGTTGAAAATATCGACATAATCGGCTGAATCTTTTGATTGGCTTGGCTTAGAAGTTTGATATTTTCACAGCTTAAAGGGACAATAGACCTGAGTATTTCCGGTGAATTTCAGCTTGATACGTCCACGCGTTCTTGAGATATAGGGTCTTGTCAGACAGACAGACGGACAACAAAGTGATCCTAAAAGGGTTCCGTATTTTCCTTTTGAGGTACGGAACCCTAAAAATCTTCCTGTTGAAATACTCTATCTTTTAAAACACTACTCTATCAAAATCCATTGCGTAGGTTTAAAGATTTAATCATACAAAGCGACATAGGGAAAGTAAAAGTGACTTTGTTGATATGTAGTGAAATGAAAACAATAATGTAATCTTACTTGTTTTCTATCATGTTTCGTGATTGATAAGTTGATAACACTACAAACACTTCTTTAATTTTCTCCCGAAAATAGTTTGAATTCTTTCATCTCGACTTAACAATATAATTAAATAAATGTCCTCATTATCCTTATTTCCCTCATCAGACAAATCGCAAGTTACAGCCATTTTGCTAGAATCTGATAAATCGTGATAAAGTACATTCGGTTCCTCTGATAGTTTACCCACATTTGTGCCCGCAATCTGAGGGCCCATTGAGAGGGCGCGCAGTAAACTACACGCTATCTGTCAAACCGTGGCAGGCAGGAGTGTAGCCGAGGTAATGTGAACTTGAAGCTTAATGAACGGTTGAGGGTACATGGTGAAATGAGTTATACTTGATTTGTGTGCATATCGGAAATTAATGGTACGTTTTGATGGATTCCCATTTATAAAGAGGGTTTGAATCAACGGAACTGATTCGAAATATTCTTGACAAATACTACTTACTTTCGTATTGTAAGATATTATTTATTTCTGGTTAATTAAAACGGCATAACACCAGTTATATTAATTAACATAGATAGTCACCTTGGCCTTTATAGTACGAGTTACGACAGACCGGGGATTCAGCTCTGGCTACAGTTTTCTGAGCTTTGGCTGTAGCCAGAGCTACTCCCAATTCCAGAACAACTCCCAGCAAAAACTGTAGCTTTGCGAAAACAGATTGTGCCTGCGGCTTTGACGGTGACCGATGTATTTGTCAGGCGCAAATAGTCGGCTTTGGGCAGTCTATACGTCCCCGCAAAGTCTCACAAGCTACAGTGAGCTGGTCAAAGCTTCATTTCACCTCCAACGAGTTAAATCCCAACATCCTAAGAGATAGTTTGTATAATGACAATGGCCGCACGGTGAGATGTTATCCGCTGAGGAACACCAGCTCGAGTCCTGTCCGGATAGCGATGAATGCTTATGCGAATCCCGCACCTTCGGCCATATGTAAAGGTGGAACACTTCGGTACTTTTAACCGGCAAGAGTAAGACATTATTCGTTCACGCGAATTTCCACCGCTAAACCCAAAAAAGGTAATGTCAATAATAGCAGTTTTAGAGGCTATGTTAAGTAATTGGTAATTTAATACGCATTGCTCCACCCAATTCTCTACCATCACAAAAATCTGGGGTGCCTTATTAAAATCGGGAGCGCGGCCTGTGTTTGCTTTGGAAAAATATTGACAAACAAATGAAATATGTAATAATAAAATATCATGAACTCCATTTTATGAAAGCTTTCCCAAACATTAACTAAGTACATATTATTCGTTATCGACCCTCTAAGCTGCAATCTAACGAGCAGTAACACTAGCCATGAGTGCTTCATACATTTCAATATTTGAGTACACAAAGATACAATTAAGTAGGGTAGATTCGACGTCTGGCCTTTTGAAACACAATCGCTTATTATTATAATTGAGAAAATGGGTATCTTAAGGGTTTGACCGTCTAACTGATTTCTGGCAAAACTGATCGGTCGATGGGAATCCGTCAAAGGGGCAGGTTTTTATTTTCAATGTCTTTTTCAGAAATAATATTTACTAACAAGCTGGTAATAAACTCTTAGAACAAACACCTAAATGCTATGGTACCAATACATTTATTTTTTTTTTTTCTTGGGACAAAACTCGCCACACTGTTCCCAACCCACTGCAACTCCTGAAAGCCAGAATCAACAGTGGAGACCGCCAGAAAAACGCCGAGCAATGAAGCTCGACGAGTCCAGGAGAAATGTTTCAACTGTCTTAGGTCCCGCAACGAAATTAATCAGAAAAGAATAGCGGAGGAGTAAGAAAAAAGATATTTTTTTCCACTTCCCTCCATAATAAGCAGGAGACAGAATAGAACTAGGCCAATCGGCACAAAGGGACATTATTGCAACTGGGAGAAGCCCAGATTGCCAAGCACCACGGAATAACATTTGATCAAGTTAATGGGTCCTAAGTAGGTATTTGCTGTTACAATTGATTCCAATAATAGGTATGGCAAAAGCGCCTGAACGCACGGAAATTAGTTCTAGTTTCAACAAGGTCCGTATAATAAACAACTCCGGATGTAACTTGTACACTATCCAACATAATATTGCGTTCATTCTGCCAAAGAATACACTCCCACAAGATGTGATGTGCGGACTGTTCAAATTCACAGTTCGAGTACCGATACATATACGTAATGGAATAAATTAGGATTACTGATATGACGACTAATATAGAAGTCATCATCATCATCTCAGCGTTAATCCCAGTCGCATCCGAAGCCTTTTCAGCATTGGAGTCTGGGGTCCGCTTAACCAGTTCAACTGCTGATATGGCTAAACTTCGACATTTTCCGTGAAGCGACTACCGTCTGACCTCCACAACCCGAAGGCAACATCGAAGCATTATGCAGCTAGACTGTTGGACGTTTGAGGGCTCCAACAACCCGTAACGACTGCCATTAGATGTTCGTATGGCAACCGGGACCAACGGCTTAACGTGCTTTCCGAGGCACGACCAGACCAGTGCAAATATTCATATTCATGCATACAAATATTTGCACTGTGCGGGGATCGAACCCGCGCCTCCTTGCGTAGCGGCCGCGTCCGCTACCGCTAGGCCACGGAGGCTGTCACGACGACAAATATAGAAGTATGGAAGAAAAATACATGTTGGCCCAATCCCCAAGTAAATTGTGATATCTAAGGGAAATATGATGGTGATGATAATGACTCACGTTAAGGTATTACTTATATGTAATCCTCATGTTATTTTAAGGTTCCCTATTCAAAGGGTAAAATCAACAACCTATTACTAGGACTTCTGTGTCTGTTTGTCCCTCACCAGGTTTTATCTCACGAACTGTGATAGCTAGGCAATTTCTCAGTGGTAGGCCTTAACATCGGCTGCTGGCAGAAGTTACCACCCACCAGACACAGTCTTGCCGCCAAGCGATTAGTCGTCTTTACCATCAACGATTCCATCACTGCTTACCATCAGGCGGGATTGCAGTCAGCACTAATTTATAGTTATTAAAAAAAAACATATTTTCACAGATCTTGTATTTCTATTACCGCTACACAACAACAAATACTAAAAAGTATGAACATTTTCGAAAGGCTTCATGTGGTCGCTGTGTGGGAAAGGTGTTTCATGACCGTCCTCGCCATTAAATTCCATGGGATACCTTCTCCAGGGACAATATGTGATTACGTAGGCGTAGCTACAGAAATGGGGAAAGCTATATATAAAATAATCGTATACAACTATACATATAGAAATAATTCTTTCATTTATTCTCATTTATCCGTCGTATTCGGATGACGTGAACGTGAGCTGAATTGGATACGGTTATTACTTAATAAGTAAATAACTTACCTTTGGCTGCTCGAAATTTCTCGATATGATAGGTTATATTATTTCTGTAACTAGCTTCCTACAAACAGTTTCTATAATATAGATACTGTTTGATAGAGATAGCTATACAAAAGGATCATTTTTTTGTTTAAACCCTACATCTTTGAGGGGATCATAAAGGGTCTCAGTGTCTTTAAAAATCTAAACCAAAGAGATGACATAACATAATGTCAATTTATTTTCTAAAACTCAATATGTAGGTACTACATAATTACATGAACATAAACAATAGAAATGCAAGCACTATAACATGAAAAATACTTTTTTTTTTGTTTTACAGTTTTTAGTTGCGAAAGGAAAAGCATTAGCGAAAGGTACTCGAATTATCGAAATTAGTTGTCGTATTATTGAATTGTTATTTATAGCGCACAACTTAAGATTATGTCCATTGATTATGGCCAATGTGCCATTGTCAGAACTGGACTACAGCGGAATCACACTGGAAACACCAGCTATCAAATAAAAAAAAAACATCATTCCGTTCAACCGGTCGAAAGTTATTAGGGAAAAAGACATCTGTCATTTACAATTTTGAATTTCGATAGGATGCTTCGATCTGGTAATGTGCTGTCAGTGACATTGGCCTGTCTTACTGACAATACTGGCATGAAATAAACAGTATTATACCGTGGAATGGTCGTGTTTCATAGCTCCATGTGCCTGTGATTTATAACTCAAATATTATGGCGAAAGTTGTTTTAAACAAGTGTGAATATTATTCTTGTACTACATTTTCTCCTTTATTAATAAACGTTCCTTAAAGTTAACTTGTGATTAGTGAATTTTTAACCATACATTTTTGACGTTTGCACGTCACTTAACTTTAATCATCGTTTATGAATTACCCTCTTAAACACTATGGTGTTTAATCATAAACGAATATTAGAGCAAAGTGACGTGCAAACGTTAAAATGTATGGTTAAATATTGGCTAATCACTAGTTAACTTTAACCAACGTTTATTAATAAAGGGATGTATGTCTAACTGTAGGTAACTATAATGTCCTAGGTGAGTGAATGAACACCAAACATGACCTGAACATTCCCTGATGACTTGCAATGCTGTGATCTGTTAGCACAGCAAATAAATTGTTAATTTTATACTTAATTGTTGGTTTTACAACGTAATTGAAGGTGTCTGCAATACTGGCCGGGCCAAGGGTCCTTGCTTGGCTCATAGGCACAGGTTGGTTTTAGTTAAGTCAGTAAAAGTCTGACACGCCCTTCCGCTGAGAACTCATTTTCCAGAAGTGAAACCACCCAGAAAAGGTGTCTGCAATAGGCAGTTAAAATTAATGGTGCCGAATCCATGCCGTTCAAAAGAATTTCATAATAATAATGAAAGTTCTGTCAAGATGGACACCTAAATATTTTATAGTGCAGCTCCACGTTTATTTTAATAAAACCAGACGAGTGTTTTCATACATTTTTCATTGTTTGCAGGTAATTATAAGACACCCTACTTACCGTAAGTGGCTTCCAGTGGCGCGGCGATGTAGTATCTCACGTCCGTAGGTAAGTGAATACTATTCAGTTCATGTTCGTAACTAGCTCGCTTCTACATGGCATCTCTTTCCACTGGTCTTATTCAGAGTGCTTCTGTATAAACTAGGGAGGGACTGGAACAATTTGCCAGCGACGGTGTTTCCGTCACATTACAATTTGAGTGTCTTCAAGGCTAGAGTGAATAGGCTCTTAATAAACTAGCGCGCTTTACCATCAACGATCGCATCACTGCTTACCATCAGGCGAGATTGCGGTTAAGCGCTAGATAAAAAAAAAAAACTGCCCATTCATGTTTCGTTGGCAATACGTTTAACAAAAAACTTGCTTTATTGATGTGCAGTATTTCAGATCTATAAAACAAATTTTAATTATTCTAACTGGGCTTTGAACCAGTACTTCTTTTTGAACGTTAAAATAACATGTAACTCTCTCAAAAATCAGGAACATTTTCCCCACGATATATTCTTCTTTTTTTTTTTATCTATTATGAACTATCGCTTGACCACAATCCTGCCTGATGGTAAGCAGTGACGTAATCGTTGATGGTAAAGCTTACTAGTTTATTAAGAGCTTATTCACTCTAGCCTTGAAGACACTCAAATTGTAGTCCGACGGAAACACCGCCGCTGGCAAATTGTTCCAGTCCCTCGATGTACGCGGTATAAAGGAGGAGGCGAAACGCTTCGTCCGGATCGTAGTGGCGTTAACAACGTAAGGGTGGAAACCAGCCGTACGACGGGTCGTCCGCTGGTGGAACGGAGATGGGGGAATTAAATCATGCAATTCCCGCGCACACTCCCCGAAATGCATCCTATAGAACACCGAAAGGCTGTATACGAATATTTTCCTTCACCATTTTGAATCCAGTCTAAGTCATAGGAAAAATAATAAGAATCATTCCCAAATTAAGTCCAATCAGGAAGTTCTATTTAGAGAAAGTTTTTCTATTTTCCTTATGAATATATAAACATAACGATAATCACAATTTTTTAAATATATTTTAGCAAAACGAGTGGTCGTTTGTTTACTTCACGATATCGATCGCAAAATGACCTCGACCTCATTCTCTGTGGCCCTCCCTTAATTAAAACAAGGACATTGTTATTCAACTTTTGAAAGAATTGAAATATTGCATAAGACTATCATGTCATAAATGTTCCTTGTGTCCCTCGTGGTACCTAACTATAGCTCTTTGTCGTGATAACCACGACATGATAGGAGGGATGTAAAGCTACACAGGCCGAATATCACCATCCTTTTCTCGCAAAACAACAATTATTGCACGAAAACTTCATAGTGCAATCACTGTTCAATTAAAGGAATATTGGATAAGTGTAAATAAATTAATAACTACGTCTACCATTTACATTGCATGTGAGTTATGTCGCAGAATGATTTAGAAGTAGCATTGTGTCACAGATCACGATACGTCGAAGTAAAATATTGTCGAAGTACAGAATTTCGAGAATATGCTGAAATTGACTCATGTCAAGGGAATGCAATCCGTGCTGGATTAATAATAAAAAGACAATCTTGGAAATCCACAAGATCGAGACCATCCGTGCGGCGGATCCGCAAGGTTTGCATGATTGTACAATATTTTAGAATGATTAGACCAAACATTATTTCCTAACGTCGTAAATGAAATAATAGAATAAACAGTTACTATTATTAATTCTTACAGCATGAGTTAGTCTCAATATTTATTAATGAGATTTGACGACTCGTTTCTGAAACCGTTTGCGAAGGTGTTTAAAGTTTCATGTTTTATATTTGATCGTATTTTGCTGCATGTAGGTACAGCCAGCAGCCGAAAATTCAGGTTCCGATTCAACGCTAGTTTGTAGAACGGACTTAACAAAGTTGTAGGCTGCTTACAGATACTTCAGTCTGTTTTCACCACATTCGTTGAGAGTTATGTGACACGGTCGGATGTCGAGTAAAGAAATCTTGCATATCCCGCCCGCACTATCTCCACGTTTCCTAGTTCAATCATTTCTATGAATCGCTTTGTCGCAGTACAGTAGTCCGACATGGACTTAGGGTACATATTTCGAAATAAAGACTGTCGGAATTCCATATTGTCGAAATAAAATCTTGTCATATTTCCGTTTGTCCACATTCAATTAGCAAGTCTTGAAGGCCAGGTTAAGTCTGCTTAGTAAATCAATTCTTATCCCATGTTAGCTTATATCATCCCATGCTACCCGCGGCCTTTCTCCATGCCTTTCAGCTCTTTCGATACATTGCTAACGTGGACTGTAACTTTTCCATGTCATTCCTCATTTCTATAAATGTTGATAGATGTGACCACATATAATGTATTGTATAGGATCTGAGAAACCATGCATTACCTTAGGTATTGTAGAATAGAAGTACTATCACTGATATGTCCTATCAAGTATGGAACTAGGACAAGAACAGGTTCGTTCCGAATCACTTGGGAGGAAACCTAATACCATTATCTGTGAATTGTCAGCCGATGTTCAACCGAACACCTTTGCCCTCTTCGGGGATTACGAGACACGTGTCGATTTTATCAGTTATGAATTTTCACAGCTTATAAATGTTGTTAAAGTTTAGTTAATAATGTAACTAATATTTTGAAACAATATATTTTAAAGAGTATCCAAAGTAAATTCTTTCTTCTTGTCCCTTGTTTTCTATAGATGCCTTTTTTTTGCTCTGGATGGGAAAATATCAAATGACCTCTGGGCGGAGCGGAAGGGCGTGTCAGACTTTTACTGACTAAACCCATCCGTGTTTCTTCACTTGCCTGTGCGCCAGGACCACGGTTTATTTTTTGAAGGCATGATGTGCTGACATCTCTTTGAGGCGCGCTTGAGACACAAAGCGCCGTCGACCCGAGTTTGGTCCTTACTGAGCGATGAGCTGCCCGCTGCTCACCGCGCGCAAGCTCGCGCCTACGGTGGCCGGGATTTTGGTGTTGTCTCCTGCGGCGGCTAGCGGCGTGAGAGTGTTGGGATTCCCGTTCCTCGCGCTCCGCCGCCTCCTTTGCTAGCATCACTGCTTCGCAAGAGGTGACGGCCTGCCATGCACTCTCGCTCCGGACGAAGGCCTGGAACAAGGTCGGACTCGAGAAATCGCCACCGCTGTATGTATGAGACCCTTGTTGTCTATAGGGCTACTAGCTTCATCTTTCTGACGGGGTGACTCTTTGCGAAATTAAATAGCGCCTGAAAAAAGTACTTTGAGTCTGACCATAAACGTTTGACGTTGACACGTCTACTTTAGGCAACGTTTATAAATAAACTCTCTCTCAAGTATTAATTTTATCAGCATAATTAACTTGTTAGTAATACATATTTTAGTTTATTTAAAGAAAACACCTCGAGGTTAGAAATAAAAGCCACATCAAAATGAAAGTGTCTGTAGTACCTACAAATCTGTACAAGAATGTTTATTATTATACACACATCAAAAGTGTCTAGGGATCAAGCATTTTTATGCGGATTTCTTGAGATTGAGATGTGGCTTTGTAATAAATTTATGATTTTATAAATTTATATGGATCCTTTTTGGTGCATTTCATAATTTGAATCAGGAACTGTGAATCAAATTCGAGTAAAAGATGAAAATCAGCTGTCAATATTTTCCCTATAAAAACATACAACGCATTGAAGACATTATTAGTGCTACTGTTTCCCTACTACTGATTTAAACCAACGTTATTATGGAGCGGCGACGTCATTTAAGCAGGGAAGAAATGCTCAGAGCCGTGGGAATGATAGAAGCTGGTCCCCGGCAACGTACTGTGGCTTTAGCTCTGAATACAAGTCAGAGTGTTATCAGTCGACTTTGGACACGTTACCGAAGCACTGGTACCGTGGCTGAGCGCCATGGAGGACGGTATCGCTGCACCACACGGAGACAAGACCGACACATTCAAATCTTAACTCGAAGAGCTCCAACAATAACCGCCATGATGTTAGCCGTGAGGCTTCATCACTCTTCAGGGAACTTAATTAGCGACCAAACAGTCAGAAACCGTTTGCATGAAGTGAACCTTCATTCCCGAAGACCGCTACGGGTACCACCTATAGCAATGCACAATCGTAGGATTCGATATCAATGGGCTCTTGAACACAGAAATTGGGCAGAAGAACAATGGCGTTTCGTGTGTTTTTCTGATGAGTCTCGTTTTGGTATGAGACCGGATACAAGACGTATACGACACTGGAGAACCCCTGGACGCCAACAGCGATTAAAATCCTGCCAGGAAGTCCATCCTTATAGTGGTGGAACCATCATGGTATGGGCGGGTATTTGGATCGGCAGAAGAACTGAGTTGATTTGGATCAGAGGCAACCTCAACGCTCAAATTTATGCTGAAACGATTGTATCAGACGTCATCGTTCCTCTAAAAGTGCAAATCGGTCCCTTATTTCAGTTAATGCATGATAATGCACGACCGCACACCGCAAGAGTTGTAAGACAGACTCTCGCCGCAGCTAACATCAATGTCCTGCCCTGGCCTGCTCAGTCGCCAGACTTGAACCCGATTGGGCATGCATGGGATATGCTACAGAGAAGAGCTCTGCCGAATATGGAGGGTATCCAGTCGCAAGAAGATCTTTTTTTGTTGTTGCAACGAACATGGGCGGCCATTCCACAGCGTGATTTGGATGAACTCATTTTGAGTATGCCAAACCGATGTTCTTGTGTTGTTAGTGTTCGGTAGAAACACGGATTATTAATTGTTTAAGTTACCCAATAAAATTTTAGAGAAAACTGTTATTTCAGTCTTTTTTTCGAACTTTTGTGTTAGTGGTTCAAATGTCAAATATCCTTTTATTAGGAAAATGGCAAATTTCTTTATTAATGCAAAGGTGACTTGGTTTATCGTTACTGTGACAAACGAAAACACTTTATTTGATGAATCCTTAAAGAAAATTTTAATTAATATCAATCAGGAGAAAAGTTATTGCAAAAATATATGTTGATCCCTAGACACTTTTGATGTGTGTATTACAGCATGGAAGATTTAATATCTGAAGAAAACAAACAAAATAGAAAACAATAGTCGACAGAAAGCCAATTACAAGCCTTTGCGTTTAGACCTACATATAGTAATATTGTTTGTTGTGTACATATAGCAATAACATAGGAGGAGTTCAGTTTGTACGGAATAAAATAAATTATTTTTCTTCCTTTCTTTGTCAGTGCGACTGTAAATATAATAAACCTAGTTTATTTTGATAGTTTTCTACATATTTATACATATATTATAATATACTCGTATATGTATTAAAACTATCAACATCTACTGTTTATTTTAATTCTAGCTCTCCGCCCGCGGCTTCGTCCGCATGGAATTCGGTAATATCGCGCTTTTTAGATTTCCCTCGGGAATATCAACTTTTTTTTTTTCAATAAAAGGTAGCCTATGTCCTTTCTCAGGGTCTAAAGATTGTCTGTGCCGAATTTCATGAAAATCGGTCGAGAGGTTTAAGCGGGAAAGCGTAACAGACAGACAGAGTTACTTTCGCATTTATAATATTAGTATGGATGGAAGCAATGGACTTGATTTGGAGGATAAGATGACTTCTGAGAGGCCCGACTCTGTAGTGGTAGGAAGATTCATTCGGCTTCAGGAGACGAGACGGCGCTATAAATGCTATAATGAGTTTTTTATTTTTGACATGGAGGTTTTTATTTTTTAGATTATTTTTATTGACTTATGTATGCTACATCAGTCCTTTTACTAACAACTACATTATGTACATGTACTTAGCCTGCGTTCAATGGATTTATTATTGACTAGCTTTCCGCCCGCGGCTTCGCCCGCGTGGAGTTCGGTTATATAGCGCTTTTTAAATTTCCCTCGGGAACATTAAATTTTTCTGGGATAAAAGGTAGCCTATGTTCTTTCTCAGGGTTTAAAAATTGTCTGTGCCAAATTTCATCAAAATCGGTTGACAGACAGACAGACAGAGTTACTTTCGCATTTATAATATTAGTATGGATTAAACTAAATTTTATTCCTAAGTAAATCCAAAGGAACTGCAAACATCTAATGCACAATGTCTTTCTCTGACAAACAGTCTTACCAAAGTCATGGTGGCCTAGTGGTTAAACTACTAGGCTCTCACATATGAGTGTGCGGGTTCGATTCCAGGTTGGGGAAGTAGCAATGTAATTTTTCTAAGTTACATGTACTTTTTAAGTATATTTTGGACACCAATGACTGATTATAAGGCAAAGGAAAACATCTTGAGGAAACCTGGACTTTAAATCTGAAATCGCCAACCCGCATTGAGCAAGCGTGGTGATTACATTCAATCCTTCTCTGTATGAGAAAAGACCTGTGCCCAACAGTGGGATCATGTTCCAGTCGCTCCATGTATAATACTGCTATCCAGCTGGATGTGGCTAAACAGATAGCCTACTCCAATTATGTTCTACCTGCACAATATGTCCATCGAGGAATGTGAAACATGCGAGGAACTCTGGACATGATATTACATACATACACACATATCCACAACAAATGTTTTATGTATGAAAACTTGTACATATTTTTATTTCAGCAAAATGTTTTTGCGATGTGTTTTTGTAACAGAAACGAAACGAAAAGAAAAATACCGGAGTGCAATGTATTATTCAGTTGTATTCGGCAACGAACAACGAATTTATTGGAGCTGTTAGCAAAATTTATTTTTATAAAGGCGAAAAAATATATTGATAGGGTGCTGTCGAAACTTTAGAGTGTAGGTATTGTTTTAAACTTGAGCATAGTGGTTTTTTTTTCGTCTTTTTTGTAAAAAAAATTAAAACTTACAGTACAAAGTAGCCTTTATCAGAACAGGTTATCGTGTGAGTGGTTCAGCAGCGTCATATCATTAGAATTGTGCCATGATATATCAGTGTATCGAGGACGTGGTTCGAGAGGACGAGGGTAAATTTTGAAATACTTACCTAAGTATCCATTTTACATTTTCCACGGGGACTTCACGACCCACAGCAATGTGAAATACGACGAGAGGAGGAGGAAGTATCCATTTTTCGGGACTAAACTGACATAAACAAACAAAGCAACATTATCCGTTACGAAATTCCGTCACACAGTGTATCACGTGGTAGGTACAAACTCGACGTCAACCATCCACCGCCACGATAATAAGGTACTAGCCCCGCACGATGATATTGCGATGGAACCTTGTCACAATAACAGCGTTGTGACGTCATCTGTCACACAAAAGGACAGCTAGCAAAAGAATGTTAAATGCAAAATTAATATTAGGGTTAAGGGTTTATTTGTATTTTATAATTTTATTACACTCTTTATAAAGAGTGTATGTATAAATTAATATAAGGGTTAAGGGTTTATTTGTATTTTATAATTTTATTATACATACTCTCTTTATAAAGAGTGTAATAAAATTATAAAATACAAAATAATAAACCCTTAACCCTAATATTAATTTTGCATTTAACATTCTTTCGTAGGTATACCTACTCACCCATATTCTGACAAATAAACTTTCATTATTAAAAATTTCAAGGAAATAATTTTTGTAGACGTAAGAAAAATATACTTATTCGTATATCTTTCTTACATGTATACTATTTTTTTCTAACTACATTTCTGTTAATTTGCGAGCGGGAATTGAACCAGAGTCCACTGTATAGTAGTCATGTTTTAATTACTACCTACATCTATCAGCTTATAAATAAAACCAGGATAATATTATGTAAAAAAATGTATATAGTCTTCCGAATCAGAACTGCTTTCTGTGTCTGTCGTTTCCGATTCACTGTCGTCGCAGTATTTATGACAAATAACTCGTCAGTTATTCGATCTTTATTCCAATATTCCTCTTCAAGCCGTTTAACATGATTGACTTCTTTTCGACAGTCATCTGGAGTTATTGACGTCAACGCCTCCAACGTCAGAGCTTCAATGCGACTTTCCAACTGCTCCACATTCTTTTCTGACACCCTCATCTTTACCAGCCCCCTAATCGGCGAACACTTTTTTGTCAAATGATTGCGACTAGTTGGTATCGTTTGGACCGAACAGACCAATGGGCGGCCTGAACGATACTAACTGATCCCAACTAGTCGCAATCATTTGACAAAAATGTGTTCGCCGATTAGGGAGCAGAGTCGCAGTTGTAAGGTGGTAATCTAACGACTTCATGGCCATTGCCAGCTAATAAATTGTCAATTTTATAATTTTTCGGCGGTCTGTGCCGTTTAATTAATAAATACAGTTCAGGTTTTGTACTGTTGTTGGGAAAGTCAATGTTGTGACCTTGTACTCTCTCTCTCAACAATCAATTGTTTTTTATTGTTCATACTTGGTGGCCTATTCTCATCCCTACTGTGATAAGGGGCGTTGTCCATCACAATTTTGGAGTTGCGTGGTATGTTGGGTACTAATTTTTCTGTAAGCCACTTGGTGAAATTCTCAGCATTCATTTGATCATAGTAATCCCCCGTTTTGGTGTCTGCTTTAAACATTAAAAGAACATTGTCAACAAAACCGCTTTAACTTCCCGCGTGAACTATTATCCATTGGCGGCCGGGGCTGTCGTTCCGTTTCACTCCATCGGTTGCTGTTTGCCAACATTTTTCTACCGTGTAGTGTGTGTCTATCCACGTTTCGTCGAGATAAATAACGAGTCTTTTGTTATTACCAAGCGAGTCATTTTCTTTCATACGTCGTAAATATTTAGCCCTCCACGCTTGAATTTTGGGTCTTTGAATTAGGGCCAGTCTTTTTTGGTAGCATCGTTTAAATTGGTAGCCTAAATTTTCACTACCAGTATAATTAAGGTCTACTTTTGAAGCCACCAAGATTTTTCGCATTGTGGGTATTTCTCTCCTCACCGTATACATTGAATCTATAATATTTCTTAAAGCTGTTAAGGAAAACCCGTCGAAATATTTCTTCTTTTGTCTTTTTCCTTTAGTAGGAGTTCTCATTTTGCTGCCACTGGCTGTTGCTGACTCTTGCTCTCGTCTCAATTTCGTCACAGTATTTTTTGCAACGCCTGTGGCACATGCCACACACTCCGTGACTTTGATAGAATTTTTAAAAATATTTTTAATAACTCTAAGCAGTTGCTTCGGTATTAAAATGTCCGAAGCACTTTTTAAAGCACGATTTATACTTTCAAGAACTAACTTACAGTCCTCTTTCTCTTTAACAAAATAATTGTCCACTTTAATTATAATTTCACGAGCACGACTATTAATTAATTTCTTATTCATTTTAACGAGTAACAGCTAACAAAACTAAACAACAAAACTCAAGAACAACAATAAAACAGGATAACAAAAACAAAAAGCTAACAAAAATATTCGATGTGCGTAAGTGGGTAAGCGCGGACTGAACTTGCGAACGGTACCGACGGTACGAGTTCGACTACGTCACCAAGATGGCCGCCAATCGCAATATCATCGTGCGGGGCTTATAACGCAAAACAATATGTCCCATCGTCGCGCGTCGCATCGCGTCGTGGTGACGTACGGTTGTACAAATATCGTAATGATGGCGTCGCGTGTCATGTTATTTAATGCGTACGGGCACGCGTGGGAAGTAGGTTTTTACGTTGTTTTCAGTATATCGAGGTGAGCCTCTAATTTGTTTTGATATTATGTATTGTTGTCTTTGTTGAGGGTGTGATGCTTTAGTTTTGGGTGTGTTAATTGCCGTAGTAGTTTGGTTATGATGTGTCGAGCTACTTAATAGTAGTAATTTAGTACATCTATTCACTCTCAGCTGGATAGCTCAGCTGCCAGTCTGATCGGATACCGCTAAATATCAGAACTTTACATGGTGCGACTGGCTATCTGATGTCCGCAACCTAGTTGCTGGTTAATTCTATACTTAGCCCTTGGTAAGCAAGCCTCGACGTATGGAGGGGCCTTAGTTTGTGAAGACGGTCACCCACCCACGAAATAGCCGCAGCAGTCTTATCCCGTTTGTTCGACCCGTGAGGCTTTTATAACTAAGCTAGAAGCCCCACTCTATATGCATCCATTAGCTTATCACATTAATATCGTAAATGCGAAAAATTGTGTTTTTTACTTTTTTACGCTCAAGAGGCTGGACCAATTTTGATGAAATTTGGCATTGACTTTGTTTATAACCAGGATTCACACACACAAACACACACACACACACACGTATACATAGGTACATTTTCGAAGAAATTTCATGAAAGTTTCGCGATCAAAACTTACCTACGCGGGTGTTGGGGATTCTTTATCAGATCGTCTGGATGTTGACTGAAACCCAAGGCTGCTCGTATTGTTGATTTCTTTTTTTATACTATTGAATGCTTCCAATATAGGTACGGATAAAGATAGATCGTCGTAGCGTCACAAAGTTCATCAATTTGTCCAATGACAACCCGTGCGCGATGATGTCGCTTTGACAGCGCCACCGAGCCATAGAATAAAGAGAGGAAGTACGTTATCTTCATACAAACGGACCGCGCGCGGCTTGTATGTCTGCGCCATAGTATCTATGCGTCGCCGCACGCACACCTAAACACAATATTAGAGTGCCTATGACTGCGCTAGTCGCGGCTAGCACGGAACGAGGTTCGCGCGTCACGGCTTTTCGGCACATTATACTCTGTTTTTTAATCTCGTAGACTAAATTGACACATGCAAATGTCAAATTTACATTATTAATTTTGTATTATTACGTTTTTAATAAGTACCTACACATTATTTCAGGATAACTTATTGTAAAAAAACGATACTTGATTTTACGAACGCTAAGTTTCGGCACTATTTAAGAATTGCAATAAACTGCCAACACTCGTAATGTCAGTTTAGTCTACGAGATTAAAAAACAGAGTATAGCTTTTAAAAAATGATCACATAAACTGCAAAGTTGGTATGTCTATTTATGAACAAATAAAAGACTTATATTTTTCAAATTATGTTTCTAAAAGTTATTTACAAGGATACGGATATATTACACATTAAAGTTTAATAACAACGCGTTTCGTAATAGTCGAAACCGAAGAAAGTATGTATTTTTCTGTAGCTAATTTGTAATTTTGTATTAAATGTGTGATTCAATAGATGTTATGTTTGTATTATTTATATTTGTATTAATTAAAAATAAAAATAAATATGGTTCTTTATGTGTACAAAACTAAAAATAAAAATTACAAAAAAAATCTGACTAGTATATGTAAACTAAATACTAAGCAAATAATTTAAACATAAGCTCTTAGTCTATAAATATTTGTTAGCGGTTTGGGCGACAACCGTAACCGACGAAGCGCGGACAGTTGTCAACCCTAAGACAGTAGGCAATTAAATCGCGGATTGGGTCGCAGATAACCTACTTCCTCTCTTTATTCTATGACCGAGCTGTCAGTCCTCGTTTCGTTGATTTACTCTTGGTGATTCGTCTCGCCGCTCCTAGATGGCGCTGTGGTCAGTAACAGCGGGTGAAACAGCTATTCAGCTATTTCAGATTACAACCAAACTATTCCATAGCGTATTGTATAAAACTTAATGGAATATTTTAAACTTAACGTACCATTCAATCCATACCGAAAATAATCTATTAATAAAGCTACGATTAAATTCATTTCCGTGTCAGAAAATAACTCGCAACATAATATATTCAAAACTGAGGTGAAGTGTCGCCCGACCCTCGTACGGAAGGGATCAGCCACCATTATCATCGGTTTGCCCAAAAATATGCCATAGGCTATCCCGGATATGTGCGGGACGTTCTGTTGAAACATTATGTTGACCTGTTATTTTATTAAAATGAACTTACAATAATATTACGAGTGCGGTGCCCGAAGGCGTACTTACATCTACATCCCATCATTTATATTTAAACTGAACGTAACAGGGCCTAATTGCTATCAACTATCACATTACAATTTTAAATGTAATTGATGAATATACTTTTCAAAACAGCAAAATTTACAATATAATGAATGGTACGTATGTACGCCGTATAGTTGTCAAAATATTTTTACTAAAGCGCTGGCCTACTTTTTCGCCAAATAGAGATTTTTATAATTAAGTTTAGGTACTGATTTTTTAATGTTAGTTTTTATTTTATCTTTTTAAAAATAAAAAGATAAATTTAATAAAAAAAAAAGAAAACTGCCTCATTTCCTAAAAGTACCATTTTGTCGCTTTAGCGTTTTCTCTTTTTCACTGGCGGGATGTCGCTAAAGTTCGTAACCGTGGAGTATAACCGATTCAATGATCAAGTCAAGTCAAATACTCCTGGGGCCTTAGTCTGCTATTTTTATAAATTTGTCATTCCAACACGATTCCATTGTAATTGTGCTTAAAAGTTCGCAATCTGCTAAATTCATAATGATCGATCAATTATATCAGTCGTCTCGTAATGGAACGGTGATTGAATTACATTGCCGTATTGCCATTATTATAAATCCCGTTAATATAAATGATTTTCTAAATACTACTACTTAATTCAAACATTTATTAATACAGAGTGGAGTGTCTGTGATTGACCACTGGAAAGTCACAATGATGCCATTTTATTAGTAGATTACGAAACTTGTCAAAATCGATCATTATGAGATCACTGATTGATCATTCTAACACTATTGTAATAGCAGACTATGGCCCCTGGACACTTGAACTAGGCTTACTTTCAGCGAACCTTCTTCAGACTGCGAGCCTCGAACTTGTGAAGCCGCCGAAGGTTGCCAGTTTCCGAGATTTTATCCAATTTTATAAACTTTGCGAGCTTGTCAGCCTGTGCACACGTAAAACTTCCAGAATTTTAGAGTTTGATGTCGGTAACAGTTGACAAGTGTTTCCGCTGCCGATTTTATAACTTGAAATAAAGCTTCCAAATAATCAATTTTGCCAAATTTTCCTCGCTGTTCAATGAAAACGTGAAGTTTATTTGTTATATTGTTGTACAAAACCCATTAATTTAAGTTTAACAAAGTTAATTGGAAACATCTTTACTAAGTATCAATATAAAAATATGGTTAATGTTGTACCTACAAACTAAGTTGATTTAGTTGCAGTGATTTTCGTTATATGCTATTTTATTTATTTTTGTGCTAGCAAACTATCCAATTATTTACCATTAATTAACCTTTAAAGAAATAGTGTGTTTAATAAACGAATAAGAAAGGAATCCTATGAAATGAACTCGGGTAGAAAACCGGACTTACCGTTTGATGCGCAAGATTGTAAATTCAATGACTCCCGTGCAGCGTAAACAAAAAAACCACGTGCGTTGCGTTGGCGGCGTGGGTCAATGACGTCAGCGCACTTGGCTAGTGTTGATAAAATTGAGCGCTTCACTCGACTCGTCGCTCAGTCCATTGGCTACATTGTTCGCTTTGTGTTTTCGTGATCGTGGGTTCGATTCTCACGGTAAGCATGACGCATAGATAGTCGACTATTTAATAGTCAACTCATCTGCAACTCCATGCGAGATAGTTGGAAGCTTAATTTGATCAACCGACACCTTCGAAGGTTGGTCTGTGTACACTTCCTACATTTTTGGACATTATTTATAAAGTTTTTAATGATTTTTATTTTTTATACATTTTTTGCGAGGAAAGTATAATATAAAATGCTTAAAAACATAATTAAAATGCATACAATGCGAATTGAAAATCGTTAGTATTTATTTTATACAAATGCTTTCATTTTAAAAAGAAAAAAAAAATCGTATAAAGATTTAGGTACTTTAAAGGTCTTTCATTACAAAATACTTACTAATTATAATTAGATATAGATAACAAAACTAAAAAAACTAAAACCCAACTACGACGAAAAACGACGCTGAAAAAGTATAAAACAAGATTTTCAGAATACTAAACTAAACAAAGTTGCTAATGTAGTTGCAAGTAAATGGACACAGTAGACTCTACCAAGATGCCTTCGTTGTAAATTGACAATAATGTCATACAATACTATTCTGAAGTATGCAATATTCACCATGTAGAGATAAATTTTCATGTTTGGAAAGTCGTAGTCACACGTTGTCAAGGTGCTACGCTAGGTAAGTATATTTAACGTGTGACTACGCCTTTCCAAACATGAAAATTTATCTCTACATGGTGAATATTGCATACTTCAGAATAGTATTGTATGACATTATTGTCAATTTACAACGAAGGCATCTTGGTAGAGTCTACTGTGTCCATTTACTTGCAACTACATTAGCAACTTTGTTTAGTTTAGTATTCTCAAAATCTTGTTTTATACTTTTTCAGCGTCGTTTTTTTTCGTATTAGTTGGGTTTTAGTTTTTTTACTTTTTATTATTTGTACTATTTTGGTGTTAAAGTGTATTTGTGGCGCATAATATTAACAAAAGTTAAATTGATGAACTAAAAACTAGGTACTTGACATATTACATCTACACGCACATAATAACAACATAAGCCCGAAGGCAGAGGACATTTTTATGGGAGTTTTAGCCAGTTATTAAACTGTTTCCGCCTTCACCGTGTGGAGTTACTCCCAGCTTATATCGTTTTCATTAGTGCATTACATATTCTATTAATGTTCACACTGCTCTACATTGCATAGAGCGATTCACAGTTCCCGTGATCCGCGCTTTACTCTTATCGCTCATATTTAACATCATGAAAGCATTCTTGTAATTATGTACAAGCATAAAGTACTCGTGAAGGTCTTTCACGTGATACCAAACACAGTATATTTATTTTAATTTTATATTAACATAGAACTTTTTGTCCGCTAGAGGGCGCAATACTAAATTTGGTGACAAGCTTTATAGCTCATAACTAACAGAATATCAAGGCCCTTCTAATGGTACTGCAGTGGTCTTATTCTGTTAAGTAGTAAAGAAGCTATGAACGAAAAATGTGAATTATATGCAACCAGCCCATGAATACAGGTAAAGTCACAGGTAAATGCTAGCAATATATATATATATATATATATTCAAAATGTACAAGTAAAGCGCTTTCAAATGATACCAAACACGGCATATTTATCTTAACTTTATTTTTTTACTCTGTGTGTTTTGTCCGCTAGAGGGCGCCACATTAAATTTTGTGGAACCCCATATAGCCTATAACCAGCGGACAATTAAGACGCTTGTAATGATATATCATTTGTCGAATTCTGATAAGTAGTTTAGAAGTCACAAGGGAACAGATGAACATACATACATAGCCTGTCAAAATCATAACCCTCCTATTGCTTTGCCGTAGTCGGGTTAAAATGTAGTAGTGCGTGTGTGGCTTTTTTTAAATAAATTATAAAATAGTGCTTGACCGCAATCCCGCCTGATCGTAAGCAGTGAAGCAATCGTTGATGGTAAAGCGCATTAGTTTATTAAGAGCCTATTCACTCTAGCCTTAAGGATATTCAAATTGTACTCTGACGGAAACACCGCCGCTTGCCAATTGTTCCAGTCCATCGATGTACGCGGTATAAAGGAGGAGGCGAAACGTTTCGTTCAGATCGTTATGGTGTCAACAACGTAAGGGTGGAAACTCGCCGAACGACGGGTCCTCCGATGATGGAACGGAGATGGGGGAAATAATTCATGCAATTCCCTCGCACGCTCTTCAAAATGCATTCTATAAAACACCGACAGGCTGGCTACTCTTCGCCTGTGCTCCAGGCTTTGAAAACCGTTTTGCATAAGTAAATCGTATGGTTAATACACTTTCATGCTGTACATTTGGCTTATTAAAAATGGCGGCTAGCCAACCGTTGTCTTTTATTTTGGAGCTTGCGAAACTCGTACAATACGAGTATAGTATATGATAACTATTTAAGGTTCATCTCAATTTTCCTTTTCATTGATCGCTTCATACTCGTCTTTTGACGGCTCCTCTCTAAGTCCGTCTACGAATATGATCCCGTCCGGGAAAATTATCAACAAAACAAGTAATTAGTTAAAAATATCGAACGGGCGAATCACTCGGAGATTAGGGACAACTCCCAAATCGTGTCGTCATCCATTCTACCAGCAGGTAGTACCAGCGCTGCAACATTTACTTTAAATGTCTTTTGGCACTTTCTGATTGTTTATTACTTTTTATATATAATGTATTTTTATAATTAATTGTGTTTATGATACAATAAATAGGTTTCTCGGTGGTTTTCCGGTCAAGAACAAATCGTATTGTAAAATTGGCAAATGAGACGTTAAGTTTTATCATAATCCGTAGTAAACTAGGAACCCTTATAGTTCCGCGAAGTCTTTCTGTCTGTCTTTCCATCAGTGGATAATCTTGGTGACCAGTGACCACTAGGAAGCTGAAATTTGGTACCAATACCCATGTAAATCAATGACGCAGACAAAGTGGTAATAAAAAGTTGAAACAAATGTTTTATTAGTCCCCGTATACCTACATGTAAAGTGGAGAGTGTTTTGTTTTCATTTCCACTCTACCGTATGATACATCGTTTGACATGCATTTAAAAATGAATAGGAGTTTACTAAATCATTTTTTGATAATGTTAATATTTTCGAAAATAAGCGCTCTAAAAGTAAAAAAAAAAATGCGTTAGAAGTTAGAGTACCTAGTTAAAAATTATATAACGAGGAAAAAAAATATCTCTAACTTTTGAACCATTAGCTTAAAAATATGAAAAAAATTCAAAAGTAGAACTTAAACACTTTAGGAAAATAATTTTGAACTTTATAGGTTAATTAGTTTTTGAATATTTATACAAAGTAATTTCTGAACATATTTTGGTATCCTGCAAATATCTTCTTTCAAATAAGAATGATTAAAATTGGTTCACGCAATCCAAAAGTACCATCGAAAATTACATTTAACGTACGTATATATGTATAACCCGCCTAGTTTGTATAAACTAGTACCTAAGTCACCCAATTCCCCGAGAGATGGCGTTGTACTTTGGGATAATACGCGCTGTTAAGTTTTTTCCTGAGTTGATGGGGTCAGTACAGTAATAACTCTTTCTTTAGTTATCACCTTGCTTTGTGGTCTCATTTTTAGGATCCCGTAAATAGCCCATTTTTAAAAATCTTATTTAACCCTTTAAGTCAGGTCACTTATTATGTCAGACGGGAAACTACGGAACCCTACACTAAGCGTAGCTCGACAAGCATTTTACTGGGTTTTTTTTATACTTAATTAATACAACCTCATTTATATAATTTCGCTGATCCACCAGAATGATACTAACTAAGTTATGCTTGTTACATTTTGTAAGAAAGTGTCATGCTGTTTTTTTATTTTAAAATACGAATAAGAAAGTGTCATGTTGTTTTTTATTTTAAAACACGAATAATAAAATGTCATGCATCGATATAAGTGATCGATGATGTCATGCTTATTTTCTATCAGATTTTTAAACTAAGTATACAAATCTTGTAGGTACACGTACTAAATGTTACGGTTTACTAGGTACTGAATTAAACACTTCTGGTGTCAGCAGCAATCAGCTGAGTAGATGAGGCATTTTTTTCCTTCACAATTTACGTAATTTATGAAGATATATCAAAATTTTCATATTTATAACAGGTTTAGGTTGTTCAATGAATTTATGTATCTACACAAGCGAAAGTCTATCATTACCTATATTTGTCAGTATTTCTTTTCTTAGTTTATTTATTAGTAGCTCTTGCCCGCGACTCCGTCCGCGTGGACTTCAGTTTACAGCGCGCGGTGGTTCCCGTTTCCGTGGGAATGCCAAGATAAATGCCTACATTACTGCAAGGTTTCCTCAAAATCCATTCAGTAGATTTTGCCAAAGCCGTAGTCCATTCCGAAAAAAAATTAGAACGAGCTCAGTTGATATAAAATAAGCGCCTGTTAAAATCATGGGAGTAATAATTATATACGTCTGTGTTCATCCCCATTTTCGCAACATTTTTTATTACTGCGCTGCTCCTATTGGTCATAGCGGGATGTTATATAGCCTATGTCCTTTTTCAAGCTCTAGACTATCTTTGTACCAAATATCATTACAATCGGTTCAGTAGTTTCGGCGTGAAAGCCGGACAGACAGACAGACAGACAGAGATACTTTCGCATTTATAATATTAGTATGGATTCTAAAAACAAAGACATTGTACTCTACTAATACTTTTACTTTTATTATTCGTCGTGTGTTTTGTATTTGGTTATTGTGTTTTTTATAACTTAAAAATCAAAATTAATAAACATATATGTGTATGTAATGCGGTGTTGGAAACAGTATAGGTAATTAAAAACCCTTGGGGTCCTATAAATTCAAAACCGGTTACGCACGGTTTTGCGGCCTTAAAAAACGGCTTTGTTTTATGGAGAAGTTTAATATAAATTTAATGTAATACAGTTAAAATTCACCGACCTATCACAAAGTTGTTTAGTGTAGTCCATAAGACAAGAAAAGCGACTTTATACAATACTAGCGGTCGCCAGCGACTTTGTTCGCGTGGAGTTAGTTATGCCCCGTTCCTATTGTTCGCAGTGTGATGGTATATAGCCTAAAGCCTTCCTGGATTAATAGGCTATCCAACGCAAAAAGAATTTTTCAAATCGGACCAGTAGTTCCCGATATTAGCGCGCACAAACAAACTAACATACAAACAAACTCTTCACCTTTATATATAAGTAATATAGATAATATAAAACAACTTTTAAAATAACATTCTAGTGAATATACTCAACCGAGCGCCATATTCATTACTTAATTACATTTTCAAGTTTAATTGTAATCAAATTTAAATGTACTTAATTATAAGCATCGCTTTAAAATGAAGTTGGTTCAAATAACATAGAATCTATTGATGTCCACTCCAAGATATTTTATCATTCACTTGAATTACTCAAACCATTGAAACTCAAGTTGAGAGGAATCAATTATTAAAACAATTTAGAAATGTTTTATTGAAATAGCCTTAAGAGAATTTAATATATAGAGGTTTATTAAAGTATATTTAAATGTATTTAGAATAACTGAACTAATCTGAAATTCTAGTCGAATAATACCAAAATAAATAACAGATCGGCGCTACGTGCTCTGTGCCCCGCCCACTGCCACTTCAAAGAGCTAATTCGGCTGGGCTATGTCGGCTACTTTAGTGCTTCTACGAATCTCCTCTTAGAGCCGATGGCCGATTAGGTAGAAAGGCTCTTGAATGGCGACCACGTACGTGGCGACTAGGGTCATATGGCCCATAAAATCGTAGGGAAGCGCTGGATACAGGCCGCGTCCAACCGTTCTTTTTGGAAATCATTGGGGGAGGCCTATGTCCAGCAGTGGACTTCATGTGGCTGACATGATGATGATGATGAAATAGCAGATGTTTGTGATCTGCCAAGGATCCACGAAAGAAAGCCGGGACAAGACTAAACGTGCTGTCTTTTATGATAGGATAGGATCTTTGACAGTCGTTACGGATTGTCAGATGCCAAGAAGTCTGACGACCTTCCGTGTGGAGGTCGGATAGGTAGTCGCTAAAAATACAATGGTTATACAATTAGGATCCAGAAGTGGAAAGTATTTAAAAACAAACAAAATCTTAACCCTTATTTATTGATTTAAAACATAATTAAATCAATAGACAAAAATACAAATAAATACCAACTTCACAAATCAAAAGTAGGTACTTACAAATAATAAATAGTCCTCTTACTCTTATTTACTTATTAAATACACAAGTCGGGTCGGACACAACCGTTCACCACGGAGAACACAGTGCGAATGCCCCGCTCGTTTTTTTTTTTTTTGTTATAGCATCTCGTAGTTGACCTAGAGAGGTCATCACTACTTAACCGGACTATGCCCCGCTCGAAGAAATGCCCTGCCTTTTATAGGCAAATGGAGGGGGAGGATATGACCATTTCTAACTATACATATTCAGCTGCATCCAGTTAGAACCAAGTCGACCACAACGTGCCTAGTTGGCAAAAGGCCGGCAGATGAAGGTTGTAATCCGCTGTTGATGCAATTTGTACTATGTTTCGGAAATATTTGACTGCCTCGTTACCGCAAGTCTGTAGTGGTCGCAAACACAGAACAGATACCTTATTATCTGTTCCGTGGTCGCAAGCGCTACTGTTGAGCACGAGGTTTAGGTTGCGATTCCCAAATTCTGATTATTAAGATGATGATGTCAAAAGTCGTGGTCGCCTAGTGGTTAAAACACCATCCTCTCAAGTATGAATGTGCGGGTTCGATTCCAGGTCAGGCAAGTACCATTGTAACTTTTCTAAAGTTATATGTATTTTCTAAGTATATCTTGAGGAAACCTGTACTTTAAGTCTGAAATCTCCAACCCGCTTTGAGTAAGTGTGGTGATTACGCTCAATCCTTCTCTGTATGAGTGGAGACCTGTGCCCCGTAGTGGGACGACAAAAAGATTGATGATGAGATGATGATGTTTGTTGAATTTATGCCTTATTGGCGGCAATAAGCTCGCCCCCTATTAAATGGCTTTTAAACATAACTGGACAAATGTGGGTGTGTTGTAGAAACACGTCTGACTGACCCAAAGGGAACGCAAGCGTGACTGTATATTTATGTTACAGGAAATATTACAAGTATTCCCTCTAGAATGCCACCAAAGTAATAAGTAAGAGGTTGCTGAGAAATTGATAAGAGTGATCTACATATGTACGCCCGCATTCTCATAGGGGTTAGAAATACTGTATGAAGAACAAACATATCTCGTCCGTGATGTCTGTATAAAGTCTTTGTCATACCTAAAAGGAATTTACAATTTATTATCTCCTCATTAACGAAATTGGGAAATTAGTATTGAATTTTCCTATAGATTCTTCTATGTTGCTAATTAAAATAAAATCTAACGTAGTAAAACCATAACTACATATTATATTACGTGAATATTTTTGACTGCCAGAACCTACCAAACATTTCGATTTTACAAAAAAAGTACCACTATCTTCAAATTGTTGCTTATCCTGAAGCGTAGTTAGTAGGTTCGTGTGGAGAGGAACGGGTAAGAAACTCCACAGAGAAGCTGAAAAACACATTACTAAGAGCAGACCATCCCAACCACTTTTAAACTCCTAAATCCGCCCGACTCAACCTCCCACTGCCCCGTTTGAAATATATTTCAGATCTAGAGCTGAATTATTGATGGGCAGTAAAGCAGTACTGTGTCGCCGTTCAGACGCCTGTCACAAGTAGACGCGCCAAATGGCTCTAATGATAAAAGTATTAATTGCCCTGTATTATTCAGGCCCAGGATGAATATAAATAAAAGACTTAGTGACGTTGTGGTTTAATTGATTGCCTGAATATTTAGTTAACGTCGTTGAACTTTATTTCTACACTTTACTATTAATTCATATTGGTAAACCAGAAGAGTTTTGTTTGGTTGAACGCTGTTCTATAAATCTACCAAATTCATGAGGATGTTTAAAGGCTAGCTAACATCGTGCCACGAATCCTAGGAGCCGAGAAAAACGATAGAACGTTAAGCGAAAACAACTTTAAAGCACCAACGGGCTTTAAGATGCTATATTCTGTTTTAAAACATGAAGTTTGGCTGCATCGTTGGTCTAGATCGCATGCGCTAATGCTGAGTGGTGGGTTCCATTCTCAGGTTGTACAAAGTTTTATTCAGTTTTTCTGTCAAGCTTCCCTCAGCAGCTGCTCGGAGCCTGGTTTCGTGCCAGATTGATGACTATAGTGTCGCTCCCTGGGACGTTTGACTTCCATATAACTGGCTTAATGTAGGTGTTATACCTAATTATAACTCTGCATTACGTTTCAGGCATTACAGGTGTGGTTGTTATGTTGGTATAATAAGAAAGATCACGCGGGCAAAGGCGTAAGCAGAAGCTAATTCAAGGGTAATAGTGATAACTACAGAAAATATAATCATCATCATCATGGTCAACCTTTTTATAGTCCCACTGTTGGGCACAGGTCTTCTCTCATACAGAGAAGAGACTTCCAGACAATATAATAATTTTGAATAATAAATAATACCCAGCGTTGGAGGGTTAACTTTAACTGTTTAATTATATTATTTGAGTCAGCTACAGTGCATATCGGGTTTTAATATAATTTTCACATTAACAGCGTTAATATAGAATTGGAAACGCAATATTTATAACTACATAATTTTATGTGCATAAAATACAACGTTATGGCTTACGAAAAATAACACAACAGTAAGTTTTCATGACCAAGTTATGAATTAACATTTCGCGTAACTTTTCGCTTACGAATAAACATAAAAGCAGAAATTCGCGAATTTCCGCCGCGTAAAACTGGGACCTCATTTTGATAAACCCTGCAATATTTTATTACGTTACAAATGTCCCTTTTTCAAGAAAAGGGAGGAAGAATTAAAAAGTAAAGCGTCCGCCGGTCTAGATGAATATTAGTTTTTACGACGTCTTCAAATCATTCGGCGTGGAATTTTAACAGCTCGTCGCCCGAGGCGGGTGTCCATAGGCTAGACTCCTACAAAGGGAGCATTTTCATATTTCTTACAAAGCCTTCATATTTTGATCACGTTTTATTGTTTATTTGAGTGAAATATTTTAGTATTATATTATGATATCTTATTATACAATAGCTAGGTTGTGAAAGTCAGATAATTGATATTTATTTATTTTATAATTATAAACTATTGCTTGACCGCAATTCCGCCTGATATAAGCAGTGATGCAATTGTTGATGGTAAAGTACGCTAGTTTATTGAGAGCCTATTCATTCCAAAAACTGAAGGAATAGTAAGGTAGACGGCTGTTGTACGAGGTGATGCAATCTTAAACCCAACAATACGACCAACGATACTGCACAAGAGAGAGAGATTGATCTGCATACCCTCTACGACCAAACTCCCGACCAAAATTTGGGGCATCGTACCCGGCACACATCGCAACACTACTGCCCAGACACGTCCTCCGTACGGCTTCACCAGGCATCATGCCTGAACACGACGAATCGCTTGGCGACAAGACTTTGTCTGGTGATGATAATGATGAATTATTTATTTTCTGAAAGTTTGTACAAATACTTTTAAAGTCATTCATATTTTTTTTAAACTAGATGATTTCTGTGTTTCTTACTTGAGAAAAAAGCACATAGATAGGAAGTTGCTTCATGTGAAGTATTGCTATTCAACTGTATCAGTATCCTAAATACGTAACATATTATAACTATCAAATGGAATCAATTTGCATTGCAAAATGCATATTGCTCATCCATTGCACCATAAGTTCGAAAAATGTAGGTATCTGTTCAACAACGTAAGTAACGCAATGAATATTGTTTAACTGTCAAAATGAAACCCATTGCTTCTGTTAGTGTATTACGCGATTACCCTGCCGGTTAGTCTGGAAGCCAACTAGTTGGGAAAAGGCTCGCTGGTGGCGCCGCTGATTAGATTTTAGAACTTCTTAATGTACAGACGACAGCATATCAAGGTACTACAATCTATCGGATTTATTTATTAGATTTTAAACTTTATCTCTAAAGCACAAGGTTGATTGGGAATATTTGACAGTTTCGGATAGCCTGACCTGTTGTCGTCCGTACTAAACAATTGTCCTACTGAAATGAAATTGTTTATTATGCAAGTAGGATCATTGATCACTTTAACACGTCATATTTTTTTAAACAAGCTGGAGCCGGCATTTCCTTTTTGACTCTGAGAAGAAAAGCCGAAACAAACACAGATCATCGGGATCATCGTCTTTTTTCAAGTCCAGACATTAAAAATGAAAATGTTTACAATAACAATATGTGTTTGCCTTCTCTGTATGAGAGGAGACCTGTACCCAGCAGTGGGACGATAAAAAGGTTCTTGATGATGATGATGATGATGATGATGATGATGATGTGTTTGCTTTGCACATAACAATCAATGTACGTATTTTTAAAAAAAATGATTAAAATGTCATAACTGTAGCATAATTACGCATATTGCTTAATGCCATTGCTTAGCAGAGCGAGCAGCTCAATCCCAAGCTTTATTGTCTTCTAAATAATCTTTAATTTTTTTTTTTACTTATTCATTAATTACAAATGCGAAAGTTGATGAGGATGTATGAAATTTGGAACACGGATGATTTATACATGTAGGAATAATAAGAGAATCGAAACTTACGCGAGTGAAACCACTAGGCCAGGTAGAAGTAGCCTCTGTTATTTGAAAGTTGGGTTCGGTTTACATGACAGATGAGGCTGAAGCCAAACACAGGTTTTCAAAAGTAGGTATTACGTTTCCAAAAGTTCCGGTGAAACATTCCATATTTCCAAAAATTAACAGGATCTGTTGTTCATTATATTTTGCCATATGCTTCCTAGTTTGTATGTGGTACCGAATTTATATATATCTTTCTAATTTCCTCAATTTGAGTGTCTTCAAGGCTAGAGTGAATAGGCTCTTAATAAACTAGCGCGCTTTACCATCAATGATCGCATCACTGCTTACCAGCGGGCGGGATTGCGGTCAAGCGCTAGTTTATAACTTATAAAAAAAAAATGTTTAATGAAGTTATCAATATGAACCCTACAACTTTTGCAGGCTCTCGAAGTATACCTATAAAGAACATTACAAGGGTTGTAAGGGCTTCAACTACAATTTAACGCCCTGGTTCTTGCGTTGGTCGCTAGCTATTTTATAATCCAACTAATATTATAAATGCGAAAGTTTCTTTGTGAGGATGTATGTATTGGATGAAGAGATGTTTGTTACTGTTTAACGCAAAAACTACTCTACGGATTTGTATGAAATTTGGCACACAGTTTATAACCAGGAATAACACACAGGATAATTTTATCACGATACTTCCACAGGATTAAAACTTACGCGGATAAAACCGCCGGGCGCATAGTCATTATTTATTAGTTTAGAAAGTTTTATGGTCATTATCAAACCTAATGAATTTACGTGTATAAACCTGTGAGAAAATGAAATCTGTGTTCCCCTTTCTTAATAGAAATAACATTATTTATCTATTTATTTCAGGCATTAAGGCACATATATAATATTAACATTAAACCTTAAAACCACTGTAAATATATAAAGCAGGAATGAAGGATTGAATCCATAAAACCTCAGGCTTTAAACCAAACATAAGTAACCCAATTTCTTCCACAAATACAACACAGTCACGATGTGGACCCTCGTAACGTAAGGTGTACAAATAAAACCTGTACGTCCAGCATTACAGCAGGAATTAATCGATACCAGCATTAAATAAGAGTGCTGGTCTTAGTCGCTAATCCGGGGATAGCGGTTTCATTAGCTAAGTGCGGGGAGCGGCGAGGGGTACGTACAGGTGGATGCTGTGGTCAGAGAGGCCGCGACAGCTGCAGGGTTGTATTTAATTCAGGGAACCGATTTACATTGGCAGGCTGTTGCAGCAATCATGTATGCTTACATGTGCGTCTAAATAAAGTTAAATGCATATTTTTCCGATTGCCACTGTTTCCGTGTACCAAAAATTATTATTCCTATTATCCTACTAATACAGTCGACTCTCATTAATTCGAAACTTGTGGGACTCTTAAAATATTACAAATCATTGAGTGTTTGAAATATCAAATGGTACGAAATTTGTGAGAGAAAATAAATAAAACTTTGAATTTTAAGTGTTGATAAATATTATTATTTGATAACTGCTATTCTATAACAATGTTTAGAGGTACATTCGTGTACATACATATGTAGGTATGTATTATAAACGCGAAAGTTTGTATACATACCTAATTATAATATGTATTATATTTGTAACTCTGACACGCAAAACTACTCAACGGGTTTGAATGTTTGGTAAATGTAGGATAATATATAGGGTAGATTTTATTCTGATATTCCCACAGTTACCGCAGTGGTAGAACTATTGATTGCTTTTGCTGTGCAGCGTGTCGCGGGTTCGATTACCGCACGGAACAAATATTTGTATGACCGACAAGGTCCTGTTGTTCCGGGTCTGGCTGTATGTGTATGTGACTTTATGTTTGTAGCGCACCCGCGATGCAGGAGTAGTTCCTAGGGTGGGGCAAAATATTTTTTAAAAACAAAACAAAATACAGTGCACTAACAATAACACTAAAATAATAATAATTTAAAAAAGATCAAAAATATATCTACTCAAAAGCCTCGCACTCAAACATGAATAAATGAAAATAAAAATGTTTTGCTGATGTCATAACCCGGGTTAAAGACAACACTCCTTTTAGACATTGACAATTTATAAAATATCTGTCTGTCATCCGTGATGCGCCCGCGACACGGCAGATGACAACATAACAAACATTAAACAATAACATCAAATATGTATACAATAAAAACTTTTCTACAAAAAAACAACCGACTTCCAAAAACCACTACAAAGGGAAAAATAACTAATTTCGGAAGTCGGTGTCTTTGGTTTTGTATATTTATTTTGGACACCGACTTCCGAAATTAGTTATTTTCCCTTTGTAGTGGTTTTTTGAAGTCGGTTGTTTTTTTGTAGAAAAGTTTTTATTTTACAATTGTTAGTTGTTAAAAGTACAGTCAGAAGCAAAAATATGTATACATTTCCAAGGCTCCAAAAATATGTAAACATCTTCGACTTTAAGACGAAGTACTCAACTTGAAGAGCATAAAATTGTAGCCACCGGTTCACATCATAAATATGTATACGCTTATTGCTTCATTAAATTATGAACCAACGCTATACATGCTATTGATGGAAGCGTCCATACATAGTATTGTTCATTTCGTGGTGGGCATAATTTAATGAAGCAATGAGCGTATACATATTTATGATGTGAACCGGTGGCTATAATTTTATGCTCTTCAAGTTGAGCACTTCGTCTTAAAGTCGAAGATGTTTACATATTTTTGGAGCCTTGGCAATGTATACATATTTTTGCTTCTGACTGTACCTACTATGTATTCAGTTGCATCCGGTCAGACTGGAAGCTGACGCAAATATAGTTGGGAAACGACATGATTTTGTTTACTTTAATTTTTACCCGTAAGTATTCCCTCAACTGCCTATGGTCTTCATCGTCAAATTTACTGCAGACCATTATTTTAACCCAATGGGTGCAAAGGTCTCATCAATATAAATGAATTAAGTCCAAATACAAGGTAGCTACTGTAAATCGTTTAGGAGTTTCCTGAACTGACCTTTGTCATCATCATCAGCTCCCTACCCATCTAGGTGTAAGGTTCTTGTCAATACAAATTATTCAAGCACAAACACAAGGTAGCTGCTGTGAATTATTGAGGAGTTCCTTCGACTGTCTCCCGGCTCCATCATCACATCTATGATCTACTCCAGACTTTTATTAAATTGTAGTGCTTTAAAATACTTAATGAAAATGCTAAGAAATGCACTAGTCGCCCCTGCAATTTTTGAAAGTTTCCCTTGTTTTCTCTGGTCTTTCACCATCAAACCCTGATATCCTTATCATGGGACCACCTTGAGAACGTCTTCTTTCCAACAGAAAAAGAATGATCAAAATCGGTTCATAAACGACGAAGTTATGCGCGAACAAACATAGAAAAAAAAAAGCATATATACGGTCGAATTGAGTAACCTCCTCCTTTTTGAAGTCGGTTAAAAAGACAACTGCAATATAAGAAAATAACGCAAATAAGTACCTAATGGTACACATCCATAATTCATACATCGACAGGTTTCCTCAAGATGTTTTCCTTCACCTTTTAATCAGTCATTGGTGTCCATATACTTAGATAGATATACTTAGAAAGTACGGACGACAACAGGTCAAGCTACCCCAAACTGTCAGATTTTCCCAATCAACCTAGAGCCTTAATGCTTTAGAGATAAAGCAGAAAATCTATGAGGAAATCTGATAGATTGTAGTAGCTTGATGTTGTGTCGTCTGTACATATAACTTACAAAATTTCCATGCCTGACCTGGAATCGAACCCGCGCACTCATACTTGAGAGGCTGGTGTTTTAACCACTAGGCCATCACGACACAGCCGTACATACATCCTCAAAACCTTTTATTTATATTATTAGTAGAAAGAATAACGGCGGAATTAATTTTCATTTAATACTTTCTTTACCATATGAAACTACTGTTTGCATGGGGCATGACAGCGTCTTTTATGTGCCTATGAGAAATAAATCATTTGACTTGACTTCTTGGATGCAATTTAGATGCGCGGAATTCGTCTTTATTTCTTTACTAAATTATTATTTTTTTCTTTTCAGGTATTTATTCCTCACACTTACACAGAAAATCTCGAGAGAACAACAAGTGAGTTTGTAAACATTTACCTAAGAACAACCCATTCCAAAAAAAGCGTATTACCGTAAACTACCAGTTTTCAAAGACCATATTACGTTAGTCCCATAAAACGGTGAGAACGCACTCCTTTAATAAGTAAGTAACTCCTGGCATCTCCTCATACGCCAACAGATAATTCGCAACTTTTCCGATCTCCCTTCTATTATCAAGTCATCTTCCGCCCTGATCCCCAATTGGCCATATACGGCGCCATGTATGCGGGCATCCATTGCCGGGTTGCTTCGCCAATTCGCCTGAACGGCAGAACTTACGCAGCTAGCGACACAAATGCGACACTATAATCCGCGACCCGGGCAATAAAGGCTATGTTCGATGCAATACTGATCGCATTTTGCTATAAGAGTGACGTCACTCGGATGTCGGGGAGCGAAACCGTGGCCCTTCTTTTGTTACAAGTTTGTGTTTATAGAGTTATTCTGTGATCCCCTCGGAATATGTTTTTGGATATTTTTGGTTGCTGTTGAATTTTTTTTAAGATGACGGATAATTTTGTTGTGCAATATATGTTTCAACAGAAAAATTCGTGACGTAAATAAAAAAGAACATTCATTTTATCCAATGAAGAATAATAAAGATAGGTATGTTTAATTAAAAGGTATACCCATAATTACCGTAATGAGTTATTATAAAGTCCCGACATGTTCATCTCATCAACTCTAATGGCCGCCGTCCTAATTTTACGACAGCACTCGTGCCATCTTGTTCACTAATACAGACGCCATTTTGTTGCTGTTTGCGCCATATTTAAATAACCTGGCCATAATAGCCAAAAGGCCTTCACGTAATAGTAGCAGTTTAATAAAGGCCCAAAGTTCATAAAATCAGTAAAATGTTCACGTTTCCACTTTAGTACCTAAACATTAAAATAATTATGTTCTTGGTATGTAAATTTTCCTCTCACGAAAGCCGCAGCGTAAGTTTTGGAGACAGTTTATTAGGACTGAAGTCGTTCGTGCTAAAATGGCCTCACGTTTCTCATAATTTTCACTAAGGTTGACATAATGTGAAGTAATAGGCTTGTGCTGCGGTATAAGACGTAAGAGATACGGAGAAGTTGATTTAGGACACCAAACAGTCTAAAAAACAACAACAAATAAGTATTTCAAAGCTTACAATATCTACGGCTATCTACTATCTCTACGGTATCCGAAATCATTTCGTAAATTGCCTCAAAACCTTATTCATTTATTCAACTGATGGATTTTCCTTGTAACATGTTAGGCGTCCATTAACAGTAATAGAATTCGCGCACTTTTTTTTCATACATCTCTCAATATTTTAGCGAATAAATAGTAGCGATAACAGCCAGAGATATACGATCGTAATAACCACCCCGTGTGGTTGTGCGGCCGGTATTCATGCAATAAACCAACCAATGACGTACGTGCATTACGTACGTGTGGATCGCACTACACTACACGTTTTCATTCGGTTGGTAATAATTTCGTTAGTAGGACGGATAGTGGTGTCATCCACAGTTTAGGATTTATGCGTGCATGGGTCTGTAGGTATTGCGTTTTAAAGTTTCATCTTGATTTGTAGATTCAATATGTACCGAGAAACGTTATCTGTTGCAAATGTTTTTTGAGGAAACAAAAGTTGAAAGTTGTAAAGTGATAAAAACGGCATATTTTAAAGAAATATCATACTGTTAACAAATAAAAATTGCAGGCTTTTACGAATCTTATTTTAAATGAAAACTGAAAACAACCTGAAACCAAACTTTTGATAAATTATTCTCTCCGAACACACTATGATGTACTTCCAAAGAAATATCAAAAGCACCCCGGAACGAGGAGTGCAATGAAAATATGTAGCAACAAGGCGAGCGATGGGTAATATTTGCACAGGTTTTCAAATAGATATCCTAGTGATACGAGGGACGCTAGATAGTCAATATTGAAGGTTTTATTGCACTGATTTTCTTTTACAAAATTTGAAAAGAAAACGAATGGGTATCGTAAAACAGAATGGATCTTATGCTGTGTGTACAATAAGAGGGGATAGGAATTAGCTTTGTTGTGCTCTAGATAAATCTAATCTATACCTACTAATATATCGATACCGGAAATTGTCGTAAAGGACAAAACACGAGTTTACAGTATAACCGAAAAACAAAAAAAGAAATTTGTTTTTTATTTATATCTTTTTCAAACAAAGTGCTATGTTCATGATGTCAAAAGAAACCCTAACTATTTTTTCGTGTGCTATCCATATAAATTAACAAAATAAACCAAACTTAATTAATTACCAAAATGAGAGTCCTTTACAGCCCAAAAAAATTCAACTGATGTACTTTACAGCCACAAAAAATTGGTATTGATAAAGTCAGCTATGTCGTAAAGGACTATTTTTGATCATCAGTGTGTAGTATAAGTCAATTATATCAAAAACTAAGGTGGTAAAAGGACAAAAAACCGAAAGCTATAAATAGAAATACCTACAATAGGTACCTACCTAGTACAATAAAGTGAAACAAAATGTATTTTTATTATGTTTTATTTATTATTCAAATAAATAGTAAAGTATTACAATAGATACTCTAATAGGAACTCAATATTTAAATAAAATTTAATTAAACTTTTTAATCACCAGTAATTGTTGTGCTGCTAAAATGAACTCAGTTTTAGAGTAATCAGCGAATAAACTTATCTACTTACTAATTTTTTAAATTATTATTAGAACAGTCTTAGATTATTTGAAGAAATCGTTCATTAATATAACTAAAGTCAAAAATAAACATATTACTATAAAAAACAAAATACCTGATGGAAAAAAGTAAATGTAAAGTGACTTTAGCTTTTTAAATTTCATATTAGTAATAAATGATAAACATGCTGTTTATTTTTAATAATCAGTAAACAAATTACTATTGTTTAACAATTATTAATGAAACTCACACAACAGAACAGACTTGAACATAATAATAAAGTCAAAATAACCAAAATAATAACAATATTTGTCCTCAAGAGATTATAACTCAAACTATTTACATTCTAAATTATTAATTAACTGACCAGTATTTTCAGTCTTCTATTATTATGAAACGTAGTTAACTTCAATGGTTCTAATCATTGCATTGGGCAACGATTGCAAATTTCGGTCAAACATAATTTTTCTTATAAGTTAGTCAACAAATGGTCAAATAAGTTGGAATGGTAATTATTTGACAATTAAATTTGTAAAACTAACTATTGAGTATAGTAGTCGTATAAAAAGTTAAAATGAACGTAAAAAAATGAGGATTTACGACCTCTAAAATAATTGAAACATGACTTTACGCCCCGTATTGGTAAATATTATTACGATATACCCCAAATAGTAAAAATAATCGCGCTAGAGATGTTGGAAAGCCAGGTCGTAAGGGACTTTTTTTTAAAGATAGAATTTTTTTAAAACTACCAAACAATAGAGCTTGCAACGCTGATTCCAAATATGTATATAACTCATTTTCGGTAAAATGTCCTTTACGACAATTGAAATTTCCGGTATCGATATATAAAGCTGAGGAGTTTGTTTGAACGCGTTAATCTCAGGAATTACAGGTTCGATTTGAAAAATTCCTTTTGCGTTGGATAGCCCATTAATCCAGGAAGACTTTAGGCTATATAACATCACGCTGCGACCAATAGGAGCGGAGCATAACTAACTCCATGCGAACGAAGTCGCTGGCGGCTCATCATTCTCCTGCCCTTATCCCAATTTATTTGGGGTCGGCGCAACATGTCTTTTTCTTCCATACATCCCTATCAGAAGCCATCTCGGCAGTCACCCCCTTCTTAGCCATATCATCCTTCACACATTCCATCCATCGTTTCTTTTGTCTTCCCCTACCCTTATAGCTATCAACATTCACAATTAAAACTCTCCTCACAACATTCTCCTCAATTCTCCGTAACACATGCCCGTACCATGACAACCGATTCCCACACAACTTCTCAGCTACCGGTGCCACTTTCAGACTTCCTCTTATGTACTCATTTCTTATTGTATCCAATCGTATAACACCACACATCCCTCTTAGCATTCTCATCTCTCTTACATTATTTTGTACATTCTTATTTTAATATTTTACATTTTTATTGATTTTATTGATGTAATTATTCTCTTTCTGTTTTGTGGCAATATGTACGGTGTACGTACATGGGTTAAAATATATTTATTACAATAAGTTAGCCAGTAGGCTAACGTATTTGAACTTTGGGCGCGACCTACATTTGACAGCGCATTGACACTGACGCATTGCATTATTCTAAGCATTTCATGTAATATTTTATATTTAGTGTTCAATTAGACGTGGTTTGAATCGGACAACTTGTATTTTTATTTAGATTCATCCCGTTGAGCATTCACTGACATTTTCTGCATTTAAGTTTAAGTTTGACAATTTACATTTACACTGAAATTACTTATGTTAGGGAAGCACCCTACATAGTTTTTTTGCTATTAGAAAAATTATATAATAAAAATATTAATTTTTTTTTTTTTTTTTTTACTGTTTTAATTGATGTTCCTCCAAACCCACCACCTTCATCTATTATGGAGAACATAATGGGGCAGGGTTCAAGGCAGCGCCTTGTATATGATGCAGCAGAGTCATAACTATCCTTAAGAACAGCGTAACAGGGCCCAAAGAGGCGTCAGAGGCGGCAACGACAACAATTAAGTGCTGCAGAAGCAAGAGCACGACTTGTTTCATCTGCAGAAAGAAGGGCCCAAGCAGAGTTGACCAACAGCCGTTCAATAGAACGTGCTGTTAATTCATCATCATTCTCCTGCCCTTATCCCAATTTATTTGGGGTCGGCGCAACATGTCTTTTTCTTCCATGCATCCCTATCAGAAGCCATCTCGGCAGTCACTCCCTTCTTAGCCATATCATCCTTCACACATTCCATCCATCGTTTCTTTGGTCTTCCCCTACTCTTATAGCCATCAACATTCATAATTAAGACTCTCCTCACGACATTCTTCTCAGTTCTCCGTAACACACTGGCGGCTGCTAGTGGTAAATAAATATTTAATATTGCCCGTTTTAATTTTTTTAGAACCTGATCCAAAAGGACTTACTACTCTGTCATGGGTGCATTTAGAAAAATTAAAACTCACACAAACAGCAAGATCCGGTATAACTACCTGCACATGCAATTATTTTTCCCGTCGGGGAATCAATCTGCGACACGCAGCGCACTAGTCGATCACTCAGTCACTACACCAACCGTTTCGAATAAAGTATGTGATATAGTTTGATAGAAATACGCAGTCAGATAGTTTTTCACAACCTTTTCCTAATGCGGTTAAATACTAAATGAATGTATAAATTGTTAAAACCAACAAACAATTATACACTACCCTCGTTTATTGAATACCACCGGCAGCGCGTAATTGGCTCCCGCACGCATTTGTTATTCTGTCATTAATTATTGAAGCATTGGAAACTAATGTAATTAACAAGAACACAGGTAACAAATATCCCCCGACGTTGCCCATAATACCCTGTCGTTGCCCATTACCGGGCCAATGTGGGCAATCTAGGTCACTGGGCATAAACGTGCGACTTTGGACAACAATGAAATATTCAGTCGTGAATGATGAGCAATGCTTTTTGTGTTCCAATTATCTTTTTTTTTACGCTTTGTCAAGATTTTTTGATGGGTTGGTGTATTTACATTTCATCGTCAAGCTGATATTGTTTGGTGAAATGTAAGCAAGTATGTTTTTTGGTTTGTGCAATTTTTTGCCGGTTTCGTTGTAGATACGATTCATATTCATAAGTTACTTCGAATCACATTTTATTACGCGCTCACTTCACCTGTTTTTATACGGCAACATGGTTGTAGAATCGTCCATACAAATGTTTCATAGCAGGATGTTGGTTACTGTTACATCCTCTATGTTTTCTGATAACTCTAAACAGATTAAGGCTTACAACAGAGCTTAAGCTCTTAGGGTACGACTACACAGTAAAATATAAACTTAATCGATATTTCGAGAGTTCCCTCTCAAGATATAATGGCGTCGTGATGACCCTTAGCCGAACACTTACAAAGTGCGTCGAAAACCGTTTTAAAGACCATTCGGAGTTACAAAACTTTAGATAGCTGTCAAGATTTAGGTATATTTATATTTTAAAAGTGTTTCTTTTACCAAGTAATACATTACTTGTCTGGTTTTTGTTGCTTAAGTAAATGACAAGTAAATACAATGTGTAACGGCACGACTTGTTTGAATGATATCGAACTTTCATCTTCTTCATCATCATCTTTGATATCAAAGTTTCAACCAAAGACATTAAAATATCTTAAATCTCTTGGTTTCAACTCAAAATGAAATACGCTCACAAGTTATAGGTATATTTGTAAGGTTATGTTTAAATTCACACTTTTTACATTCATTCCTCTAGGTTGGAACAAGCATTCCATTACTGTTAGGCGTTGTTATGGTCATCTTCCACGACAACCGCGCTCATTTAAGAAATTTTTGGTTTCATATAATTTTTAAATTCATATCATAACAGTTACCGCACTACGTAGATAATAACTACAGGTAACATGTTATGTTACTTGACAATATCATGATAAATCGCTTTTCAGTATCGCAGTACGTACTGCAGGCGGTGTCGTTTCTCATAACTTTTGAACATGTAGAGATGGGATTTAAAAAACCCTAGGAAAATCGTTTATCAACCTAAGAAGCCGTGTCCTTGGTATATGCTATTTGTACATACCCTTTCCATTACACATCGTATATAATACGAATATGTACATATAATACCTTATTTATTATAAACTAAGTACATATTAATAGGTCTGGGTTCCAAAACACTACCTATTTTCGTCACAAAATACACGTCGTTTTTAGTTAAAGGTTATGTTGTGTCATCAACGATTGCATCACTGCTTACCATCAGGTGGTATTACGGTGAAGCACTAGATTATAATTATTAAAAAAAATGTGAGTAGTGTCCTGGTGACTTCGACCTGTATTTTGCTTTTTTCATCTTTTTTAAAATTATTTTTTCAAGAACGAAATTGAGCTTCACCGTTCGAAAATTGATGACTATTATACTGATACGAAGACAAGGCTAAGTAGCGAGGCGATCTCTTCTGTAATTGGGCTGAACCCATGATCTATTGCCAGTATGGTGGTTAGATGTACGCGAACTTTTTGAAAGAACGAAGATTTCTTCCTTTAATACTTACCGCCCTAGGGTTTTTCTAGCTACATTAATATCCTAGACCGCTAATTGGTCACCTTCAAGCCCCATTTGGGGGCAATATGGACCTACTTACCGAATATGAGAGATGTCAATATATTTTATTGATGTACAATTCATACACCTTTTTCAATAAATTGGCGGGTTTGAGGCAAATGCTGTGAAGAAGGGTTTGAGTATGAATGTGGATGGATTAGAGTAGAGGAACTTCAAAGAAAAGTTGGTTGGACTGTGTTGAACATGATATGGGTAGAAAGGGGACTAAAGAGATGGTGACTAATGGAGAAGTGCGGAAGGACTAGGGCATGAAGCGCTGGACCTAAACAATTTGTGGCTTAGGGGCAGGAGAATAATAATCTATATAATACCCATTTAGTTTTAACTGTTCCTCAATTACCTATTAGACCCATTGTCGGTAGCACAACGTTACAACTAAACAGACATACATTTAAATCAACTATGACCTAGTAAAGGTATCATAATATAAAACGGGCTTAGGGTAAGCAGGACTAGATCAAACCAAGTGCATATCGCTATTATCCTCTCTTCAAGAGTGTTAGATGTTCGTAATCTACTTTATATTCTGTGCGCGCACTATAAGATATGGTCGGTGCAATAACACCGGAGCGGACTGTGAGCCGTTATATTGCTGGTACAATGACTTAGAACGAGGTGAAATGTGGATGAGAGATGGGATTGAAAATGTCTCTCAAGTAATTTTATTTTAAGGTTGTTTTTATAAACTTTAAACTAGCGCTTGACCGCAATCCCGCCTGATGGTAAGTAGTGACACAATCGTTGATGATAAAACGCACTGGTTTACTACTGCGCACTCTAGCTTTGAAGACACTCAAATTGTAGTCCGACGGAAGCACCTCCGCTGGGAAATTGTTGTGTGGTTAACTTATCTAAAATTACTTTCCTGGCTTTGTTCTTTTACTGTGTAGGCACGACAATGCGATAATCGATATATTGGAACATTTTATAAACAAATCTAATTACAAAGAGCGAAATTTAAAAAGTGACTATGGGTTTTGTCAATTAGCCAACTGATTAACTAGTTACTAGTGTATTTTCTTAACACCGATGGCCGATGGGGCAGCAAGGTTCTGGAGTGGCGGCCACGTACTGGAAGACGCAGCGTAGGGAGACCCCCAACAAGGTGGACCGATGACCTGGTGAAGGTCGTGGGAAGCCGATGGATGCGGGCAGCACAAGACCGGTCATCGTGGAAAGCCTTGGGGGAGGCCTTTGTCCAGCAGTGGACATCTATAGGCTGAGGAAGAACACGAGGCTCCAATCATCAACTATTTTGGATCAGTAATAAAGATTTGTATTTGATTGAATTTTTATATGTAGTCTAAGAACGTCAGTATTTAGACAGAAGGAGGTAAATTTTATATCCGTATTGGCGTCTCCACCCAGTGGATTATGTAATACTTGAAAGTTACAGGAAAAAATCGAAATAAATAGTAACATTATGCTATTTTCGTGTAACAATTGAGAATCACGCTTGCGTAGCTTGCTACGCGGCTACGCGATCTGTGGCGTAGCTCGTGCTACGCGCGTTCGTAACCACGCTTTAGCTACGTTTTAGGATGTTTTCTGTATCGAGTTGTCTTTAGTGATGTAACTACATATTTGTAGAGGGTTTTAGTAGCATTTATTGGGAACCCATTTCTCCCGCCTGTTTTGAACATCCAAAGTTGCGATTCTTTTTTGAATTAAAAAATTGGCATCGTGTGTTTTAAATATTAGTTTTCAATGTAATGTAGAAAATCAACGCAGGAGCTTGATTAGCTTGAAGCATTAACTACATTCATTTTCATATTTTCATTAGATATTCATTCATTCGATCTGTAAGAATAATATTTCCCTAAAGTTCGTTTACACACGTAGGGGCCGTAGCTTGGGGCCCGCGTCTCATTGATATGGCTGAAGCGGCGGTAGATACGGCCCTGACATTTTTCTTAATATAATAGGACATCCTGATTTTCATTTACAATACTACAAGCACCAAACCTCATTTATTTGAGACTCCGATCCAATCAAATAACACGTCGTGTGGGCACCACAAAGCCATCTTTTTCATTCCGCTGAAAACAATGCCAATGGCAATATAAGACCTCACGATATGAGAGGGGGGGAGACCCTCGTCATTTGTTGGAGCCTTTTGAACGGTATTTGTTTTCGAAGCAATTTTTCCATATGTCCTTGTTCTTGTTGTATTGTTTATATTGGTGCATAGATAGATGAAGTAAGCCTTTTTCGAATTATTTTGGACTATATATTTATTTTCAATTACTAGCATTTTTGGTATAGCTAATTATACTTGTATTGTAATTCATATTTATTGCGATATTTTATATTTAAATAGTATTCTTCATGTCTGTGTTCACGTCCGGACTCTGAAGTTGACACGAACGCCCGTTTATGGAAGTTGGTGGGAAACGGTAGAATGAAAAGAGGCGTACGCGTGAACACGGGCATTCGGGTTTTGCAGCTCATCGAGGAAGTTGGAAAAATTGTAAGAGCAAAGCGAATAAACGTGACTAGCCTGAATAACTGTATTCTCATTTTTTGACATGCTAAAACAAAGTATGTAATTTTTATATATCATTGCCCCCGAACTAGGCATTTCTCCTGTATCGTGGGTACGTTTACAAACGTAAACAACCAGACCCTGAAAAACCACTAGTAGTTCATACAAATATTTGGTTTATGCGGGAATTACTCCCGCCACTATTGTTAAATTCAAAGATGGCTGACTTCTAAACTCATAACCTATATTATTAACAGCTCCTTGTTATGACAGTTATTACATTTGTTTATCTATCACTGTCATTGCGAGAACGTCCAATAATTACCAGTGGTCGCTTACAATCCAATAGATTCAGAGGGGGAAGTATTTTAGTTGTGTCTCGTCAACGCAATCAATATCGGTGGTGAATACCAATCGTTATTCCGCTTCGCCGGGCGACAGTAATCCACTGTTGACACTGCCCAGCTAGACGGTACCGCAACATAGATAGCTCTGTACAGAAGGTCCACTCCATACATCGAGCGCAAACAGGCACACCCACACAGACGCGTATTTGCGACAGAGATTGTCACGAGCATAACTCTATCTACTGTAAGGTTCAAAAGTGCATTACCACTTTTGAGCTTTATTGCAATAACAATAAGTGTCAAAAGTGCACTACCACTTTTGAACTTTATTGCAATAACAATAAGTGTCAAAAGTGCACTACCACTTTTGAACTTTATTGCAATAACAATAAGTGTCAAAAGTGGTACTCCACTTTCCAAAGTGGTATTCAACCTTGAGCCTTAATGCTTTAGAGAGATAAAGTTGAAAATATAATAAGGAATTCTGACAGATTGCAGTAGCTTGATGTACTGTCGTCTGTACACTGGCCAGTAAATAAAAGTTGTCGTTCCGAACAATATGAATAGATAATGGTCTTGAATTTATGTCGGAGGCGGAAACGACTTTCATTTTTAAATGCTTATAAGTGGTTTCAGGGAGGAAGTTATTGTTTAAGAGTGTCGCAGTTGCTTTTCCTTTTATATATATTTATTTTTATAGAAAGTTAACGGAAGCATAAGGGATCTTAAAGTTTATTATTCCTGGTGCAAAATACACTCATCAAGTGAACACACAGCCTGGCACTCCATTCCACATTTCCTTTTGAACAATTTATAATTACATTTTGATCGTGCCGTGAACATGACACGTGTTTCATGTTACATTGTTCCCTCCAATATCTGCCGCCATTGTGGCAAATCTGTTTCCAGCAAACACGTTTAGACTAATTATATGATTACGCTAATTACTTTGTGTTTTACGCTGCGGTGGACAGATTCCATCTCGTAATAAACAGAGTATATGTAGGAATTTGGTGATGCGTGAATAGGCAAATATGTTATGAAATTGCCGCTTAAATAAGGGTATTTCCAGAGCCTGCATGTAACGTTTTAATATATTATTGTCTAACCTGCCTGACCCCAAACTTTTTATGACGCTAAAGAATAAAAAGGAAATACGTTTGGTTTCAAAATTAGTTCCTTATTTTTATTTCTCTTATCGGATTTATTTGTTTAATTTAAACTTTCTTTAGTGGCGATGGAAGGTTCACCCTCTTAGCCTTTAACTTTTAGGCTTAACACTGCTGCTTTTAGGTCTGTAGTATATAGAACCTCACTCAAAACTCAAACAATGGTTAATACTAGAGCAATGTTTGAGTCTTTAGAGAGGTTTTGTAACTTAGAACTAGAAATTTCATACCGTGTAATCCCACACTTTAGTAAATACATAAACTTGTTCTCCTTTGTCCTCGCCTTTCTGTGTTACTCGGGATCGGTTTTTCGAATTTTACGATGCCATTTATATTGATTACCAACACCGACACAAACACACCGACTTAGATGATAGCTATTATTAGAAGTTAGTATGAGAACCAAAAGTTTAAACTTTCCTACACCCACATACACCCACGGGTTCCACAAATAAACGTAAAACAAATTGAAAATTATTAAGTACTACGAATAAATAATTTCACAGACTGTTAGAAGTACGTAGGAGTTGCATGCACTGAGGAAAGCGCGATATAACGCGAACGTGACTACTTGTGGCGAACAACCTCGCGTGGCACGATATGTGCAGATAGAGCTATCTCAAGTTATGTTAATGTGTTCTTACAATTAGTAAGTAAATGACGCAGCGAACCTGCTGCAAGTACCTGCTGAATCCAAACAATAATATTATTTAAAAGAGAAAATCCTCGTTAGTCTTATGGTGGATCCAAACGCTACTGCTGAGCATAAGTTTTCCAATTAGGACTTTGTTAGTTGCAGCCCGGAGTCTGGATATCTGCTCATGGCGAAAGGCTCGCCCTCTTTTACATACAACTTAACTTACTGTCGAAATGCAGATGTACTATAAGAACATCCCTGCCTTATCTGTGGAGGTTTACAGGCGCGCTTACAACCGCATGGTGTATTTTGTATTTGTGCAGAAGAAACTAAACTAATAAAAATGTAATTTACTATCAAGCAATAATTATCTCGTAGGTAATGTAAGAACACGAAAACGTACAAGTTTCAAACCAATTAGGCACTAATCTATGAAACAAGATGAAGCGCGTTATTCATTAACATCTTCACACTAAACGCTAATTGGCACATGTTTGCTACATGATCGTGTGCCATCGTCTCGGATGTGCTGCGCGACGGACGCCTTATTGCTCAGAGAAATCACACCGTGATTAGAAGCAGTTCGTAACCATATATTGTTACGAATGCACTTTATGTCAATGTTATAAGGTTCAATATTGCATGTCATGTCTGACGTAACTTTCAATCCCTATGTCTTTAGATCTAGGGCTTGAAACTCATTACAAATTAATTTTCCAACTCTGACTCCCAGGCACACACATATGAGTAGACACAGGACATATGAGTTATTCTACATTTCTGGCTCAAAAACCAACCTGGGTCATTTCGCCGCTTTTGTAAGACTGTAGGCAATACAACAAGTTAGCCAAGACAACCAACTTAGACATTTGTGAACCTCTTGCAAAGTATAAAAAGTGTCTCAAAGAAATAACTAGTTGATAGTTTATGATCTTAATTATGGTTTTGAAGTTGTTCATGTACGTATTTAGTTTGTTTTGTATATGTTACCGAATATGTTTTATTTTAATTTTATTATTATTATTTTAAACTTTTAATTTTGTTCGCTTAGTTACAATATCTTTTATGCATGCTGTGGTCTCCTGTAAGTGAAGGAGTACACCTTCGTGATAATATTGTCGTCCATTTTTACTTTTTCCATGATTTGTGTATATTTTTTGTTGGAGATTCTAAATAAAATAAATAAATAAATCATTGTAGAATTATGATCTGAAAATACATTGCTAGGCCTATGGTGTACTAGCGAACAGTACCTACAGGTTTCATCAGTATTGACAACGAAGGGCCGTCATCGAAATTACTAGGACCTCGTCTCCTGTGTAGTACTCGTAACGACTTGCAGGACTTACTGGAAAACAAGCTTTATTATTATTATTTCTGAACAGATCTGGAATGTTCGATGAACTTGCATATAAAGAGCGGTGTAACTCAGCGGATGAGTCAGTTTGCATTTGACTATCAAAGCGAAACAAGCGACAATCAAGACCTCGGTCAGGTTGTCAGCGACAACCGCAACGAGAACTTTTAGAACTACATGAAGTAAGTTCTGTAGTGTTGTTGTGTGTCACGACACGGACTTCGCGGAGATAAGGGACGACTTCGGGGTGTTATCAGCTACGTTCTACTTGTCATTGCCTGCTACCAACTGTACCTTCGTTGCCACAGCATTTTAATACCCCTAGCCCGTAACAATATATTATAACCAGCTTTCCGCCCGCGGCTTCGCCCACGTGAAATTCAGTTATATCGCGCTTTTTAGATTTCCCTCGAGAATAATTTTTTTTTAATGAATTTACTTTATGTCCTTTTTCAGGGTTTAAAGATTGTCTGTGCCAAATTTCATCAAAATCGGTCGAGAGGTTTAAGCGGGAAAGCGTAACAAACAGAGTTACTTTCGCATTTATAATATTTCTTATGGATTGTATGTTAGAGATTGTCGTGTGGTTAGCGATAGACAGACTCATATACTCTTTTACACACACAAATGCTACTGAACCTATTTAAATGAAATTTGGCACACAAATGGATAACCAGCAATAACACTTTTAATCCCGAAATTCCCACGCCGCGGGGTGAACCTAGTTATTAAAATATAATGATACCCTCAGCATATTTAGTTGGGGCATACAATTATTTTAATTGAAGCGCCCATCGTACGACGTGTCCACCCTTACGTTTTTGATACCACTTCGTCCGGACGAAATGTTTCGCCTTTTCATATAGAACAGGAAAAACCGGAAAACTTCGCAAGGAACACTTCTCAGGAACGCCTTCCCAACCGATTACAATTTAAGTATTTTGAAGGCCAGAATGCTCCTTATAAACTAATGAGCTTTAATATCAACGATTGCATTACTGCTTACCATGACATGAAAAAGCACCGCCAAATGCTCCTTATAAACTAATGAGCTTTAATATCAACGATTGCATCACTGCTTACCATGACATGAAAAAGCACCGCCAGCGTTTAGAATTTAATAGTGTGATTAATTAAATAGAATTTACTTATTGTTCAGTTATTTAGTACTAGCTTTCCGCCCGCGGTTTCAACCGCGTGAACTTCGATTACATCGCGCTTTTTAGATTTCCCTCGAGAATATCATTTTTTTCGGTATAAAAAGTACCCTATTATTTAATATGGACTTCTAACTTTACGTCTGCAAAATTTCAAAGCAATCGGTTCGGTAGTTACGGTTACAAACAAACAATCTCACTTTCCCATTTATAATATTGTCGACCTCTGTGGCGCAGCGGTCAACACGCCGGCCTGCGACGCGGAGGCCCCGAGTTCGATCCCCGGCCAGGTCATGATGGAAAATGATCTTTTCCTGATTGACCGGGGTCTTGGATGTTTATCTATATATGTATTTATTATAAATATAGTATCGTTGAGTTAGTATCCCATAACACAAGTCTCGAACTTACTTTGGGGCTAGCTCAATATGTTTTTTTTTTATATGGCTATCGTAGGTGGCCTTTAAAGGCCGTAACTACTTAAAACTAAAAAACTTAAAACTAAATTAAAATTAGGCGACTACGCACTAAGGGCACCCCCTGTGGGGTACAAACCTCGGCTTAGGACGTCGCTAAAGAGGACAGCAAGGGACGGCTGGATCGAAAGTATGCTCAATCTGTGTGATTTGTCGGTATATACAATATGTTAAGAAAACCCTGTCCGACCCGTAAGGATAATAAAGGTTAGGTAAACACATGGCCAAATAAAATATAAAATTTTACATAATCATCATAGTAACAATACTAGTGAATTTTGAAATTATCTTTTTTCCCGCGAACTTCCCCAAAATTAGGTAAATTTTTAAAATGTGACAACACCATTTTCGGCGGTATCATCGTTTGATTTATTGTTGGATATTAAATGTATAAATTTATGTTCAATATTTGGCGGCTCCGTTTGTGATGCCGGTGCGCGGCGAGTTTGTCGGTGTCCTCAAAGGAAAAAGTAGGTGAAACTAGGGATGTACTATTTTTTGCGTAATAACGTTTTTTTATCGCTATTAATCGAAACTTGTATCTGGTTGAATGATTGAATCGACTGAAATTAAAACTTTGGCGTGATTTTCATTTACAGCAGTGTACCTCGCTAATTTGAGATTTGTAAAAGTTCTAAACAATTCCATGCGATGTTGAATCGAGAATAAGAATGAGAAACTACAATACTAAATCGATACCAAAAATAGACGAGTATCAATCGATAAAAAAAAAACAATATTTTGATTACTTACACATCTCTACCAAAGCATGCCGCCAGGCCAGCCGCGTAGGTACCTATTTTTATAAAATAAAAATAATTTTTACTTTAAATTATTAGTTGCGTGTAAACATTGCTGGTGTACACTATTCGTGTATTGTGTGATCATGTCGGTTTCTAACGTAGAGTAATGTAACATGCTGATGGAGGTAGTAACTGCAATTAGCTGTGTTGTGATCAGGTGTTAGACGATTTGGAAGTGGGTACTTATCGGTCAATGCACGAGGGTTCCAGCATGACTGTGCCTCACGATATTTTTGCCGACCTGTACGTGAGTACATTATCATCATTGTCCATTATCAGTTCGGCAAGCAGTGGATTGGTAGGGGCCAATTGTGGCCAGCGCGGATTTGACACCACTTGATTTTTATTTGTGTGCATGTCCGTGCTAATCTCGTGCGACGAAATATGGAACATCTCCGCCTGCAATCCCCAGCAATCCAATCCCTCCGCAATGAAATAATACATTCGGAGAGTCAGACGACCTTCCTCCTTAAAAAAAATTCTTTTCTCGAGCTGCCTAAGTATCATTGTTTCTTTCGAGAGTCGATAAACGTGAACAAGCTACCTATACCTACAAGCATGAGGTCAACTGCGGTCATGACCTGTGCCTATGTTGCCATGAAATTACCTATTTATTTTATTTAAGTTATTTATTTTTTAGGGGGTATTTTTTTTAAGTTTAGCCAGGTTTTGCAGGCATTAGTAGAATCAGTTATCGACACCTAACAATACCTTCACGGGTCGGACAGGGTTTTCTTAACATATTGTATATTTATTCATATATTTAAGGATATCCAATTTCAATCAATTAGTAACACAAGGATATCGTCTGGAAACTGTACGTATAGTGTATTGTTATTAATTCTTTTAATTGTGTACTTATGCTTAAAATACGTAATGTGGAATACGTGGTTATAATGTAATAACTTAATCGCCACACTATACAAATATGCGGAAAAAAGTCCCGAATGGACATATAACATTGATAAATAAAGCTGCGGTAGATGGTTCTAATTGCAGCGTATCCGCATCCGCAACGTTATCCGCGATTGATTTGTTGTCCGAGTCAGTCTGTTCGCATCCGACATCGTTCGGGATTCATATCAGATGCTGTTCCTATAAATAATTTTGCCTCCAGACTGGTATCGGCAGTCGCGTTTCTGCAAATAAAAATATTCGGTGAATGACCGACTGGTATTTTAATAAAAGGATAACGGTTATAGCGTTATGACCATAGATCATACGTTACATTTATTTGAAAAAAAAAAGCCGGGAAGGCGAAGTTGACCGCACTTAGGGCTAAGCCAGCGTTTGACGACGAAACTTTAGCTGGATCATTGTAATAGGCTCTGTTTTTATTTGCCAAAATAATAATCACCATCACCTCAGCGTTAATCCCAGTCGCATCCGAAGTTTTCAGCTTTGGAGTCTGGGGTCCGCTTTACCTGTCTAACTTCTGATTTTGGCTAAACTTCGATTTTTTTCGTGAAGCGACTGCCGTCAGACCTCCACAACCCGAAGGCGATATCGAAGCATTGCAGTTAGACCAATTGTTGAACTGCCATTAGACGTTCGTATGGCAACCGGCACCAACGGCTTAACGTGCTTTCCAAGACACGACCATATACGATTTCGTTTGCCAAAATATTAGTTTAAAAAAACTATAAATACCCATTATCAACATTATTTAATTTATTCATGTCGCATTCACAAAAGAATAATTAATAGAGAAAATATATAATTACTAATAGCACCCTGCGATTTCACTGTTTGAATATCGTGATGAAAAGTATTTTATGTGTTATTCCCTGTTATAAACTATCTGTGTGCCAAATTTCATCCAAATCCATTGAGAAGTTTTTGCGTAAAGGAGTAACAAACATCCACACTTATAATATATACATTCATAGATCCTCGATAGAAGGAAGTAGGATAGGATATAAAAGTACAAAGTTACTGCTTTATTTCAATACAAATGTCTTCCAGCAGACCTTGCGACGTGATTGGTTGAGACACATATTCAGTGTGTACCTAAAAAGACAATACCTAAAAGTGACCAATTTTTATTAAAAAGAAATATTTCCACGCACTAAAAATTACAAATTACTTCTGTATCTTAGGTTCCGGGTGTGTTTAGAAACTTTTAAAGTCACATACACATTTACAGCCAAACCTGGAAGAAAGCCAAACAAATATTTGTTCCGTGCGGGAATCGAACTCGCGATACGCAGCGACAGCTGTCATCAATGACAGCTGGAAGGGCAGTATAAATACTCTTGTTCGCCTCCTCCGTATGCCTCGATATCTCGAGAAAAAATGCCGTACTTAGTTTATTTAAAAGCAAGTATGAAATACCGATTCCCCAGCGACCTCGCGCTGTCTCTAATGTATTCGACCGATTTCTGCATCGCCGCCGGTTCAGGGCCGGTCAGGTGTCGAATATCCAAGGCTTTTAAAATTACGGCAAAAACCGAAGGCCGAATATTTTACCGCCTGAAATTTTGAATAAGTATTCCTACCGCATTATTTATGCCGCGGTGTTGTTAAAAATGACGTTAGAGACCATAACTTAGTTGTCATTAAAGAGTCATTTAAGGTATGAAGCTGGTGCGCACGCCACAATAGCGGCAGTAAGACGAACTCTGCTATCAGATATTAAGTGTAACCACATCCCTATTCTCTGTCATAATTTGTCTTTATTTATCAAAGCATAGATTCAATAAGTATACCTTCAAGGTTATGCGCGATAGGGCTGGGCAGACGGTAGCGAGTCATAAATCAAACAGGCCCCATTTATCAAAGGTCTACCTACCTGGTATTCGTGTGCCGACATTTATCATTCGATAGCGTTTAAGGCTTGTGCAGACTATGGAATAGGTCATTATTGGGTATTATTTTTGGTGGTTATTGTGTTCAATCGTAGTTCTGGCACTGGTCATCATTTGCTTAACCTTTAGCCTACTGTATCATGGTCGGTTTCCAGTTTAACCATGTGCAACGGGAGACTAGTATTTTACATGGTGCGACCGCCTATCTGACTTCCAAAGTAGCGTACCAAAAGTCAATGACCCACAACATGATAGCCTGGATAACGGCTTTACTCTCTTGGTGTGTAAAGATGATGATGATGATGATCCAAAAACAGACCTTGGACCGGACGGTTGTTCTGGCATTGATATAAAACTAATAAATGCTCCTAAAAAGACGTTTCAAGTTGTGAACCCGCAAAAATTCGAGCTCTCATGTTCAGTTCTTTTATACACGACAGCCAAACATCAACCTTATTGCAACGAGAATAAATATCATTGTTATGCAAAATATGAGGAAGAAATTTGAGAATTTCGAGAATTTTGAGGATTGTGAAGAAAGCCGATTTTCGATCAAACGACCATTGGAGCACCGAGTTCAAAATCAAATGACTGAATCGGTCGAAAAATCATTCGAGCAAATTTTTTTCGGGTACACATGTCGCACTCGATATGAATTTAATGTTGTTGCTTTGTTCCGCACACAAAACAAATTATATTTCTTATTCGGTAGGCTTTCCTACGTAATTAAAATAATATATCTACTTGTGGGAGAAATATTTTTTAGGAACTTTTATTTTGTATTGAAGAAAGTTTGTATTGAAATACCTTATTAAAAGCATGGCGATTCTCAACCCTGCTTACTGGGTTATACGACACCCCATGGTAAGGCTGATTGTCAAATTTTCGACACGTGTCGACTCTGCTTTTTTAAATTTTTTTTTTGTGTTCTTTAAAAGTAGCGTGAAAAGAAACTTGGTATTTTTTTGTATGGGTTTTGAAAGATCTTATGTAGCAGATGTATGAAGCACCCTAGGTTCTGTAGAGGTCATCATCATCTCAGCGTTAATCCCAGTCGCATCCGTAGCTTTTCAGCTTTGGAGTCTGGGGTCTTTACTAGTCTAACTGGTGATTTTGGCTAAACTTCGATATTTTCCGTGAAGCGACTGCCGTCTGACATCCACAACCCGAAGGCGACATCTACTCATTGCAGTTAGACCAATTGTTAGACTTTTGAGGGCTTCAACAACCCGTAACGACTCCCACTAGATGTTCGTATGACAACCGGGACCAACGGCTTAACGTGCTTTCCGAGGCACGACCAGACCTGTGAAAATACTCATACAAATTCATGCATACAAGTATTTGCACTGTGCGGGGATCGAACCCGCGCCTCTTTGCGCAACGGCCGCGTTCGCTACCGCTACGCCACGGGGGCTAGCTACGCCACGGGGGCTTTCCTTTCCTAGGTTCTGTAGAGGTATAAGATGCTAAATTATTTTAGAAATCACGCACCCCACAATTCAAGCAAATGAATGTTTACATTTTGTGCCTTGTAAATGACTTTCGGTATATTTTCGTTCTGTTACATAACGCCTAGCCTAATACAATAACTGGAAGAAAGGCTGCGTAACCAACATAAATCATTAGACGAAACTAACTAAACCCTAAAATGTTCCAGTTTCAATTACTAAGCGTTACGCGTGTAAAGTTTGTAGGAGTTGCACGCCGCGAACCAATTAGAGGGAAGGAAATTAATTCGGTGACGAGACGTGTCGACGCGTCTTGTTGACGAGACCGACGCTGCCGAACGAACGCGCTGCCAGGGGGTTCGGGAAACGAAAACTTTTTGAATTTGTAAACTTTATGAGCAGAACACGTTACTTTTTTTTATCTACTTATGTGTATGTTTACTAGCCCGCCATATTGTATTTTGTGGTGACGTAACTAGGTGAGGAATATTAAATTGAAAAGAAATGAGAAATTATGATGAATGTCCTACTAGTAAAACACAACTTACTGTTCTTTACAATACCTCCTTAAGTTCATTCAGCAATGTCAGCATCTTTCTGAACCAATTCTCGAAAGATAATGTCTACTCGTAAATATTCATGCAGGCTTACCCTTCATTACGGATCACTTTTCTGATAATATGTATCCAATATAATTATAAAACTTTCCCACTGCTCGTGATTATTATATTTTAAGTCAACGTCGATCGTTTTCTCGTCAGAAGTTCGGAAGGAAACTAATTTGCATGTAGGAGACGCTCTGCCTAACGAATATGTATGGCACGCCGAATTGGGCACGTTACTGTCACAAATATGCTACAGAAAGGACAACAGAAGGTCTAATACAATTATTAAACTAAAACTCAAATAAATGATGGTCGATTTGTGTGGAATTACTAGAACAGTGTGTTACCGGTGATGACATATGAATCAGAAACGTGGTCCCTCACAATGGGCCTCATAAGAAAACTCAAGGTCGCACAGAGAGTTATGGAGAGTCCCATGTGAGGTGTTTCTCTACGTGATCGAATAAGAAATGAGATTCGTAGAAGAACGAAAGTCGTCGGCAAAGCCCAGCAGCGTAGCGCAGCGTCGGATACTCACCGACAAGGTGGTTGGATGACCTGACCAAAATCGCAGGGAAGCGCTGGATGCAGGCCGAGTCCAAATCTTTTTGGAAATCCTTGGGGTAGGCCTATGTCCAGCTGTGGACTTCATGTGGCTGACATGATGATGGTGACTAGAGCTGTGGCGGCATAGTGCTAACGGTCGCGTCTTACAAGTAGGTCGTAGCCTGTAGGTTCAATCCCAGACAGGCACTCTACTTAGTGCAAATTATTTCATCACCACTGCTCACAAAACGATCAAGAAAAAAATATCGGGAGGAAAGCGACAAATCCAAGACATGTAGGTGCCATATTCAACTAGTACCGGACCCGCGTCGTGCATTACAGAACACTCCCCCGAGGGGACTCCTGTGTGCAGTGGAAACATTATTACTGGTGAGATACTAAGATGACGACTCTTAGTAAATATTGAAGAAGAAACCCTTCTGCTACGACCTCGATTAAATTGGGATAATGGAGGACAATGATGACACAGCAACATACGTTGTTTTAATATTTACACCGGAAATTGCCTTGTGGTTGGTTCTCTAAGATAAATGACAGTCTTTTCGGTTAGTAATTATAATCAAAACATTTATCTCAAATAAATCAATTACAGGCACTTTTGAATTGTCAAAAGGACCTTTGACAATTTAAAAGCGAGAAAGATGAAGAACGAGCAATAAACTCCACGGACAAACCATAAAATTGTTACAAAATATTGATTACATCATCTGCTTCTTCTTCAGCCCATAAAGGTTCACTGCTGGACAAAGGTCTCCCCCAAGGTTTTCCATTATGCTGGGAGGGTTTGACATAATCCCCACTCTTGCCAGACGGGTTCGGGATCACAGTAATTTGATATTCCACAGGAGAAGGCACGCTTCCCTAGTGAGAGTTCCCTTAGTCGCCTCTTACGACACCCACGGGAGGATATGGGTTGGTACTATTCTAAGCCCGGCACCACACGGATGATGATTGATTACATAATTCATGTTGAAATTAACCATGCGAGACCGATGTAGAAAGACGCGAGAATACAATAGAATACTCTTTATTATGCGAGCACATTAAAATCTCCGTATAAAAAATATATTTACTGTGTTATAAGCGTCCGTTATAAAAACATAAAACAATTAGTGTATAACAATATGCTGTGGCAGCTAAGAGATGAACAATCGTGAGCATGATATACTCTCAGCTGCTAGAGCACATTCAAATCCGTGAAAGACATACTCAGTAAATGGTAGCTTAACATCTTGTACACAGTGCCCACACGTGTGCTAAGACAGATACTGGGTTTTCTGTCCTTGTATTGTCGAGACATCGTAAGAAAAACATGGAGAACGTGACTGATATATGAGGAGGGTAATTTTACAAGGTTATGTGCTGTGTCAACTGTCAACCTGACAGAGCGCTGCCAGGGAACCTGATTGGGGATGATTTCTTTCGTGTTTTTGTTTGTTTTATCAAGTTTAGACATACTTATGTAAATGTTTGGAGTGTTGTTACTTCAAGTTAAGTAAGTAGGTTAGAATATGAATATAGATATGATACCTTTCTATACGTATTTCTGTTGCCAGGAGTATCAGTGTGTTCCAGAATATAAAATAAGTAGAATTTTGTCTAGAAAATCTTTATTGTCGACTTTCTTTTACTTATACTATTATTTCCTTACATTCTTAATCACCGTTTCCTCCAAGTGTCATGTTCATTATATTCGTCGATGGTCAAATCAAAACATTCTTGATACAGGTTTAGACTTACTGATCTCCATATCATAGTTTAGATAACTTGTATTCACTTATTAAATGTGAACTTGTTCAACAGAGATACTTTCCTAACTAATCATTACAGTCCACATTCACAAAGACCCACTCTATTACCCCTTCGTCCCCAAGGACTAACACTGATTAATATAGACTCCAGAACTAATTAGTCCAGCTTTAGGAACAGGATATAGGACGTCAATTAGTTACAGTGTGAGGACGTGGCCATCTAATTCGATGGACGTTCAACTTCAACTAATGTGGCGCGGGTGAGATTCCTCAGGCGTAACGATGCTGAATTAAATATAGACCCGTTTTCAAACGAATGGCACAGGCTTTGCAAATGATGAGCGCGTGTCATGTGACTCGTACTCGTCTCACCAGATGCCGCTAGGTAAATATTACTATTTTTCATGAGCGACTGCTTAACTGACCCAGTTCACTACCCAGATACCTGCGTAACACGATAGGCGATTGCGATATCCCTTGGTGAGATTAGTTATCTACTAGATTTCGGGCTTTTTCATTACGGGAAAGGCCTTCTATCGTATTTTTGATATAAACACACATTTCATATGTATGTTCATTTTATTTTCTAAGTATGTTCACTCATGTACTACCCACGGAAGTCTAACTCCGCTCGTATCCACCACAACAATGACAACTTCTAAACTGTCTGACACAAACCAACATGGCATCATCGCTGTCATCCTACCCTTAAAACTTAATAGTTGTGTGTTATCGCACGAATTCAAACAACAACTGTTGTAGCTTCGTGTTGTTCGGCCAACCGCAACTTTGTAACACTTGAGCTGCTAAAAGTGCTCTTACTGCTACGACATACAGGCGCTGTCGCTGTCAAATTGTTACCACAGACAAGCAGTTGTTCTGTTCTTCCAACTGCGGTTGACCAGTGCGAGATAACTTTGTATGTGGGCTTTGTGGCTATGATGGTTTGAAGTTGGAAAAGTGTTGTGTTTTGAGGGTTTTTATACCTTCTGCGGCAGTACTAATTGAGATTTCAGTAGCGCAATTTTCATAGGGCAATTCTTATGATTACAGTTATTTCATGTGTCCTGTAGGATTGGTTGTATTATCGTAAATAATAGTGGTCTATACAACCTTGTTTGTGAAACCTTAAAAATAATACTAACGATATACCGAGTAACAAATATGACAGGTAGGTACAAGACTTTTCTATTTTTTAACACAATATAGAAAAGCAGAAGGAGACTTCAGTAAATGTAAAAAATAAGGTATTTATTAGTTTTCTCATTAGGTACTAAAGTAGGTACCAGTTTTATTACTTAAATTAGCAATTGATAACTTAACTTGCTTACCTTAATACCGCCGTTAAATTTAAAAGCTGCTGCGTTGGAGTGGTTATTAGCAATTGATAACTTAACTTGCTTACCTTAATACCGCCGTTAATTATAAAAGCTGCTTCGTTGGAGTGGTGATTAGCAATTGATAACTTAACTTGCTTACCTTAATACCGCCATTAATTAAAAAAGCTGCTTCGTTGGAGTGGTGATTACAAACGCAACCGATGAGCATGAGATTATTGGTTTCGATTTCCAGGTTGGAGTCATCATCATCTCAGCGTTAATTCCAGTCGCGTCCGAAGCTTTTCAGCTTTGGAGTCTCGGTCCGCTTTACCAGTCTAACTGCTAATTTTGGTTAAACTTCTATATTTCCCGTGAAGCGACTGCCTTCTGACCTCCAAAATCCGAAGGTGATATCGAAGCATTGCAGTTAGACCAATTGTTGGACTTTAGAGGGCTCCAACAACCCGTAACGACTGCCACTAGATGTTCGTATGGCAACTGGATCAAAGGCTTAACGTGCTTTCTGAGGCACGACCAGACCAGTGCTAATAGGTATTATATTACATATTCAAAAATACAAATATTTGCACAGCGCGGGGATAGAACTCGCGCCTCCTTGCGCAGCGGCCGCGTTCGCTACCGCTACGCCACGGGGGCTGTCAATGTCCAGGTTGGAGTGTTATTGGGTTTTCCATTAGGATATCCTCCGTCTATCCATAGCAACCTGGAGTCTGGATTTATGGCCTCTATTACATGGGACTTAAATATAAGCTGGCGAAATGTCATTATACTACAGGTACACGTCTGTCTAATGCTTCGGAGAATATAGCGTTATGTCATATATTTTGTTAATTACAAAAACTAAATTATAAAGTCGTACTCTGCTATTATAAATTGTGGTGCAAATGGGAGCGTCATAAAATCACACACCCTTATATTTTTCTCCTAACCACAGGTTATGTTGTATCCAATCTAGGAGAACAGTTCGGCGCATCGTTATCGTAAACTAGATTAAGAACTTCATGGTTGTGCTTTATATTATACTAGCTGCGCCCCGCGGTCTCACCCGCGTAGGTTCCGATACGTTTTTATTTATGTGCTCCGCTCCTATTGGTCGCAGCGAGATATTATATAGCCTTACTGGATTAATGGGCTACCCAACGCAAAAAGAATTTTTCAAATCGGATCAGTAGTTCCCGAGATTAGCGCGTTTAAACAAACAAACAAACTCTTCAGTTTTGTATATTAGTAAAAACTAGCTGCGCCCTGAAGTTTCGTCTACATAACTTTCTATCCCGTTAATCTTGATTATAAACTATTTGTTTGCCAAATCCCAACGAAATACGTTCAGTAGTTTTTCGCTTGAAAAAGTACCAAATATCCTTACAAACTTTCGCATTTTTAATATTATATTCCCGCACGGAACAAATATTTGTAGGTAGTTGTTCTGCATCTGGCTGTTTGAGTATGTGACTTTAAATTTCTGTTTACGCACCCACGATACAGGACTAATCTCTAGCGTGGGGCAACATTTAAAAAAAAAAAACTCAATATAGGCATTTAAATACTTAAGAACCAGCATAGATTCAGCTTGTGAAAGTCAAATGACGGCAATGAATGAGTAATGTTAGCTGTCCCAGACGGCATGTGACCTAACTAGTGACAGTTATGAGCTCGCGTGACTTACGAGCCAAACAGATTCCTCGTAAAAGTTTTACGAGTCGCGCGAACGATAGATTTATATATCATACAACATAACGCCAAATCTTACCCTTCAGCGTAAAACTTTATCTCGAGCAAATCAATTTTGATTCGGATAACTTGTTATATGTGTTTTGGTCATGATTTTTACCTAACGTTAGCAAATACTTATTAATAAGATGTACGGTTTATTTTTGCAACTAAGCTAAATAGTATTCTCAGATATATGCTTAGTTTATGAATCCATACTATCCATACTAATATTATAAATGTGAAAGTAACTCTGTCTGTCTGTCTGTCTGTCTATCTGTCTGTCTGTCTGTCTGTTACGCTTTCCCGCTTAAACCTCTCAACCGATTTTGATGAAATTTGGCACAGACAATCTTTAGACTCTGAGAAAGAACATAGGCTACCTTTTATCCCGGAAAATTTTGATGTTCCCGAGGGAAATCTAAAAAGCGCGATATAACCGAACTCCACGCGGGCGAAGCCGCGGGCGGAAAGCTAGTAATAAATAAATGACCGGCTTTACATAATTGCGGCATTATGGGGATTGAACTCCCTTTCGTTCATCAGCACACAGTTTAACCAATGAGCTCATATCATCCACTACCCGACCACATCCACTGCTGAACAAAACTGACTTTCCTTTGATTGGGCCAGTCTTCGCCATCGATGAGCCATAGTCGCGCCATATTTCGCCGTAATTTCTTCGATTTATTATCTGCAAAACATTTATTTTTGATTAAAAACGTCATTCTCAATTTAATTAATAAAAATACATTTCAGGACAAGCAGTAACATATTCAGTGAATCCCTGCGAGTATTTAAAAATGAAATTCAGGTCGTTCAATGGATATAACATTTTATTAATTTCGGGTGGTCCACGGAGCAAATTGGCGGATTTCGTACAGGCCGATGGAGCGAAGACATCGCAACAGGGCTGGCAGGGATACGATTCCCTACAGAAACAGTTGGAATGTCAGAATTTCATAGAAAAATAACTGAATTCAGTGTCTTTGTAATATTTATACCACAGTCTTTAATTAGAATAGGCTTTTTTGATACACCCTGTAAAATCATTTTGTTCTTTTGTTTGTTTTGTAGTATTTCATTTCTTATTTTATTTCACCAATCTTCCAGTTACTCCACCAGTTTATTATACTAATTAAAATTATATGCACTGCTTTAAATTATCTATTACACGTTTGTATAAATTGCGTACACGCTAAAATATTCCTATTAAATGCAAAACAATGGCGTCATTGGCTGTGAAGTTTCAATCTGCCTTGCAAATGCTGTGCTATAACTGCTACTAATGTGATGCTTTTATTAATATCAATTGGCAGCCCTACCTAGTGTTGTACGTCGAGTACCTGCTGCATCGCATAGTGCAGCTCAACTCGATCATTATAATCGGTTTTCGAAATACGCAGGTATCGGCTGGTCCGGTTAATTGGGGGAGTTCATACATAATGTAACGTAGGTGCATACTATTGATTCAATGTTTGTTAGGTAGGAACCATTCACGCGTGATTCGAATTGGTAATCTAAGCCAGGGCACTAAATGGGTGAGGCTAGAATTGTGATTAACCACATGCGAGCCTAGAGAGCGAAGCGAGGTAAGTAGGTACTACTACCAAAAGGCACTGGGCAGGCGGTTGATTATAGGGCTAATTTAATCAGTTGCCTGCGATGTATATGGATGTTTTAGGTAGAAACGGTGAACAAAACTAATAGAATCCATGTTTTACAACGTTAACTTTAGGTACGTCAACGTTGTGAAACATGGATTCTAAGCTATGATTCGTAAGATTTTTAAGCTTCGAAGTTTGTTTGCTATGACTACTTATTCTGAATAAAAAAATCAATCGTTACTCTCGCTACGCAAGTTCTTTATCATTCGGTGGTGAATACGGGTAATATCGAAGGGCCCATCCCATGGGGTAGACCGTCCCTTGCCCGGGGCAATAATGGACGACCGTATGAATGCGTCAATAAGATCGTCATACCCTTCCACTACACTGTGTCGTCCGTGGGACTCGTGAAGAATTTTCTAACCATTCTTTAAGAACGCTACAGGTTTTAAATATTCCTAGAATTATGTAAGTTTGTTGATCCTTTCTTTAACTCATCATCTGCCTGGCTTTATCTCAGCTATGTCGGGATCAGCTTCCAGTCTAACCGGATTCAACCAGCATCTGACCTCCACCCCCCAGTTACTGGATAATACGATATCCCTTGATAGAACTTTCGAACTTATGACTACCCGTATCGATTGTCAAAGATTTACGAAGCATCTGTCACTTACTACATTGAACTTTTGTTTAATTGTTTTTGACAGCAAGAGCACTCAAGGTAAATCCATAAGCTAGATCCCAGAAAAAAAACCTTTAAATCAAAAATATGATTTTTTTATTATTATATAAGTTTTCTTCCCTAGAATGCGCCTCCCCTATGGATGCGCAGTTGTAACCCCCGAAATTCAATTTCAATCATTAATACACCTTCCTAGTTTAGATTTGTGTTACGAAAGCACATCTACTACAATGTCAAATTTCTTTATTAAATTTTCAACTTTATTTTTAAAACATTAAGGCTGATTGGGAATATTTGACAGTTTTGGGTCTGGTTTGATCTGCTGTCAATCGTACTATAAAAACAAATCACAGACAAAACAATTTTGTTCTTATGGTACAAATCTCACATTAAAGATTATGATTAAGTACCTATGTCAATAAGTACCTGTTATAGACGCGAATTAAAGTATTATACAGCCTGACACTGACTTAAAAAAAAAACTTCGCGTTTTGTGTAAAGGTATGTATGAAGCTTCACCCCATGGGGAAAAGGTTTGAGTTTATATATATGTTTGTGTGTAATTAAGTTATGTAGGCAAGTTAACGCACCCTTTCTATCAAAACTAAAACAGCCACCACACAACAAGGCAAACACGGAAATCCTTCTGGAAGACTGGGCAATCCGTAACTTAAATAAAGAGGCGAACGGCCGTGGGTTCGAGTCGCGGACGATTACCATATAAATTGTGTGCACAGGCCGCCGACGTTCCATTTTAAGTTACTTTATTTGGGAGTAAGTAATGGCGCTATATTTTAAAGCTACAATGCTGAAAGGATTATAAGAAAGGAAAAGCATGTAATGGTTGAGTAGTTCAAAACAAGGTTCTTTATCTAAAAGTTTTACTAATCTATCTTACCTAAAAACACCATCTCAGATATCCATCGATATGGTTTTCAAAATTTATTATGATTTGACCAAAATTATGTGTGGACTTTAAAAGAGACTGAGTTTGTTTCAACTTTCAACCTTTCCTCCTAGATTAATCAAAGAGCACACAACGACCACACTTCGTTTTATTTCCAGTGAACGCATATTTTAAAATTTTTATAAATATTTTTTATCTCATTTGTGAGTCTATCTAAAATTTGGTTTTTGAATTTCTCTTGACACATGTTTGAGACACGTAAATGAACAATGATGATACACATACTAAGGTGCGTATTCCAGAACGAAACTCAAGCATTGATCTCTGCTTAAGCATTACTTAAAACTAGTTTCAACCAATCAAATGGCTTGAAACGAGACTTAAGTAGGGCTTGAGTTTTGAGTGACGTTCTGTAATACGGACCTTAATGATGCACAATCAATGATAAAATAACTGTGATAAGACTCTACTGACCAGTTTGTGAGTAGCGTCAGATACTGACCACTAATAAAACACTAGTGCTGCTTTTAAAAATGAAAACAAAGACATGAAATTATCAAACTGCACTGTGCTTGCATCGTGGTTTACGTTCCAACTCTTCTTACCTGGAGAGGAAGGCCTGAGTTCCAGCAGTGGAGACAATTAGAAGCTGATGATGATTATGAGTCCTGCACGGTAATTACGTAACACACTATCAGTAGCAATGGGTCTCATTTTGACAGTTCAACAACATTCATCGTGTTATTTACGTTGTTGAGCAGACATATTTTTCGAACATATGGAGCAATCTTCTTCTTCTTCCTCAGCCTATAGATGTCCACTGCTGGACAAAGGCCTCCCCAAGGCTTTCCACGATGACCGGTCTTGTGCTGCCCGCATCCATCGGCTTCCCGCGACCTTCACCAGGTCATCGGTCCACCTTGTTGGGGGTCTCCCTACGCTGCGTCTTCAAGTACGTGGCCGCCACTCCAGAACCTTGCTGCCCCATCGGCCATCGGTTCTACGAGCAATTGCCCTGCCCACTGCCACTTAAGTTTAGCGACTCGCAGAGCTATGTCGGTGACTTTGGTTCTTCTGCGGATCTCCTCATTTCTGATTCGATCACGCACAGAAACTCCTAGCGCTCTTTCCATTGCCCTTTGTGTGACTCTGAGCCTTCGTATGAGGCCCATTGTGAGCGACCACGTGTCAGTTCCGTAAGTCATATGGAGCAATGGTTTAGTAATTTTTTTTTTTTTAATAATTATAAACTAGTGCTTGACTGCAATCCTGCCTGATGGTAAGCAGTGATGCAATCGTTGAAGGTAAAGCGCACTAGTTTATTAAGCCTATTCACTTAAAAAACTAAGGAATAGGAAGGATGGCGGCGGTTGAGCGAGGTGATGCAATGTTAAACCCAAGACCAACACGACCAAACGATGCTGCGCTAGAGGGAGATTGATCTAGAGACTCTCCACGACCAAACTCCCGACACAACAACATTTGGCGCATCGTACCCGCCACACATCGCAACACAACTGCTCAGACCCGTCCTCCGTACTTCACCAGACATCATGCCGGAACACGACGAATCGCTTGGCGGCAAGACTTTGTCTGGTGGGTGGTAACTTCTGCCGGCAGCCGATGGCCTACCACCGAGAAAAAATTGAATTGAAAAAAATTGCTTAAAAATGATTACAATAAAGTAATAGTGTGTTGCGCAATTAGGGTGCTGGTGGATTTGATATACAATAGTTATACAAGAGTAAATTGAGTTAGTAACTCACTCAGTCCTTGTTTGCACGGAAGACAACAGGTCAAGCTACCCCAAACTGTCAGATATTCTCAAACAACCTTGAGCCTTAATGCTGTAGAGATAAAGTTGAAAATCTAATAAGGAAATCTGACAGATTGTAGTAGCTTGATGTGCTGTCGTCTGTACCATTTCACTTTAAACATAGATCAAAGCATAGAACTTTAATCCATAATACAATATCAGGTAGTCCTCAGCTATCGACGTAATATTAGATGCTGATCCTGTCAGCCACTTCCCTAATCCCCAGAGAGCGAGTATCTCGATTCCCAAAATTGACAAGTCCCTGTCTTTGCTATACGATATTAACTGCAAAAAGGATTGTTAGAAAAAAAGAAAAGAAACATTATGTATTGTGACTCGTACATAAAGATCACAAGACTAAACTCAACATAAAAATAATACCACTAATAAATCTCTTCACCACCTATGGTTGACAGATAGAGAATGCCTAAGGCATTAAGTCCGCATCTGTACATTTTTTTTTGTGCGAAAGAATAAATAAATATTTCATAAAAAAAGTACAAAGAACCATCAATTCACATTCCATCAACAAAAAAACATACCCTACAAATAATGATTATTGGTTGTTTCTTATACAATATGTAAAGAAAACCCTGTCCGATCTGTGAAGGTATTGTTAGGTATCGATAACTGATGAACTCTAGAAATGCCTACAAAGCCGGGCTACACTTAAAAAAATTCTCCCTAAAAAAATAAATATTATTTCGGAAAAAGGGGTTACTTAAAATCTGCGCGGTAGGCCACACATGCGCGGGCGAAAGGGGCAGGGCACGCGGCACGCGGTCGCATCGCTATTCGCTCATAATAATTTCGTCAAAAATGGTGTTGTCACTTTTTTAAAAAATACCAAATTTTGCGGAAGTTTTTCAAAAATTTCAAAATTCATTAGTGTTGTTACTATGATTATTATGTAAAATTTCATATTTTATTTGGTCACGTGTTTACCTAACCTTTATTATCCTTATGAGTCGGACAGGGTTTTCTTCACATATTGTATATGTTCTGAAGGAATTACGGATTTGGAAACTACCTATATCGTTTGAGAGCTAACAACAACCAACAATATACAGTAAGTTAAATAACAGAGGGCGTTCCATTAAACTCGTTAATATATATCTTTAATAGATTAAAATAAAAATATCAGCATAGAAAAATAAGCATAAAATAATCCGAATAAAAAAAAATTATAATTGAAAATAAATTTGAAACCTCCTGTTTTAAATCAAAATAGTAGCGTAGTATCTATAAAATAAATATTTTTTTTAGCATGTATGTATGCTATACTATTTCGGGTTAACGGGAACGCCCTCTGTTAGTTAACATACTGTATAAGTTAAGTAAACTTTTTGCCTGACCATTATTCTTAGTTGTTAATTGCTTTATGTAAGACGCTCCGTATAAATCCGTTAAAAATATAAAACTCTATAAGTTATGCTGTTTCACGAACTAACTTCGGTTTCTCTTACTAATAGTTCCGAACTTAAACATAACTTACACACCGCCATCTATCGGCGACTTGGGAAACTACGCGGCAAAGAACCCACCGGCCGTGTGTCTAGGTGAAAACAAAGAAAGAAAGAAACCGTTTATTTGGCGCACAGGCACATCCTTATAAATACATACAGTATATATGAAGTAACCCTAGTAGTACACTAATAATAATTTTAAACAAACAAAGAAAACATAACAAAAATAAAAAAGAGAAACATATAAAAAAAGACAATCCACAAATGTGAGTCCAACGGTTGCGCCAAATAGGTCCAGTTCAGCATAAATGTCAGACAACTACGTAGCAGTTAGGACGAGTCCAATGTGCTACCTTTCTCTACTTCAAGTTCCTTAGTAAGCAGTTAAGATAAACGGAAACTAGTTTTCCTTGCGGTAGCAAGTCAAAAGGGTAGGATTGAACAAGGTTTTAGTAATTCATCAGTAATATGTTAGGTAATTATGTAAATTGTTTGTAGGTAAACTAAATCACTACCGAACGCACAGATACGATAGTGGACTTACTAATACTTTTTCCTAAAACCTAAAACACAATACTTTATAATATAACATAACTTAATGTCATTGTATTAACAATATTTATGACAGATTTTGACAACGTTTATTACATCACCGTGGCAACCTTTCTATCAAATTATTTATGATCTGTTTTGTTTCGATTAGACGTCCAAATTTCTCCAAAATCATATATTTTTCCTGGATGTCCACCAAAGTTTTTCAAATAACAATTTAAAGACGTTTTGCGAGGCTTTATTATAAATCCACGCAGAGCTATGGTCAGTTCATATTTCGGATCTGAAGCAATTTAAGTCTCCTGATACTGCTTTGCTGAACTTCTACTGCTGACTGAGCCCATCTAGAGGTACCTTCTCCTGCTGCAGGGATATTGAGCCAGTGCTGCTGCCTGACCCCATCCTGTGCAGGATCCACATCGTGCCTGTCGACCGCCATCGTGGTCCTGTTGCAACTGCCCGGGTTTCTCCACGTCCTCTTAGTCTTGTCTTCAACACCCATGCTCATATCCCGCTCCAAATCTAACACTTTAATTACTGGATAAGTCCCCCAACGCGATCCATTTTTTAGAATTATTAATAGATACTTGGGTACTTTAAGATTGAGTTTCTTTAATTATTTTTAAATTTTTAAAAGGATCTCAGTTTTTTGTGTCGGTGGTATTTTTGATTTAGTTTAGTTTCTAGTTTTCTCGTCGTTATGCCAAAAACGTATGACCGGATTAGGAAACTTTTATGATTTTGTAGATTTATAGTCAAATTAATACTGATCAGCCCTGGTTTTTTAGGCTGGGCATTCATGGACGTACATATACTGGTAGTATATAAGTTAATTATAATAAAATCAGCTACAGTCTTAACTGTAACAAAGAACTATATAAATATCATCATCATCATCTCAGCGTTTATCCCGGTTGCAGCCGCGGCTTTCGCGTTGGAGCCCGGGGTCCGCTAGCACTATATAAGCACTATATAAATATATTGTACTTTTATTGATAAGTGTAGGTACCCTAAAAACAACCTTAACTTCTGCCTAATCCCATCGCGAATGAAGTTTACCTTCCTACCAACACACGTCTTTCTCAAGTTAAAAATAAAAACATCCCTGAGACAACATAGCCTGTAACAAAATAAATTTACGTAGTGCACATTACAGGCTAGCGATAAAGCGCTTTGAAGCGATACGCGTGGCGATAAAGCGCTCGAAGTGATCTCTGCTGTATCCTGTCAATGATGGCAGCGCTTTAAGTTAATGGCTTGCCTTGATTGTTTCTTTAGTGCAAATGAAGCTTTTTACTGCAATGTTTGCTTTAAACGACAGTTCGGAGTAGGGCTTTGGGAGAAGCGGTAGCGTGACTTGAGTTTACGTTAGTAACGTTGCTACAAATATCCCTTCTAATATGTCTATCATTAATCTACAATGTTCCTACTCTGCGGGAACACAGGCTTCCTCTCTGTAAGAGAACGCAATACAATCAAAACGTGGTTGCAATGCAATAGGTACTGGTTGGTGAATATCACATGTCTTATTTTCAGTCCTCGGACATGGGCTAATTTCCTCATGATTTGTTCTTTCATCATTTCTGCAATCAAATCAAATCATTTATTATATTATTTGTAAAACATAGGTAACAAAAAATACAGATCTTTTAGACAAAATATACAGTGCGCTATGTTTTGTCTTTGGTGAGACATACAAATATGTTATAGTTATAGTTTGAAATTTCACAAAAATAAAAATATTAACAAAAAAAAAAATATGTCAAAAAATTAGTACATAAACTAGAAAAACTTAATAGCGATATTGAAGTAGTTGCTGTAGGTTTCACATTTAATGCCGAGTATGGTTCTCTTGAATTGATTAAATTTCGACCGATTACCAAATTGGACCAAGGTGAATCTTGTTTGATAATTACTGAGCGATAGTACCTTATTTTAGAATTTAGTATTCGACAAATTTTCGTATATTCCTTTGTGCGAATTGCTTGAAACTGTTGTTGTCAAAGGGCGTTTTGTATTTCGTTATGCAATGTCTGTCTTATCTTCGTAGCTAATAAAAGAAAGAATTGAAAAGCTAGAAAGAAAGAGTATATAGGATTAAACTTCTTTGAGCTGATTTAGTTCGCAATGTCGGGTGTCAAACCCGCGCCTTAATAGCTGTTTCTTTTTTGAGAGACTTCGCTCGAGTATTTGATTATGCAGCCTATGGGGATGTTCAGAGTTAAAAACTCAAATTAATTCCTCAAATAACCTCTTATGAGTCATTGGAACTTTTATTTAAAATTGGAATTTTTATAATGTCAACAAAGTTTTATTAAAATACAGAGCTTTCGGAGTCTATGTTATTTTTAGGAACTGTTGTCAATGGCTAATGTTTAAGGGTTTGTCAACCTCCACGTGTGACGTTGGCAAAACCTTCATTATGTATTAGGTATATAAAATGCTCGGCAGCTTTTGGTCTGTTTTCCCCAGAAGCCCATTTTCTTGAACTCTTTACCTTACTATACACATATTAGAAATACATAATTTCATTTTTAATTGATCCTAAATGGGAACAACGGCGAGGTCCTTATTCAATTACGAAGTTAATATGTTCTTTAGAACTTATTACTTATAACGTTCAGAGCGACACACTCCTTAAGGTCGTACCCTCACCAAATGACCTCGAGCATTTGCTCCCTCTTCACCGCGCCCCACCTCTACAATACTTCGCAAAATATTACTAGCGCCGTCTGGCGGACGAAGTACTTACAAATACAAGTTAAATTCATAGACCACAGAAGTAACAGACATGGCACTTTTATTTTTGTTTATTGGTGCGCCCAAATACTTTTGGTTATTAAAGACTGAAACAAATGTTGACGATACTTCATAATAAAAATTTTGCGTATTTTATTTTTTAACCGACTTCCCAAAAGTGTGGTTCTCAATTCGATTTATGTGTGCTCGCTGATAACTTTATCGTTAATGAACCGATTTTGACCATTCTTTTTTTATATGAAAGAGTATGCTGCCTATGTAATCTCATTGTTACCACGTCAGTGTCGATAATGGAAAATCTAAGAAATGTAGGCCAATTATCGAAAATTGTTGGCATGCTTCGGGTGAAAACTTGATACTCGTATTTATATCGGATGATACTATAAAACAGAACTGAAGATTTGTGCCTGACCTGATGATGGAGATGACAGAGAATCAAGGGAATCCACATCGGAAGCAACTGTAATGTGTTTGGGCTTACTTAATTTGTATTGATTAGAGCTTTACAACTAAATATGTTATGACTGTAACTTCAGGGTTGGAAGTTAGTTTTGTAGATTGAAAGTTAGCTAAGTCAGATGGTCAAAGGGATAGAAAAATAATATAATAAAGGTTAATTTGTCATTATTTATTATTTTAAGGGAAAACGTAATCAGGGTCAAATAAATTTCTGCAGACAGGAAACCTACATAAAAAAAAGATTTGATGTTTTTTTTGGGCTCAGGCAAGACTGATATTATATTATTATTCTCGTTTAATAAAACAGATACGTAAATTGTAAAAAACAAAACTATCGTATAAAAAAAATGCCGGCCAAGTGCGAGTCGGACTCGCACACCGAGGGTTCCGCCGTACAAATGTAGCGGTCTCCAAAGCCTGGAGAACAGGCGTAGAGTAGCCAGCCTTTTGGTCTTCTATAGGATGCATTCTGGTGAGTGTGCAAGGGAATTAAAATCAAAAATCAAAATCAAAGCATTTATTTCAAATAAACCAGTTACAGGCACTTTTGAATTGTCAGAAGGTCGGTCAGTCAATAAGATGAAGCTAGTCGCCCATTCCAAAGAGTAGGTACCTATGGAGAAGAACGGGCAAGAAACTCCATGGACACTCTTTTAAATTTTCAAGCTATTGTTACTAATGTTTGATTTTATCATTCATGTTTAAATCAACCGTGTGAGAAATATATATACCACTAGCGGACCCGGCAGACGTTGTCCTGCATATGATATTTCAAGCGATTAGGGTATTAAAAAGTATGAAATGAAAGATCAATAATATTATTATTATCCTTTATTTTGAAATAACATCAATTTTTCGAAAACAATTCGTTACAATCAATAATTGCACAAAAAACTTGTTAAGATGCGACGAATGTTTTACAATAACCGCTGAAACCTTCAAGTTTTGCATCAAATGCGGTCACAATTTGAGCCGAATAATACGAATTAGTAGGGCTAAGGAACAAAAAAATCGAGTGAAGCAACTACTTGTTAAAACGGAAATACATCTCAACAATGTCACCATCATCTTCTGAGGGAATAACATTTCCAGAGCTTAATTTAACTGCCGAAGAACTAAACGATTTGAATGAGGTAGAAAAAAGTCAGGAGCGCAACATCGGCAATATTCTGTTTCAGCCAGACTTGTCCGAGTCACCGAGGCCTCCCGCCACGCCGTCAAGTTCGGCGAGCCAAGTCAAGACATCATCAGAAAGCCGGGTTCGCCTGTGATGTTTGATTAATTACTATATGTTGCCAGAGTGATTAATATAGTCTAGGTATAAAAAAAAAAAATAATTGTATCAAATTTGAAAAAAAAATCGTTCAAATCGGTCCACCCGTTTAGTTGCAGTATAAATAAATAACCTAAGTACACCGACTACAGCGACATCTGCCGAATTGTTTTTTGTGAATGTAAATTTTCCAGGCCCACACTTAAATGCATAAACAAAAATTCTTTCAAATCGATCCAGCCGTAAGGGATAAATAACCCGGGCGTCACCTAAACGCAAAAAAAAATCATTCAAATCAGTCCAGCCGTTTAGTTGCAGTAGGTATAGATAAACAACCTTGATACCGACTGCAGCGCCATCTGCCGGACTGATTTGTAAATGTACATTTGCTAGGCCCCCACTTGAATGTATAAACAAATATTTATTCAAATCAGTTCAGCTGTTTAGGATAAATAACCTAGACACCGACTGCAGCGCCATCTGCCGGGCTAATCTGTGCATCTAAACCATTCAGGGCGTCACCCAAACGCAAACAAAAAAAATCATTCAAATCAGTCCAGCCGTTTAGGTGCAGTAGGTATTGCTAAATAACCTAGATACCAACTGCAGCGCCATCTGTCGGGCTGATTTGTGAATGTTAATTTTCCAGGCCTTCACTTGAACGTAAAAACAAAAATTCATTCAAATCAGTTCAGCCGTTAAGAATAAATAACCTATACACCGACTGCAGCGCCATCTGCCGGACTGATTTGTGAATCTAAACAATCCAGGGCGTCACCTAAACGCATAAAAAAATCATTCAAATCGGACCAGCACTTTAGGGGGACTTCAGTGGCGTACACACGTACAGCAGATTAAGGAATATAACCACGGAAAGCATTGTCATCTACATTTTGTAACAAAGATATCACACCTCTCTCTACCCCTAGAGCTCTTGTTTCAGTCTCTTAAAGTTAAATAAAAAATTTAAAATATTTATTTATTTTTATTTTTTCCCCTTTCAGTTCTTATGTACAATTTTCTTTTTAAGTGACTCCAAAAACTAAAAAAAAACTATAAACTTGTCTAAAAACAAAAAAAAAATACTTGAGTCTGCCTGGGTTTGAACCCGGGAACACCAGGCATCGCGAGTAGAACCATACCACTATGCCACAGCCGCAATGTCAAGCCACGCGAAATTAGTGCCCATATTATGCGTGAAATATTTCGAAAGAGAAAACTCGAAAACATGCGCTTCCGCAGACATAAGACTGATCTAGATCGATTTCTCGTCGCCGAAAACCTCCATATATCAAATTTTAGCGAAATCGTTAGGGCCGTTTCCGAGATCACATGCTTTTTCAAGCAATCAGCGCCATCTGCCGGGCTGATTTGTGAATCTAAACAATCCAGGGCGCCACTCAAACGTATACAGAAAAAATCATTTAAATCGGTCAAGCCGTTTAGGAGGAGTTCAATGACATACACACGTACAGCAGAATTATATATATAAAGATTATTAATTAAGTCCAAACACAAGGTAACTATTGTAAACCTTTGAGGAGTTCCCTTAACTGGCCTTTGTCTTCATCATCAGAGCTTTAATGACAATCACAACTCATTTAGGTGTAAAGTTCTTATCAATATAAATTTATTAAGCACAAACACGAGGCAGCTGATGTGAATCGTTAAGGAGATCCCTCGGCTGTCTCCCGGCTCCATCATCAACTCCGAACTTTACTAAATTGTAGTGCGTTAAAACACTTAATGAAAAAAACATAGAAATGCCCTAGGCGCCCCTATGATTTTTTAAATTTCTCCTAGGTTTCCTTAGTCTTCCATCATCAGACCCTAATTTCCTTAACATGAGACTACCTTGAAGATATAATCTTTCTAATTAAAAAAAAAATATGTGGCACTCGGGAACTGCCGCGGTAAAGCTATTGCATAGCATTTTTTATCAACTTATGCAATAGGGTATTTGACTAAAAAAACCTAATTAGTCCGTCAGTCAGATTTCCAAAAAATACTCATCATCATCATTTCAGCCGAAAGACGTCCACTGCTGGATATAGGCCTCCCCCAAGGTTCTCCACGACGACCGGTCCTGCGCTTCCCGCATCCAGCGGTTTCCCGCCACCAGACCTTCCTTCACCAGGTCGTCGGTCCACCTTGTCGGGGGCCTACCCAAAAAATACTAGACACATATTTTTTTCTTTTTTCATATAAACAAAAAATGAATACGACACAGTGCTTTGAAAACTCGTGTGACATCACTGCACGCTACACTTTTTAGCGGCCAGTGACGTCACCAGCCATCACTCCTGATCTTTGATGCCTATTATATTTGTCAATTTTTATTGGTTTGATAAAACAAAATATACGAAATGTAAAACGTATATAATAAACCTATCCAATATTTTTCAATAATCTGAATGACGGACTAATTAGTTTTTTTTAGTCAAATACCCTATTATTTATATTATAGTAAAGTTATCCGCAAACAAACATAAAAAACATATAACCTCCTCCCTTTTGAAATCGGTTAAAAAAACGAACACCAAAATGAACATCAATAACAGAGACACTTTATGATAGTATTATACTCTATGCGACATGCGGTGCGTGAGCGAGCAAGCAGATGCTTTCTCGCTCACGCGCCGACCGCTATGCTAGCGGACCGCGCGATGACGAACGACACGGGTTCCCCCTTCGAGAGCTTGTGGCATACTGAATCTCAATAGCTCGGGCAAGAGAAATGATGGGGAATACGCTCAGATTGTTGAATAAAATTTTTGTTTTGGTCGTTTTAAAAAAATATTTCTACAATAATGTTCGTCATGAAATTGCCTATCCATTAGTGTAAGAACGCAATCTAAATAATGCTTACTTTTCGAGGAGATGCACGTTTTTGATCATTATTTCTCTTGTCAGAGGTTTCGTTGTGAAGGAATTATTTAAACATTATGCTTAGTAAAAAAAAAAAATCTACAATTTTGGAGCCAAGATTATGGAGAAAATTTATGTATTTTTAATAAGTTGATATTTCTTTTGGATAAAGAGTAGATAGCTCCGAAAAACTACATAAAAACGGCCTGCGGTGTGTTTTTCCTCTGGAGCCGCCTTAATGAACAAATAACTTGCGAAGCCACAACACATTACTAAAACAAACACGTTTTTTTAATTAACTCCAGAGTACACTACAGTTCGCAATATTTAATTAACTTTAATTTGTTCCAGGTAAACAAACACACGGAAGAAAATTTCAAAGAAAGTACATTAAGAGGAAGTGGACGGAGTAAATCTAATATCCCCAGATCACCTGCTCACCGGAAGTACTTTAGAAACCTCTAATGAGCTTTCTGTACATCTAATGAATCCTCTCGTGGCATTTGGGAATTTAATGACGTTTGAGAATATTTCTTGAAAGGAAAATGGCCTTCATGATCATTTGCGGAGATGGCACAATAGGACTAGGTTCTAATATAATACATTGGTGATTTAAACATTAATGTGCTTGTTACGAAATGCAATTAGTATTATTGCTTCTGTTTAAATAATTAACAATCTCGTGTAAAATGTACTAATGTGACTAGTGACACAACTGCTGTTATAAAACACAATCAAATTTAGCATATTTATTTAATGGACGACGTAGCTAACAAATACATAGAAAAAACATATTAAGTGACTACTTTTGGGATTTACCCAGGCAATGTAATGCAATATTGATAGGTCTCATAATAATAGACCATAGTATTCGTAACACCAGACCACGCTCCAATACAGGAATTACTATTATTGATTATTATTGACATTGCTCAAAAAGCCTCTCAGTTAAAGAGGGACTGGGTTCACCACGTCGTCGTATGCCTAATAAGTTGTAGGCCAAAATAACCACTGTAAAGTCAATCAGTAATGTGTCAGGACACGGCTAGAACGCATCGCGGCAAACCCCACAGAAAATCATAAGGAAAGCCATAGGGAGAGTCCTTTGCCCAGCAGCAGGATGATAATTCAATTTTAGCAAACCGGTTTTTCAGTAGAATAGAATAGAATACTCTTTAATAAGTACACCATATAGATTACAGAACATAAATAAACTGGATAACACAGTCAAAACGCAGGTGGTATATACAATCGCTCGATGAATAGCATATACACATCAAAAACACATTTAGATAAATGTCGACGGTGCGAAATATTTACCTTTACTGCAGTATTTTCGAAAATGATGATAATTTCAGGTGCTTACTTGCCTATCGAGTATTGGCAGCGTGGTTTGGGAGGCCCTCCGGCTAAATAGCCAACCAGTACAAAAAGGTGGCTGGGATAGACTGAATGCAGAAAGTGGAGGACGCTGTGTTGTGGGGTAGCCTGGGAGAGCCCTATGTTCACCTGGATGCGTTAGGCTAAGTTGATTAATATCTCAACAATAAGCAAGAAATTAACTGAGTCTATCGACTCATGGTTATATTGGAAACAGCTTTTAATGTAAGAAAATCTAAAACCCAAAGGTACTCGTTCTGTAGGCAGATCATATCTTCATTTGATTTTTCAGACAAAAATAGTAATCAGTTTTTAGCAGCTGCAACCGATTTGTGGGCTGTTATCAATTTTAAATGCAGGACAAAGTTATAATCTGTTGACAATACTTTTCAAGTGTATAGTTTTCTGAGGCAAAATAAATGGGATTATACTCAAATGGTATTTTTATGTTATCTGTATTGCCCACGTTATTACTTTTAAAGCCAAGTCTTGGTTTTTTAAAGATTCGTATAATTTCAGAAGCACTTAGTAACAAATGGCTCTTTAAGTATTATCCCCTCTAAGCAGTTGATTTACGAGCCTAAACACGTCCGATTTAATTCGATACTGCGAAATGCCTTATAACAACGTTAAACCTATAAATTTAGTGATGTAATATAATCTATCTAATTTAATTAAACTCGAAGCTCCTCAAAATTTTCTGTTGGCGCCCAGCATGGGACTTTACCTAAAATAGATATTTGGCTGTAATCTCATGTAGATCTTAATAACAGTGAAATGTTATTGGTTGCTGAGGTTCTATTTAAGGAACGTATTTCATTAATTTTGTATTCGATTATTATTTTTCCTCAAATTTCGCTTGAGAAGAAAACCTACCCAATTATTTGCGGCTGCCAATTATATCTAATCTATTATATATTCTACATTGAATTACAGAACTATACCTGGTTAATGTTAGTTATCATTTAAAAGTGTTCGTTAAAAACGAAGTTTTTTTAACTCGATATCAGACAACAAATGAATAATTAAACTTTGCTCATTTATATTAGTAATTTCTTGAAACTTTAACGTTGCATAAATGAGGATATTCTTGACTCCATTTTAATCTTACAAGCTTATTATCTCTGCTGGGTATAATATTACGTTGGTAATGTCTTTGTTTACACACATCGTTGACAATGCTTCTGAAAAGCTCAAACAAGCATGTTTAGACCACGTTTTAAACTTGTTCCGGGTTTGTGAACAGCTAATGAGCTGTGGAAGACACAATGATTTAATCTGATTAAATTATTTTGATCGCTTCCTGCTGCCTCGTCGATTTGTTTAGTGGATATTTGCATGTATAGAATTTTGCCTGAAATTAGGGACAGGAATTTCTTTGTTTATACAACATGCCAATAGAAATATTTGTCAGAAGTTCTGGTCATCAGTTACGTTATTTGCATTATATACGTAGATGAGCAAGTACCATTTTACTTTCTGCTTATATCATGAATATAATGATAATAATGTTGCTCGGGCATAGGGTTAACAGTTGTTTCGCTATGAGAAGTGGGATAATATTTCCCACATTTTCAACAACATCAGCGTAGAACACTCCTATCCCCGCAGCATCGAACAAAGCGTTAAATCCAAAGCTGAGATCCAGCAGAAACTCATCAACGTACACTCGCTAGACAGCGATCCATCACTTTGTCGCGTTGTAATTAGCTCACTAAGCACAATGCGCTCCATACTGAGACGGCAATGGAGGCGTGCAAGCGAATTTAGTCGTCAAATGTCTTTTGTTAGTAAATGGAGTCGTCCATGGGAATTTGCTGATAGTCACTGTGTGTCTCATTATCTGAAACTAGGTAATGACACGATGAAAATAAAATTTGATCATCGGCGGATAATAAACAAGCTGTTTTCATAGTAGAATGCGTAAAAAAGTAGCAACATTAGGTATGAAAATATGGGCCGTGATTTAGTCTAATTCGCCTTTTAGTCCATTAAGCTAAATCTGGTTCAATCAATACGTCATTAACTTAATCGTAACGACTACCAGTTTAACCCTTCGAAGTCAAAGGTTCAACCAAATAGACGTATTAACCTTTAAACCTTAGGGCTCCGGACAACATCAACACACTGCTCAGAGTATAACCTAATGCCTCTAAAGATTATGGTGATATTCAAATAATGGCAGCGGTCTTATTGCTGCGGGCCACTATTAAGTAATCTTTTAATGCTAACTTTGATGCGTAGTGTAATATTCCCTTTAAATTTTAAATCTGTTGCATGTTGCCAGCTTAACTTTTACATATCGTTTTAGACACAAATGCATCAACTTTTAGCAACCAATTCTCAAGTCCAGCAAAAAAACTGCATGCCACTTACTTTCTTCATATATATCAATCAAATGTAGCTGGCGAAGAAAATAGAAATGAAATTTTCCTAGAGCAATCTATAATATTAATTTATAATATTAGAATATAGACTATTTGCTAGATAAGTATTTTCTTTTTTCTATTTAAATAGATTAAATAAACCCTATGAACCTCAACCGTGTAACAACATCAACAGACGTCCAGCGCGTTGGGCTGCTGAAAGCCGACTGACAAACAAATTTCCCCCACTACTATGCCTGGTGAGTGATGGTGGCGTTCAGACAAACAGGCCGACGGAGACGGATGGCTAGACTGACACTTAATATTTGCCACCATTAGTTCCATGTACTGCACGAAGATTGAATTGCGATGTAGTGTTTGTCTTGTGTGTTTGGCCACATAAATATGATATCGTTCTGTTGGTTGAACGATAGATTACGGCTTTAACCTTTGCAGTTGTCTTTATAGCTTAGACGGGTCTACATGAATGGTCAGAGGCTAAAACGACTGATAATGCGGTAGCTAAGAATTGTTAACAAAGACCTATGAAAAAATCGGTTATAGACTTTATCAACATAGCAACCTCTCTGGCGATCAAAGAAATTGATGGTTTTTTTAACGTCAACTGATATCACTTACCTACTACCCTGTTTTGTGGACAAGGCGTGAAACTTTTACGTATTAATGTAATTTCTTTTAACAGCGGCCTTCAGTCTTTACAATAAATACCTCACCATTTAAGAGACGTATCAAATAGTTGCGGTCGTTTCGCCGGAAGCGCCGGCAGCCATGACGGCCCGCCATTAGCGGCGGATGATGCGCGCCACCCGACTTCCGCCCGTAGAGAATACCTACTACACCACTAACGGGTATTTTCTTTAAAATGTTTTGACACGGGGAAAATATTTTCCATAAATGTAATTTAATTTATGAACGACACAAGTATATAGTTTATAAAGTAACTTAGATCTGGTTATGTACATATTGAACTGTTTTTATTAAACCTTTATACTTTAGCCCTTGCCAAAATTCTAGTAGGAAGTAACCTATGTACAACTGGGTAATAACTTAAGTAAACTAATTTTAAAGATTGTCATCAGTTCGAATTTATTTTTATTATAATCACCACAACTTTTCTTCAGCCTTCGATACGTAGATATATTGGAAAATTTGGACAATCAATCACTATAAACCTACAATATTGGCGGACATAGTTGCTTTTCCTTATAGAAGAAGATATTAAAAAACTTGTTTAAAGACTTTAATAAAAACGCACTTTGATTTCCCTCGCCTCCGGGATATCGAGAACCGTTAGGTAATACTAGCTACCTTTACGATGCCATCTTAAAGTAACAACGTTGTAAAACGTCAGCTGCAAGTTTAAAACCAACGAGTTTTTAAATATTTGTTGGGTGTTCATTCATCGTGTTTTACGATAGAAATGTGTATTAAAAACTCGAAAGGAATGAACTTTAAATAAGTATAAATAAGGCGCACGGAGTTTTCTATTTATTATTCTAATATTTTCTCCTTCGCTTTTCCGTAAAAAATCTCTGGAATGTTTTCTCTAATAATTAGCTTCTCTTTAAATCCTTTTCCTGGTAAAAATTTTCATTAAGTACATAATTTGCTGCAACATTAAACTCACTACAAAGGTCTTCCTTTGCAGGGTGTTATAATATAAATAATTAAAATAATGATGCAGGGTGCAGCATCATTTTAATTATTTTATTTTCTTTGAAATTAACTCAAGGAATCATGAACCAATTACTACTTAATATCTATCTGGACCATGGCATTCAATTATTCCTCTTATTCTTGTTGCTAGATGAGGCCTAACGCCATTGACACCAGCCTGTCTTTCTACTAAATCAAATATTCTCACCCACCTCGCATTGCGAATCCAATTTAGCTCAATTACGATTAGGTACTTATAGGTTTGCTTACAGGGCGTTGAACTGCTCCTTCCAGTTTGATAGTCCATAGTCCAATCAACCTTTCATAAAATCTTCGGCACCATTGTAAAAGGATAAACTAGCTCTGGTCTAAAGTCTTATTTACAAAAGCCACATTGTTTTTCAATATACAATATTATAAGATAGAAAGCCCTGTCGGATCCGTGAAGGCATTGTTAGGTATCGATAACCGATTCTACTAATGCCTACAAATCCGGGCTAAACTTAAAAAATACCCCTAAAAAATAAATATTATTTCGCAAAAGGAGGGAACTTAATACATGTACGGTAGGCAATACATGCGCGGGCGAAGGGTTCAGGGCACGCGGCACGTGGTCGGATCGCTCATAATAATACCGTCGAAAATTGCGTGTTCACTTTTCAAAAAAATACCCAATTTTGGGGAAGTTGGAATTAATTCGCAGAAAAAAATAAGGTTATTTCAAAATTCATTAGTATTGTTACTATGATGATTATGTAAAATTTCATATTTTATTTACATGTTTACCTAACCTTTTGGTCGGACGGGGTTTTCTTTACATATTGTATATTCAAAAATAATTGCCTGGTAAATAATGCCCTCCTAAGATATCTTTCAAGCTTCGAATGGCCTTGTTTGCTTTGAGAATGTCAATTTACCTGCTTTGTTTTTAAACCCTGTTAATAACTACATAGGGGGAAGTGGGGCACCTTGATACAGTTTTTACGTAGACCCAATAAAAGACGACCTAATGAAAGTTACATCCAATTTAATAACCATAATATATTCAATATATATTCAGTTAACTTGTTACAAACAAATTAACCGATAGATTGAATCACAAAACGTGTTAGAGCCTATTTACTAAAAAATGAAATTTGTATCAATGTACCCCACATGCGGGGTACATTGGTACATACACTGGTACTTTGGTTCATAGAAATATTCCTATAAATTAAACAAGTTTTATTGATTTTTCTGACCTTTATTTATTGATTTTTTTAAATTATATTTATTCGCTGCTTTTGCTATTGATAATTTTTCTTCCAACACATCAGATATCGCAGAAGCCACGGATATTTCATTGATGGAACTTCTATTCATCTTGCGTTTAAATGTTCAAACCATTTTTTCATAAAGAAAATAAAATATATTACCTAAGTCTCACATACATGTATATTCAACAAAATATTGGGGTATCAATGTGCCCCAAGACCACTTGTATCTATGTGCCCCTGCCTACTACAATCGAAATCAACATTTTATAAAAATTAAAACAATAAAAAATTAAATAATTTAAGTCTATTTAATGTAATGACAGATATGTACTTACCAAATGTCTTAATATAATACAGGTAACACTAAATACATTAGAAGAATTACATCCGAAAGGAAAGTACGAAAATTTTGTTGCGAACATCAGAAACAGTTTTTTACGTGCTAGTCGCTAGTCGTCGAGTGAACGTTGCTCTGCGCTAGTGTGCGTGTAGGCTTTACTATATACCTCCTTATCGGTGGCGTATGGCTCTTCTAACGCGTTTTGTTTTCGACGAATATTGACTGTATCTATGTGCCCCTTGTATCAATGTACCCCGCCTCCCCTACACATATTTATCCCGCAAATTCTGTTCAAACATTCGTGCAACCCAAAGATCAAGATTAGTATTCCAGTTTCATCCGCGAGGATCAAAAGTTAAATTTATACGCGTCCCATAAATAAATAAGGTGTTCTTTGACGGCCCCATAAAAACGAAAAGTAACACTTTGGTAATAAAATATTAATGTACTGAGTGCTAAGACTAGTAGATTTCGCCGGAGATTTCTACTTTATTAAAACGGAATTCAAGGTTGCTTGAGATTTCGGTTAAATTGCACTCACTTTCGTCTACATTAAATAATATTACATTTGTTACTGTAAAATTGGGTTGAAAAATACTTTGCGTTTGTTTCCCTGAGATTTAGATGAATAATTTAAATAAAACAGTATAGAAAGCAAACTTTTACAAAAAAAAAAAAACTCATTTGAGAACCTAATAATGACTACAAAAGTAAAATTCTGTGAAATGAAGACTATTACAATGCTTGACTAATTTGCCTTGATTTCACTGCTCTATACTTTTAACCGACTTCAAAAGGAGGAGGTTACTCAATTCGACCGTATACAGTATGTTAAATAACAGAGGGCGTTCCCTTAAACTCGTTAATATATATCATTAATAGATTAAAATAAAAATATCAGCATAGAAAAATAAGCATAAAAAAATCCGAATAAAAAAAAATTCTAATTAGAAATAAATTTGAAACCTCCTGTTTTAAATCAAAATAGTAGTCGTCATGTATAAATAAATTGCGACGCTGCCGTCTTTCATGTTCGCGTGTACAGTGTGTTTCTTTTACATGTCAATTTAAAATTTTTATTGAATATTTTCTTATTGGAAAAAATTTTAAAACATTTTGTTTTCGAATGGAAATATTTTTTTAGCATGTATGTCTATGTATGCTATACTATTTCGGGTTAACCGGAACGCCCTCTGTTAGTTAACATACTGTATCTGCTTTTTTTTTTTTATGTTTGTTCGCGCATAACTTCGTCGTTTATGAACCGATTTTGATAATTCTTTTTCTGTTAGAAAGAAGACTTTCCCAAGGTGGTCCCATGATAAGGATATCAGGGTTTGATGGTAGAAGACCAGATAAAACAAGGAAAACTTTCAAAAATTGCAGGGGCGACTAGTGCATTTCTTAGCATTTTCATTAAGTATTTTAAAGCACTACAATTTAATTAAGGGCTGGAGTAGATATGATGATGGAGCCGGGAGACAGTCGAAGGAACTCCTCAACAATTCACAGCAGCTACCTTGTGTTTGTGCTTGAATAATTTGTATTGACAAGAACCTTACACCTAGATGGGTGGTGACTGTCATTAGCTGATGATGATGACAAAGGTCAGTTCAGGGAACTCCTAAACGATTTACAGTAGCTACCTTGTATTTGGACTCAATTCATTTATACTGATGAGACCTTGGCACCCATTGGGTTAAAATAATGGTCTGCAGTAAATTTGATGATGAAGACCATAGGCAGTTGAGGGAATACTTACGGGTAAAAATTAAAGTAAACAAAATTACGTCGTTTCCCAACTATATTTGCGTCAACTTCCAGTCTGACCGGATGCAACTGAATACATAGTACTTTTAACAACTAAAAAGTGTAAAATAAAAACTTTTTTACAAAAAAACAACCGACTTCCAAAAACCACTACAAAGTGAAAAATAACTATTTTTGGAAATCGGTGTCAAAAATGAATATATGTACAAAAGCAAAGACACCGACTTCCGAAAATAGTTATTTTTCACTTTGTAGTGGTTTTTGGAAGTCGGTTGTTTTGTTGTAAAAAAGTTTTTTAATAAATAATCTCGCTCTGAATTTAATTGCAGATAGAACCTTTAGGATTATAATAAACCAACCAATTATTATTTATATGTATATGTTGTGGATAACGATATAATAAAGTTCCTCATTTGATTTATGTTGTAGTGGGACAAACGCTAATCCTCTTAGCTATGTCGGTGACTCTGGTCCTCTGTCGGATCACCTCATTTATGATGCGGTCTAGCAGAGAGACGCCCAACATAGCCCGCTCCATAGCTCGCTGCTCAGAGGATTAGCAAGCTGAAGTGGCAATGGGCTGGTCACATATGCCGCAGGACCGACAACCGTTGGGGTCAAAGAGTCCTCGAGTGGAGACCGCGTCTCGGCAAACGTAGCGTAAGACGCCCTTGGGCGAGATGGAGCGACGACATCAAGAAGGCGGCTGGTAGTGGCTGGCGGAGAACTGCTCAGGATCGAGCTTGTTGGCGTGCCATGGAAGAGGCCTATGTCCAGCAGTAGACGAGCAGAGGCTGATGATGATGATGATGATGGGGCAAACCGGCAAACGCTATGATGTTATTTTGTAATGGCGGCACTTGACAGAGTCGTTTTGGAAAGTGGGGATTGTCGAACGGTCACTTCACTTTGAGGCGCGGACCAGGGCACTTCTCCGAGGGCGAAACTATCAGTTTGCCTATTTAAATTGTTATTTTCAAGATTGGAGGGTATATTTACACTTCGTACTTTAGTCCAAAACTTCACGTACGAAATGGAGACCTCCACACCAAGATGGTGACGACCCCACCGCTCCGCCGTCGCTGACGTCGTCTATATTATATTTGTTCTTCTTGTAAACATTTTCAACCACTGAAATCCCGTGGGGTCCAACCGAATAAGATCCACTCAATATATCAGAACAAAACACGTCAAAGCTGTCAAAATAATATATGACACCCAGTATGTATGTCACTTATCAACGTGATGTCACATGAGAAAGACTTGTAATTCGCTGTCTTAATACTTAGTTTATAGTTATTTCCCGCAGTTATTCCTTTACATGGAAGATTCTGTTGGGAGTAATAAAATATCCACAACTATACATATTATATCGTTATTGTTTTAAACCGTGCTTCGGATTTATTTCATATGATAGGTTTATATGAATAACACTCATCTAGTATTAGATGTACAGACGACAGCACATCAAGCAACTACAATCTGTCAGATTTTTTTATTCGATTTTCAACTTTATTTCTAAAGCATTAAGCCTCAAGGTTTATTGGAAATATTTGAAAGTTTCGGGTAGCTTGACCTGCTGTCGTCCGTACATTAGTGTTATTCATATGATGTTATAAGATAGGTCATGTTAATATTATTCTTCTTCTTCTTCTTCTTCAGCCTATAGACGTCCACTGCTGGACAAAGGCCTCCCCCAAGGCTCTCCACGCTGACCGGTCTTGTGCTGCCCGCATCCATCGGCTTCCCGCGACCTTCACCAGGTCATCGGTCCACCTTGTTGGGGGCCTCCCTACGCTGCGTCTTCCAGTACGTGGCCGCCACTCCAGAACCTTACTGCCCCATCGGCCATCGGTTCTACGAGCAATGTGCCCTGCCCACTGCCACTTAAGTTTAACGACTCGCAGAGCTATGTCGGTGACTTTGGTTCTTCTGCGGATCTCCTCATTTCTGATTCGATCACGCAGAGAAACTCCTAGCATAGCTCTTTCCATTGCCCTTTGTGTGACTCTGAGGCTTCGTATGAGGCCCATTGTGAGCGACCACGTTTCAGTTCCGTAAGTCATCACTGGCAACACACACTGGTCAAAGACTATTATTAAATATTATTCTATATACTGATTTCTTTATTATATGGATATTCGTTTAGGATTTGAATACTAAAATAAAATATGTACAATAAAGCAATTTCAATGTTTTGTCAAGTCGTGAAAGCAGTACCTACGCAGCTTAGGCGCGTTATTTTATTTACATTAATAAGAACAGTATTTAGTACTTTCACAACAAGTTACCTAAAGGTTGGCTAAATTTACTTTTTGCATGCCAGTCGATCAATCTTAATATTCCTTCGTATTATTCAACAAGAACGTGTAACTAAAGACTGGATACCAGAGCTTAGCGATCCCTTTGAGGATTTCGAAATGCTTGGAGAAATTCTGACAACAAAATCTTTACCTTTTTGTGTAAGATAAAAAAAGTAAAGTTTTTGGAATTCAATGCTACATTAACATAGTGTTAACTAACGAATGGAAGAAAAACTCGTTTAAGTAGAATAACTCTTAACCAAAATATAGATACATACTTTAAATTGGCTATCAGAAGAAACACTATGGAAAGACTGTGATCCCATTCCTCAATGAAGCTATACGGCACTAGCTGCGTCCCGCAGTCTCACTCGCATAAGTTCCGATCCCGTGGGAATATCGGGATAATAAGCTATATGGTATTCTCTACATATATGTATGTTTTCTTTAAACTATGCTATTCGGCAAGAAAACGTAGGTGTGTATGTGTACGGCCTTAGTATATTTAAATGTGTTTGATTTTAACTATCGAACCAGAAATCAAATTATACCGAGACCGATCGGTAAATATAAAACCCAGGCTAACTTTATCGGTCAGTCATCATGCATCTTCCGCCAATACTTAGGCCCGTATTCCAGAAGCTCACTCAAAACTCAAGCATTACTTTTAAACTCGTTTCAAGCCATTTGATTGGTTGAAACTAGTTGTAATTAATGTTTAAACAGAGATCAATGCTGAGTTTCTTTCTGTAATACAGACCTTAGAGTTAACAGTTCGAAATCGTTACTTTTGATTCACGACTCGCCCTCTAAAGGTCTGGCAGAAGGTTAAGCGGGAACGATATCATCGTAACCTTGGGTGTTGACCGTGTAGGGCTGTTACCTATATCAGACAGTTTTTTGTTTTGCTGCTAGAAATAAAATATCATTTCTAATATTTTGTGTGTCTTTTACTGTTATTCTTTTTTCAATATTCAGAAGGGCTTTTAAAGAGCTTTTTCCAATAATAATAGTATTGGGTGGATATAGTTATGTGATCATCATTCCCATTTTCATTGCCAGCTTTAGGATGCTGCGAATAATGATATGCTACTCCTCTCTTTTGTTCTCCAAATATTATTTTTACCTAGTGCATCAGTACCTATTGAGTACAACCTGCCGTTTCCAAAACTTGGTCCTCATAATAAACTACTGGCACAGTAGTTATGAGGTGAATGCCCAAAATACTAGTAGGTCTGGCGACGCTCAATGATTCGGAAACTGAACTAGGTTCAGCAGCGATTGTCAAAGGAAAGACTTTGTGTTCGGTTCATTGTCAGACCAATGGACCGGAGAGCTGTATGACACATAATTTTGTTATTAGTTAGAATGAATACATTGACGCTATGTCCATAATGTCATTATTGCTTACTTCCAGGATGTCATTAACGAATACTGAAAATCGTTTAGATTACCTAAACAGTTTGACATGACATCCATGATGATTAAAGTACATTTGTTAACATACGAGGTTAACAAAAGTCTGATCACTCGGTCGCAACGGATAGCCCCGAGCGGTTCTGTTAAACATGCTGATTGCAATTTAGCAAAATAAACAGGGCTAAAAACATCGCACACTCTTTCAAATCTGAATAAAATGTTTCATTTTTCCATTTTATCAGCAGGAATACTCCAATAGAAAGTCACCAAAATAAACGAGTCGAGATATACAAAACGAGGGAAAATACATAAATCAGCAAGCCTAAATTATTTTAGTTCCACGTTCTGCATTTAAAATCCGAATTTAATAAGCTAAAGTTGTTTATTTCGGTCGAAGTTTGTTATTTATCGCGCGGAAGCTGCGTTGGGCGGACGCGTCGCATGCCCTGCGCTGATAAGCCGCCGGATAAATCCTGGATTATAGGAGACGAGAACTTGAGATTTATTTGTATCGCTCACCGATTCGGGGTCTAGGCTTTGTTGAATGTTGACTACCCTTTTTGAGCTAGCTCTGAGATAGGGTTATTTATGTAGATACGTTTCATGGTCGTTGTCATTGCGCTGTGTTGTTTGGAATCTATGCATAGCTTCAGTTTAGATTTTTATTTTAAGAAAATAGCTATATGTTTGCATTCAATTATATCGAAACATTTTGTGTCCCAAAAGCACTCCAATTTTGCTTACTTCAACATCTTTAATTAAATTTATAATTTAATAATAATTTATAACAAGGAAGGAAACACGCAGATCTTAGGCCTTATTTTAAAATGCCTGAAATATATCACAGTTTTCATTTCTTTGAAGTGTTGAAGGTTTATAAATTGAGAGAACACAGAAATCCAATGATTTCAATTAGAGTTGAGTTGATACAGGCTTAAGGCTTTCTCACGACACGATGAATGACTATATGTTGCTTTTAACCCGAAAAAGGAGCTGGTGTAAAACTCTAATGTCGGATACAGGGTCGGTTAAGTAAGGGACCAAGGGTACTAAGGTAGCATTCACTGTAATGTTTAATTTCCCTTGATGCATGATAAAGCATTAATGACACAATCACTTGTTGGCTTGTTATGGATTTACTTTCCATCTGCACTTTAAGCACGGAACGTCTACTTAATATGGTGATAGGCTACACCAAAATTAACAAACATATTCATCACTCTTAAAAAAATATTGTTCACCTTTAGATCCTGTATTTAGAAGATGAACTATCAATCAATCCAGAATATAATAATTATTAAATTAAAAATAAAGTTTGTACCTTATACCTTCAATTCTTCTTGCATTCTGCCCACCTATCCTGAATATTTAGTCTTCAGAACCTGTTTGTTTTTCCATAAAAGAGGATTTATCACACCATTATTTCAAATTTGCATTTGCAATGCCCACCCGAGAAGACCTACCGTCCCCGTAAAGGATGAAAGCCACCATGAAGGACAATCCATTTCAATAAAGAAAAGTAAGGATGACAGCAGGTCAAGCTAGCCGAAACTGTCAAATATTCCCAAGCAACCTTATTGCTTTAGAAATAAAGTTGAAAATCTGATAAACAAATCTGATAGATACTAGTAGCTTGATGTGCTGTCGTCTGCGCATAGGTACAGGTAGTGGCAAGAAAAATAAAGTAAACTGCGGACAATGGGCCGTTGTATGGACACAACTTAATGCTCCTGTAGAAAACACAATATATTGGCAAGTTTTCTTTCCCGTAAATTGCTTTGTTTGTGGATACGCGGTGACCGTCATAAAAATTGGTTAAGATGAATCCCGATGCGTAGATTCAGTTATGAAGTACTCTCACGATGGCCGCCAATATATTTTTATGTTCATGATTCATTCATAGACTCCCAAAAGGGGAGTCTCAGATTGGTTGATCGATCGATTTTGTGGCGCTATATCACTTATAAGTATGGTTTTGAACAAAAAATATTGAATGCTTGTGTACAATATATCTATTTTTATTTTCTATAATTTTAAATAATATATTTGAAAGCGACAATATTAATTAAACATGTCGCGTCTAGCCATAATTAATTAATTTGTTTTTAAGGTTTTTGTTGTAAAATAATACTCTATTTCATCTCGTATAAAAGCAGCACTTACTTATTCAAAGCAAGCAATATATAAAATAATTGTTGTAAGCACACAATAAGAAAACGATCGGGAAGTTAGGCTGTCATATTTGTGATAAAGGCTCGGCTTTCTCCAGGAAAGCCAAACGAATTGACCTGTCAATCAAAGCGCCTTCTTTCAGACCAGTAAATCAGTATTTCTGTACATAAATAATTCTAAGAAAATTGGATCTTATACATTTTGTGTAACAACAAGACAAATTGAGAGTTGGCTTAATGTAAATATAATCCGATACAAATATAATGCCTACTTTTTTCATATATGAAATTACTAGCTTTCCGCCCGCAGCTTCGCCCGCGTGGCATTCGGTTATATCGCGCTTTTTAGATTTCCCTCTGGAATATAGAATATTTCAATAAAAGGTAGCGTATGTCCTTTCTCAGGGTGTAAAGATTGTCTGTGCCAAATTTAATCAAAATCGGTTGAGAGGTTAAAGCAGGAAAGCGTAACAGACAGACAGAGTTACTTTTGCATTTATAATATTAGTATGGATACATTATTGTAGTTCTATGACACTTACAAAACCCTGCTTCGTTTGAAAATATGTATGATATTACTAATATAAGCATAAGTTTTGATCCTGTATGAATCCCGTTTCAGGATAAAAGTTTCCTATGCGTTAATCCTAATAATACATAGCACCAGGGTACCAAATTTAATTTGTGAAAAATTAATTTGATTCCGTTCAGTAGTACGCGTGAGGAAGCAGACAAACACAATCACTCACACATTTGCTAAAGTTACAGTTATGAGTGAAAAAATAAGCAGTAGGTACCGTAACCCATAGCAAATGATTGACATATTTGTATAATCTTTCATTAAACATTTGGACTCCTGGTTTCATCCCACATAAGGGTCAGCCGAAGCCTCATATAAACACGCTCCACGTAAATAAATTAGCCTCTTAGGTAACGGTCTCACTCAAATACCGGAACGCGTCAACATTTTAAATCCTATCCACAAAAACTGGAAGCCAACCAGATTCGGTACGTCCGTCGCGTGCTTTACGAACGGGTTAGCAACAGAGAGCAGTCCACTCAAACTCGCCGGATTATCCGTGTAAGCGGCGGGATTAAGGCTGACAGTCACGCCAGAAGACGGTTCCTTAACTCTTATCTCGCTATTTCAATTAATTCTGTGTTGAATCCCTCGCTGCCCTTCCTCCGGTGCAACTGGATCTTGGCTTAAACCCTCTTCTTCAAACTTCTAACTTGTCTGAACATGTAGTAACTTTACCGAAATATGAGGGTATTTAGAATTCTTCGCGTATTTGGTCGGAGGAAAGTAATTAAAACCGAGGAGTATGCACTTATCTTCAAGTTTGATTTAGTAGCTGAAGTGGGTTTTGGCAAATATGTTTACATGATTCTAGTATGTAATTACTTTTGCTGTTGTGCCATAATGGGAACGTTTATAACATATTAAACCACTACTTGTAGTAAGAAACTAATGTAGTTAAACAAATACGTTTAACTTATAGGAATAAACTTGGTTAATTTGAAGTCGTGACACAGTTTACACGATACTCTGAGTTTTATTTTAGTAGTGTGGTACCGGGCTTAGAATGGTACCACAGTATAAAAATCATACAGTAGGTCGACGCCTTTGATCTCGTGTAAAATGCCGACATCGTCTAGACAGTAACGCATCGGCCAGGGTTGTCACATATAAACAATATTTATGAAATTATTTGTTTATTGCAGATCAACATCGATAGCTGTATTATATTTAATTAATTTGCTATTTTTACTAAGGGAACAACTCGAGACAGATTTAAGTTATTTAGATGGCATTTTCGAAACCAGCACCCCAATCCACCTCGGAATTAACACCCATATCATATTAATATACATTTAAATTGGCGTCCGCCATCTTGGATTTCAAAAAAGGTGGCTTTTTCGTAACAAGCACCCCAATTATACTCAAAATTGACACTCATATCAAATTATAAAACAAAAAAACAAACACGTGTTAGCCCTTAATGATACCGAGCTACGAACATCGTTTTGTTCGCAGCTCGGGTGCCGCTTACCCGGGTCTCGTCCCTCACACTCTGTATGATTTTTAGACTGTGATAGTACCAATCCACATGATACCTTTACGACACCCACCTCCCGTGGGTGTCGTAAGAGGCGACTAAGGGAACTCTCACCAGGGAAGCGGGCAACAGCGCTTTTCTGTGGAATATCAAGTTACTGCGATACCCAACCCGCCTGCCAAGCGTGGGGATTATGGCTTCAACTCCAGGTAATTTGAAATTATCCTTAAATTGGCAGAGTCATAACCAAGAAATACGTAATCATGGCCACGAGTAATGTTTTTAGATGGATAATAACATTTAACCTTGGGCTTTTATGTATGTTGTAGAACCTTTGAATATTAAGGTGTTATTAAAAATACCGTAGCACTAACTACTGGGTCAAGGATGTAGTAAAACATAGGTACATATTTCTAATAAATATCTTTCCTTATTTCTAGATTTTTACAAGAATTGTTTTTCTGTGTTATCAATTAAGATTACGCGATACAGTAACTTAGGGGACACCAAAAATAACTATCTTATTGTAAGTATAAAAATAGGAAGAAATGCTCTTAAAGATGACAAATAAGCAATCTCTTGGAATAATAAAATTGGACGTGGGACGATGAAGTATCTTAATTAATTCTGTAGTTCACTTGCGTAAATTGGTATTTATTTTTGGACCTTTGTTTCATTGTTATGTATATATTAAAGCCACGAGATATTATAAAGTATATGGAACTTAAATGAAATATTAAAAAAAAGCTGGTAGCAGTTCCATTAAGAAATAAAGATATTAACCTTTATTTCTTAATAACTCTGCTGAACTGCTACCAGCTCTTGTTTTCTGGCAATATTTCATTTAGTTATTTATTCTTATATTGTTTATTTCGCACAAATTATGACAAACTGACACAAATACAACAAAAGGCCGATAGATGTTATATGTTTAATTATAATCCAAATAATTAAAACCATCAACTAACACCCCTTAAATCAAAATACATACATAATATAAATCTCAGCCGCCATTATGAACTTGACACACGTCACACATACGATCGGTTATTTGTCGACCATGTTACGTCGCCCACTTTGTGGCATCTGGCTGTGTTTGACTATCGTTTCCGCAACAGACATGTTTTATCTCATCCTCTGTCACTTAAAGATTTCCGGGTTACGTCTTTTTGTTTGCGTAAATTGATCATGGTAAATTCAATTGAGTAGATACAACGTTTATAGAAACAGTATTGAATTGCAAACTTTCATGTGTGAAAATGTATTATTTTCAATATCTTTTAAAACTAAAGGCTTCCCTTCACACCTCTCTCCCAAATTTTGGTTTTGTATATTTTGTTAATAGTATGTACTTGGATATAGCTTATTCAGGTATTTGCTTTCAACTAAAGCACCTGCTACTAATCTCTTCACCACGCATGGTGGACTGGTAGAGAATGCCTAAGGCATTAAGTCCGCCTCTGTACATTTCTTTGTGGGAAAGTATTATAAATAAATAGTTAAGACACACTACGGAGGGTTTCCGAGGCATTTTTTGTTTTGTAATTTGGCGTTAATTGAGGGGACTTTGTTTGTGAACGGATAGTGATCTGTACCTATATACACGTGTTAACAAAAAATAATGATTTGATTTGATTTAAGTGGATGAATAACGTGGCCTGGTGTCGTGGAAGATAATCAGAACAGCGCTTAACAATAATAGAATGCTTATTACAATTTCAAAAAGTGTGTTGACAAAGACTATGCTCTATTGTCACCAAACTTTCCCGAAGTTACCGAAATGGGCTAAAGTTGCTTTGCGAACAGTGCGCCCACGGTCGCCGCGACCACAAACCCAATTACTTGCCTCGCTATATAAACAATGGGTCAAACTGACCTGTGACAAATTATGATCCCAGTTTACGTTCGGCGTAAGTCTCAGACTTGGCAAGTTCCCGGCATAGCCATAATTGATTTTCCCTAACCTTGTAAGAGTTAATAATAACTTTAAATATGTCGGCAAGTTTTGATTGGTCTTTATTGGATACACACGAAGCCTCAAACTTAATGTTGCCAACGTTACAAACAACCTTTATACGACCCAATTTGCTTATTACTTCCATAAAGTATTATACCTACTCGTTATTGAAAAAGAATTTTAGTCCTTCAGAGAGGTTTCTTAACCTAATTTAATTCCAATGATTGGAAAATCTGACGGAATCGTTTACATTTATATATTTTTAAATCCATATAAAGGATCGTTCAATTGCGTGTATTACGTAACGCAATTTGGGGGGAGGGGGTCTCATAAAACGTTACGATGCGTCTTTCTTAAAACACGTTACATAACATTGTTTCTAAAAATATATTATTTAATAAATTAAAACTATACAAAGTGTAAAACTATTACATAACTTTTTACGACTTTAGGATAAAATTGATCACTTGAGTGTTACGTAACATTTAGAGAAGAGGAAGGAAAAACGTTACGATGCTTTGCATGAATGGGGGTTAAAAATCTTTAAAAATTGCGTTACGTAATACTTGAACGCGCCCTAATGGACAATTCCAAGGTGCAGCATGGTTGAACGACTTGGTTGATATGACGTCACAGTATTTTTGTCAGGTAACTTTTAGGCTTACACAACTAGCGAGCCTGCAAAAATATATTGGCAAAGTGAAAAAAGCTATGTTACAAATAAGCATCATGATTCATTCAAAACGGTCCCATAAAACTACTCACGTAAATAAAACACAGCCGTTGCTTATACATATTTTATTCCTCAATTTCAACCCTTTTATATCATGGCTGTCGTAACTTCAAAATAAACTTGAGTTGACAATGCTAGCTGAATAATGTGAGGTTTCATTTTGCTAAAACATTGTTTATGTACTTATAATATATTATTGAAATTATATCTCATTCGATATTTTATATGGAACTTCATAAATCGTAGACGAAAAACTACAAACCTCGTGTCCTAATAATATAAGCGAATGTTGCACGAATTTACGATTGTTGGTGCGACGACATGTTACAGTTCGCCTAAGAAAACGAACGAAACGATAATTTACATTAGGACATACGTAGGCGGTTCCTTGTTGAACCGGCTTACCAGAACTAATGAAGGAAATGATACGGAACCAATTTTATTTTTCCATGAATACTAACACACTTCTGACATCTGTGAACCAACCTAACCTTTCTAAAAATAATCACAGTTTTCATCCTTAAAATGACCGAAGACGGCGTCTGCAACTCTTCATCGCTGGAAATATTTTTTCATCTTGTGTAGATTTTCCAGTTCTGTGAACCTGCAGTGAAGAACTACATCCTTCGAAACACCAGCGGTATGAACAGGGGCGTTGTCATGGAGCAACAGGACACCTTTAGACAGCTAGCCTGTTTGTATTTCCTTCTCTCGACATACACGACTGTATTACGTTCTTTAAAATCTACCATAACGCAATCGCCTTATCGCAAAAGATTGTACACATAAGTTTTTTACACATTTTTTGTTGCACCTTTGCCTTTCTAGGGGGCTTTTCACCATTATAACGGCATTACATTGACTCGCGCTTGGTTTGTGGATCATAATATAAGTCAAGATCCAAAAACTCCGAAAAGCAGCGCAGTCGTTCCTGTCTGTGTACCGCTGAATGAAGTTTCGATACCCATTTTGCAGTCACTTTTTTATGTGAAGATGTTCATGGATCGCACGATGAACGGTAATTTTCTAGAGCCGAAGTCTAGCTGCAATTTCTCTAACCTTTACACGGCGGTCACTCACAACCTCTTCGACTTATCGAAGAGGTTGTGAGTGACCGCCGTGGTCTTAACCAATCGTTTCGGGAGTGAGCACTTCCACAGGTCCACCACCGTCTTGGCCAATGGGTGTTTCTCTCCCGAGGCGAATTTTTTACCAACTTTTCACTGCTATAAGAGGGGGTAGACTCCTTATACACGCCTTCCAATCATTCTTTTATTTGGGCAGGGGATACAACTTATTTAAACAGAAATTTTATGACACTTCGATACTCGTTTTCGACATATTGAAAAATACGCGATTGTCGTTATTCAAATGCATGCTAAACTAAGACTAAGCATTTCATGTCGATAAGTGTTTTTTTAAATTACGTATACGATAAACATATAGCGACATGTCTCGTAGAACTACATATATCAGGCCATTTCATTAAGGGACCGACTACGGAGCTTAAAGGTTTTATTTTTGTTTTGTTTCGACAATACTGATACTTACCTCTCTGTTAGTACACAATTAAAACATTAATGTTGAAGCGTCTTCTGACGCATGAAAATACATAGCCCTCTGCAAAATAATTGCCAAAAGTTATAAGTGGGTGTACCAAGAATGAAAGCCCGTTCTACCTACCCCTTTTTGAATCATATGGAACAAGTATAACCTTTATATTACCAAGTGAGAGTCACTGGGGATTCGATATAAAATATTTGACACCTGACCTTAGCACGTTATTGCCACATTACCCAAACGTAACTTTGGAATAGGAAACGGTAAAACGGGGGAATTTCTGATACGGAATAAGAAAGAATGGAGGGAACTCTTACTGTATCGTAAATAACCATGGGTATTGGCCCGAATGATTAAGGACAAAGGAAACATTTCACTTAACGTAACTCACATAGTCAAGCGTCACAAAATAGTGGGAAAAGAAGTTTTATAGAATGGGACGTCTGTGGTAGAGCTCTACCACAAGTGTGCATACATCACACTGATAGAGAATTACAATAGGCCAACCTTATTTGTATGACTTGCTTTTTAATAACGGTTTGTTTAAAAAATAAATACCTAATACGATTATTTAAAAATATCAAGTGTAAATGACTCAAATATAATTCAGTTTTGTTCTGGGGAAGTTATCATAGATAGAGGAATTGTGACTGACATTCTTGAGGAGCATGTTGTGCCATACTCGGGATTTAACCACGAATTTAATACACGATAATGCGCACTCCACACTGTGTTCTAAGATTACTTGCGAGAAGAGATGAAAACATAAATAAATTATGAAACACGATCATGACAACCGGTTTGGTAGGAAATAGTGACATAAAAGGAATAACATTCAAACCACCACTAAATTACCTCTTAAAACTGCGCTGACTTTTTACCCGGAGAAACTGGTATCATCATCTGATTTTAAACAACATCTCATTTTAAACAAAATTGAACAATATATCTCGCCACGAGTGTATTACATGCAGCAGTAACATATTTTAGGAATATATTTTATTGTAATTAAATATGAATATAAGTTACTTGTCCACTTAAACACAAATTTTATCTCAGTACGAAGTAGACTAAGTGCTCGATTACAACATAGATACTGGTGGGGTACATACATAATCAGCCTATGATGTTCCCACTGCTGGGACACAGACCTCCTCTCGGTGAGAGGGAGTGGGCCGTAATCTACCACGCTGACCCAGAGCGGGTTGGTAGGTAGGGGTACATACTGATCCTTATTGCACGTCTTGAAATACAAATAATTTTTATAAAAATGTTATTACCTATCTTTACATTCATCTCAATGATATAAAAACAAGTTTCGTTCTATACCATAGACACCACTCCGAAATTTAAATCTGAATATCAAGAAAAGTAATAACTTAAGACGCAGTCGTAAGCATTTCATTCACATCAAAGGTGTTTAAGGTGCTATTGCCCCTGGAGGCGGTCTGACAGTAAATCTGGCAATATCGCCAGGCTTTTGATGTGTGTTTCATTACAACTCGGCGGTATTACCTCTCATATGATTATTAAATATGTTACACTGGCGCGTTAGAACCTCAAATGTCGAATCAAAGGGGACATTGTGCTCCATACAACTTTGATAAAGCGGAAGAGGGACAGTTTATAGTGTAATTGTAATGTTCGTGTGAGTTATGAGGTTTCCACGTTTCAAAGCTACGGCCACATTATTGTATTGTCGAATAGAACCATTTTTGGTTTTGTATATATTCATTTAAGATGTTTTCGTCTCCTTTTATGATTGACGTGCGCTGTTATACAGATTGAAATTAGATGGGTTGAAATAGGTGTTACAGTAACTTTATTAGAAACTTTTCCTTAAACCTCCACTTGTATATTATGAAATACTAGCTTTCCGCCCGCGGTTTCCCCCTCGTGGAGTTCGGTTATAACGCGCTTTTTAGATTTCCCTCGGAAATATCACATTTATCCAGGATAAAAAGTACCCTATTATTTAATCCGGACTTCAAACTTTACGCCTGCAATTTCAAAGTAATCGGTTCAGTAGTTACGGCGTGAAAGCGGAACAAACAAACAAACAAACTCACTTTCCCATTTATAATATTAGTAAAGGTAACACTAACAAATCCTTTGTCATTTGTTCCAGGTACACAGCTGCTTCCCGCTACTCTAGACAGTAATGAATCAAACTTCTTTATTTCCCCACCATAATATAAGGTCTTTAATTATTTTATATTGGTCAAATTCGACAATGATACATAAGACAGGTAGATCCGTGACCCGTGTTTCAGGACACCAGGGTCAATAAAAGTGCTGACAGATTGTGGTAAGGTATCATGGGAAATTGTATTGTTTATAAATGTGTTGTGTGGGTACTTGTGTGGGTGTAAGAGTGTATAAGAGTTTGATTGTGTGTTTAGGTCTTTATAACGATGTTTTCAGTAGTATCTGAAGTACATTTTAATAAAATAATATGAAGGTTGCTTCCGGGATGGTTCTCGTGGATAAAATAAATAATTCGCGTTTCTAACAGAATCGTAGGTGTATAATGAAATGGAAAGAAGTGGATAAAATGCCGTATTTACTCACCTCCCACTTCCTGACTGGCTAAACATGTATCCAAATCCGAATATGTAGATGTTCAAAATGGCAACAGCATATACTTATCTATGTAATTTACATAAAAGGTTTAAGGTAAGAAGGTACCTTTGGAGTCAAAGATATACCTAGTACCTACTATAGTGAAATTGGCCAAACCCCGAAAGGTAAGACGGACAATGTAATGAAAACTCTTTTCATTATTGTGTATTATATTTCTTATATATTATACATACTTTGGGTTTAAAGTACCGCCACGGGTAACCTAACTTCATTACAATTTACTCGAACACAATATCATTAGAACCTTGGGGTATCCCTTACCCATTTACATATTTAACTTTATAGTTTCGGCCTTCGAAAGACCTTGGTCCCTCCACCCGAAAAGGTTGTAACATGTCCATCACACGTGGACATTAGCTCAGCTCACACTAATGAGAGCAACTTTCAACGTCTACACATAAAATGTTGTGAGTACAGCCAGACTACCGTTACCGACAACTATTTTGTAATTAAGGACTCGAAAAGACCTGTTTTTAGCAGTTTTACCTGCGAGGGTGAATTCTAATATAAGATTTGTTTATTTAAATTAGGGAGTAGCTTTCTCTTGAGTTGTTTGAATTTCCTGCAATCAGAACTTTCACTAAGTAGGTAAAACAATGGTCAGTCAATCCGACCCTTCATAATGTTAGATATACACACATCAAAAGTGTCTAGGGATCAAGCATTTTTATGCGGATTTCTTGAATTGATGTGGCTTTGTAATAAATTTATGATTTTATAAATTTATATGGATCCTTTGGTGCATTTCATAATTTGAATCAGGAACTGTGAATCAAATTCGAGTAAAAGATGAAAATCAGCTGTCAATATTTTCCCTATAAAAACATACAACGCATTGAAGACATTATTAGTGCTACTGTTTCCCTACTACTGATTAAAACCAACGTTATTATGGAGCGGCGACGTCATATAAGCAGGGAAGAAATGCTCAGAGCCGTGGAAATAGAAGCTGGTTCCCGGCAACGTACTGTGGCTTTAGCTCTGAATACAAGTCAGAGTGTTATCAGTCGACTTTGGACACGTTACCGAAGCACTGGTACCGTGGCTGAGCGCCATGGAGGACGGTATCACCACACGGAGACAAGACCGATACATTCAAATCTTAACTCGAAGAGCTCCAACAATAACCGCCATGATGTTAGCCGTGAGGCTTCATCACTCTTCAGGGAACTTAATTAGCGACCAAACAGTCAGAAACCGCTTGCATGAAGTGAACCTTCATTCCCGAAGACCGCTACGGGTACCACCTATAGCAATGCACAATCGTAGGATTCGATATCAATGGGCTCTTGAACACAGAAATTGGGCAGAAGAACAATGGCGTTTCGTGTGCTTTTCTGATGAGTCTCGTTTTGGTATGAGACCGGATACAAGACGTATACGACACTGGAGAACCCTGGACGCCAACAGCGATTAAAATCCTGCCAGGAAGTCCATCCTTATAGTGGTGGAACCATCATGGTATGGGCGGGTATTTGGATCGGCGGAAGAACTGAGTTGATTTGGATCAGAGGCAACCTCAACGCTCAAATTTATGCTGAAACGATTGTATCAGACGTCATCGTTCCTCTACAAGTGCAAATCGGTCCCTTATTTCAGTTAATGCATGATAATGCACGACCGCACACCGCAAGAGTTGTAAGACAGACTCTCGCCGCAGCTAACATCAATGTCCTGCCCTGGCCTGCTCAGTCGCCAGACTTGAACCCGATTGAGCATGCATGGGATATGCTACAGAGAAGAGCTCTGCCGAATATGGAGGGTATCCAGTCGCAAGAAGACCTTTTTTGTTGTTGCAACGAACATGGGCGGCCATTCCACAGCGTGATTTGGATGAACTCATTTTGAGTATGCCAAACCGATGTTCTTGTGTTGTTAGTGTTCGCGGTACAAACACGGATTATTAATTGTTTAAGTTACCCAATAAAATTTTAGAGAAAACTGTTATTTCAGTCTTTTTTTCGAACTTTTGTGTTAGTGGTTCAAATGTCAAATATCCCTTTATTATGAAAATGGCAAATTTCTTTATTAATGCAAAGGTGACTTGGTTTATCGTTACTGTGACAAACGAAAACACTTTATTTGATGAATCCTTAAAGAAAATTTTAATTAATATCAATCAGGAAAAAAGTTATTGCAAAAATATATGTTGATCCCTAGACACTTTTGATGTGTGTATTTATCTATTTGGCTCAGGCAACAAAGGCCCATAATAAAATATAATACTACCTATATTATAACATACAATAAAAACAAATATGAAACTATACATATTAAACTTTATACTGATATCATGGTATTTTGCCTTTTGCATCGGTCGACCCTAAAATGGTTAATTATCTAGTCGAAAAGGGCAGCCGTCAATAACGTGCCATTCTTGTATTGAGTACGGTGCTTTAATATACGAGAGGCATATTGTTGACGGCCGGCAACCGCTGACTCGTTGACGATTCGATTGCAGTTGCCTCTGTCGTAGTTGCGTGTCGCTTGTGTCCAATAGCTTGTGCACACTAATTTTAAAAATTATGTAGTTACTAGCTTTCCGCCTGCGGCTTCGCCCGCATGGAACTCGGTTATATCGCGCTTTTTAGATTTCCCTCATCATCATCATCATCAACCTTTTATCGTCCCACTGCTGGGCACAGGTCTCCTCTCATACAGAGAAGGATTGAGCGTAATCACCACGTTTGCTCAATGCGGGTTGGCGATTTCAGACTTATAAAGTCCAGGTTTCCTCAAGATGTTTTCCTTCACCTTCAGTCATTGGTGTCCAAGATATACTTAGAAAGTATATATAACTTTAGAAAAGTTACATTGGTACTTGCCTGACCTGGAATCGAACCCGCGCACTCATACTTGAGAGGCTGGTGTTTTAACCACTAGGCCACCACGATATTAGACATTAGATTTCCCTAGCGAACATCAAATTTTTCAATAAAAGGAAGCCTATGTCCTTTCTCAGGGTCTAAAGATTGTCTTTGCCAAATTCCATCAAAATCAGTTGAGAGGTTTAAGCGGGAAAGCGTAGCAGACAGACAGATAAACAGACAGACAGACAGAGTTACTTTCGCATTTATAATATTAGTATGGATTTATGTCAAGCCATTGCACATTGCTTTTATAGCTATTGTATAAAAATCACGTCAAAAGCTTGAGGATACAGTACCTACGCGTAAAATGTTCCCTTGTTTTACTAAAAATTTACCGAATGTACATATAAACGTATACCACACATCGCATGCTATTGTTCTGAGCGACGGATACCGAACTACATTGTAACCGAGGCAATAGTGTATTATGATGTCGGGTTCTCTAAACTTGTGTATTGTGCCCTCACAATATAATATGACTTACTATATCATTTTGATATGGGATTTCGGGATGTGAATATTTTCGCATATTCTTTGATAGGAACACGAGCAAACTGAAAGTAAAGAGACGAGATAATTCTTGTATAACGTTTATCAGAACGGTTTAGTCATATTTAAGGACGTGGTCGTATGAAATGGGGAAAAAAATTAAAATTAACCAAATATAATTTTGGAAACGACTGTTGATTATTTTTTCGCGATTATGATATTGGTCTCATGAAGGAAATCATTCAGTTTGTTGGTCGGTACAGCATCTGTATTTATTTAAACATTTCGCACACAATAAAGTTACAAAGGCGGACTTAATGCCTATCTCATACATGCTTTACTTTGTGAATGACGTGCTGGCTTAAGACGTAGAAGCTATTGAAACTAGAAACTTAAGCCAAAATGAAGTTCCAACCAAATCACCAGGGACACCGATCTAAAATCAAATCTAAGCCGTCGACAATCATCACGTCATTCCTGTTCCAAATTCAAAACTTACGTATAGTGACGTCACTTAGTAGCTCATTACTATCAGCGCGAGCTCTCCGCATATTAATTATGCGAAAGTTCAGTATAGTTGATAGTTAGTAGTTTACAGTCAGAGCGGTGATGTAGTCATTATGGGCGAGGTCGCTTACAGGCGAACAATGTTACCGAGTTAGTGTTTCATTGGCAAGTTCAGTCCACAGTAGTTTGATAGGAAAAGTTATATAAATACTGTTACTACTGCCATAATTGTAAAAACATACTGCGAATAAATAGTGATCTCTTATCGAAACTTTATTTTAGTAGAAGTATTAAAACTAGCTACTGATGACACTGACTACTAAACACACTATAAATATTACCCAAATAACTAACAGAAATTAAAGTGTAAATAAATGAGCTGATACATAACATTATGAAACATATTCCATCAGCCTTAAAAACCGTATATTTTCCCCTCTTATTTCAAATATGTTCCAAGCAAGTAATAATGCCACTCCGAATCAATTCCCCGGGAGATGTAACTGTTTTTGCTTAATTTTTCCTTTCTACCCGCCTCTGCGGATTCTCAGTTACCATGTGAAACACTTGTACCACGTTTGTTCCAAATTATCACGTCGGGGCTCTCAGTCTCCCTCTCTCTTAGTATTCCACGCAAGCCTTTCATGAAAATTGTTATGAATAAGAGTTTTTATTCGAGGAAAAGTATACGTACAAGGTTGAGTAAGATTTTCTTTTAGTGCAATCCGGGCTACTGGGGTGTGCAAGTTTTTGCTGAAAGCTAAACGGTAAAATAAAAGCTGGATGACAACATGTTTTCCTTACTGACTTGAATACTAAAACAGACCACGAAACCTTAGATTGAAAATATTATTCCGCTACAAGACATTGTGTTGATGTTCCAATTTCACTTAAATTAGAGTTTGTAGCCTCTCGTTAGTCGATACTTACAGAGATCAAAAGGAATATGGAACCCCTCGTTCTTGGCGCCCAACGTGGGACTGATTTAAATAAAAGCTGTTTCCGTAATTGTACGTTTTGCCCTGAGAAACTTAAGTCAACCATTACGAGTCAAAGTGGAGAAGGCAACCGTGCGTGCTATTAGACTAAATCGAGTAAAATGTAATTCGGCATCAAAATGGCAACGCTGAAGCCATAATGGTAGCTTAATGGCACATGTAATAGTGTTGTAAATAATTTCTGATGTGGGCCCTTTAGCGCAGCCGGAGGAGAAAATATTTACACCGATTTTGTGTGGCGGCGCCACGTCCTGCGGATTTCAATCCAGGCGCCCGGGTAGAGGTAATTAGTTTACTCATCTTGCGGAGTGCAAAACCTGGGCGTCCGCGGGAGTTAAATACGGCGTTATTACTTGAAAAACTATCTTAATAATTTTACCTTCCTGTGATTACATGTCACCATAAACAGTCAATTTCGACAATATACTTTCTAACAGCTAAGTTGGTAAACCCAATGAATACCTACAGCTACAGTTCCCAATAAACGTCCTAAAGGATTTATAAACAAACGACATTCGAAGGAACACCCCTTGTAGGTAAGTGACAGTTCGTAAACAAAGCGGTTTGCGAACAAGAGATTGCTCTTAACCGCCACCTCCCAACATTTGTCCCGTCGTCGGCCGAACCTCGATCCTACCCAAATAACGCAATCCCACTGGCAACATTGGCAGCCGGGTAACACGTTAATAACCGTAAAAAACTTACCTCCACTACTTAGTGGAAAATTCATGAAATTCGGGATATTAACTTGCGACTTCAAAACCGTACTGGTGAAGTTTTCCACTGAAGTAATGTTATCAGATAAATATTTTTTCGTGAAAAAATACAGGCTAAGGTGCTGAGTTTTTGCTCTTTTACTAAAAAGTCTTCTTAAATACGTTACTCATGAGTGTCAAAGTCAAAATTATATATTTGCAAGTCAATGTAATGGTAAAGAGGATATTATAGCTTTAAGATCGCCATTAAAACCTACATTCTGGCAAATAAATGAACTTTGAAAGTAGCCAATATTTTTGTGCTTCTCATAATTTTATGCAGCGATTTTATGAGACGCTTATTTTCGTAAGATTTTCTAAACAAGTATAAGTGGGGAAAAAATATGATTTCAAGTAAGTCTAAAGCATCGTAGAGCACAGGCTGATTGCGATACATACAATATTATTTTCCACAACAAAAGTTGCCTATGTGGCACTTACCCTTCGCTCGACCTCCACGTCCATTCTCACTTGTAACCGCAATACCATTGAGGTTTCCGTGACTAGAATATTCATAAAACGTGTCCGAGGTCCGCCGTCAGTTTTACAACATGTCTACCCTACTTCTTTTAAAAATATATCGCTTTACGCACATACGAGCGTAGGATGACGTCCGATAAATATGTTTGGAGGGTACTAAAGTCCTTTTAAGGGCATTTTGATCGGTTGATGGAGTAGGGGCAGGCAGGATTCCTTTGTTAGTTTTGAGGTTAAATAAATGGTATGTAGTTAACAAAGGCGAAAGGGATACATTCTCTTGTATTATTAAAACGTTTAAGGAAGTACAGTTATGTGCACTAATATGTCAGCACTGGGAACATTTAGTACCTAGCGATTTTTACGAGATTTTCTAAAGAATATACAACATGTAACGAAATGGGTGTATACATATCAAGGGCACGGCTTATTTGGATGATGTCAAATTATATTGGAAGGGTTTTTAATCCTAACTCTACTTGTTAGGAAGTTGTGAGATAGACCATCGCCTGCGGTAGGCTACTACCATAGCCTAATCATACTACCATAGCCATGGCCAAGTTACAATGGGGTCCTCACATTGAGAAGTTGTGGGGTAGACTCAGTTCTGCGGCCTTTGCTGTTAAGAAAATTAGACAGAACTGATGTTAGTAGATACAGCCAGAATTGTTTATTTTAGTTATTTTCATAGTCTTATGACTTATGGGATTCTTCTCTGGGGAACTTGTGCGGACATCAATACCATCTTTGTTTTACAGAAGAGGGCTGTTCGAGCCATTTACAACCTTGGTCCTAGGGATTCTCTTAGAGAAAAGTTCAGAGAGGTGAACATTCTGACTGTAGCTTCACAATATATATTTTAAAATCTTATGTATGTTCATAAAAATATCTCGAATTTTAAGAAAATAAGCGATATTCTTAATATAAATATCAGGAACAATCACAATCTTGCTGTACATCACACTCGTTTCCACAGAGTAGGCAACTCGTTCATGTGTCAATGTATACACTTTTACAACAAGCTTCCCATGGACATTCGAAACTTACCCATTAAACGATTTAAAAACTATATAAAGGCCAAACTTTGCAAAAAGGGGTATTACAAAATCACAGATTATTTAGAAGACAAAAAAGCTTGGGACTGAGCTGCTCGCTCTGTTATGCATTGTTATTAAAGCAATATGCCTAATTATAAGGTAATTTATTGTAAACATTTTCATTTTTAATGTCTGGACTTGAAAAAAGACGATGATCCCTGAGTTTGTTTCGGCTATTTCTTCTCAGAGGTAGTCAGTTAGGAAATGCCGGCTTCATCTAATTAAAACAAAAAAACCATGACGTGTAAAAGTGATCAGTGATCCTACTGGCTTAATAAACGATTTTATTTCATTTCATTTCATTAATAGACACGCAGAACTACAGAAGAGATACATACATATATCGTGATGGCAAGATTTGATTTTGAGTTAAAATCCTTTCACCCATTCCCCCTTCTTGTTTATGACCATGATGCCATCTATAGAAGCCATGCCCTTGGTAAGTGGCTACCCTTTTCGTTATACGTTGTATAGGTGCGATAACCAACTCAATTAAAATGAATTCCACAGAGCCTTTCACTTTAGATCTGTTTTTATTATGAAACATTATCTCTGAAAGAAAAGCGATGAGTAATATTTAAAAATTAAAGAATATGCTGAAGTGAATTCCATTCGAATCCTTATTAATTATGTCTAGTTAAGGCAATACACGAACTTCATTTTTCTTACAACCCTACTATTGTACGAACCTACAATAATTTTGCGAAGAACATCGTTCAGCAGAGTGTTTTATTTAGTTTTAGTGTTAGCAATAAAACGTTGGATAGTGTGAAGTGCTCGTTTGTTTAGTTTTTATTACGTCTATGTACCCGCTTTGTTATGTACTCCAGGTCAATGAACTCCTGTATTCTGTTTCCGTACACTTTCCGTGTATACTTATTTCTTCAAGTTGTTTTTTATAATATCACGCCCGTGTTCGAGGAATCAATAAGGGACCGGCAGAATGCTATATTGTATTGTATAGCAGTGGGTAATGGTGACCGTAATTGAAAGTGATAAGGGTAATCTTCTAAATAAATAAATGAGGTATAGGTACATATGCTTAAATCATTATTATGATCTGAATAACTACAGAACATAGATTTATAAAATTTTTAGTCGGTTTCATTTCCATTTTAACGTTCAATTTTTTGATCGACGCGCTATCAGATTTTGAAAGAACTGTCAGTTCAGTAATATTCTACATAATATCGGTGAAACGTTTTTGTATATTATATTAAGTTGGGCTTAAAACGACTGTACACAAACAACGACGGTAAACAAACAATTAGGTACATAAGATGCAGACGTCGATCAACTATTTAATGATAGGCTCGAATTACAGATTCATTCTTATTTCATTAAAATAATTCCCAATGATATTAATTTGTTTTTATATAATTATATAACGATGAAGTTCAGGTCTAATTAAGTTAGCAGGTCTTATTTGAATAGTGTTTGATGTAATGTGCACAGTTTATGGTTATCACCTTGTTATTTGATGACTTACATCTTGGCACTCTATCATGATGTGGTCGACATCGCCTCATGATTATCTTTCCACCTGTCATGGTTGCATTTAGTAACACGTATAATAAAAAAAACATATGTTAAAAAGCAGCCCTAGAAGATTAGGTACCTAAAATGAAGTGCTAATACCGAATGTCTATTATACAGTATGTTAAATAACAGAGGGCGTTCCCTTACTCGTTAATATATATCATTAATAGATTAAAATAAAAATATCAGCATAGAAAAATAAGCATAAAAAAATCCGAATAAAAAAAAAATTCTAATTGGAAATAAATTTGAAACCTCCTGTTTTAAATCAAAATAGTAGTCGTCATGTATAAATAAATTGCGACGTTGCCGTCTTTCATGTTCGTGTGTACAGTGTGTTTCTTTTACATGTCAATTTAAAATTTTTATTGAATATTTTCATATTGGAAAAAATTATAAAACATTTTGTTTTCGAATGGAAATATTTTTTTAGCATGTATGTATGCTATACTATTTCGGGTTAACGGGAACGCCCTCTGTTAGTTAACATACTGTATATTTTAATTGTGTTGTATTGTATAACTGTTTGTGATCACAGAGATTGTATACGACGTACAGTCTCTCAAATAAATAATAAAAGTATACGTATAGTATACGTATAGTTTTATTATTTATTTTCTATGCATTTCATGATATATAATTGAACGGTAATGGTTTAAATAAGTTTATTTTTAAAAATAATTTTTTTTTAAACTGAAATGCATAGAAAATTATTGCATCGTGCTACCTCCAAACAAGTTACCTGAACCATTTTTAATGCATTTTAAAATCCCCTAAACTAAAAATAAACATCATTCATCTACATACTAAAGTAAGCTTGTTTCCGAAACATTTTTAAAAAAAAAATATGTAAAAGAACTTCCCAAAAATGTAGTCGAGTCGCGAATCTTGTACCGCGGCGACACGTCAAGCGCAGTGTTGCCAAGTTTCTAACTAGCGTGCACCAAAACTTGGTTTGCAAAGTTTTTCTTGTTGCAGGCACTCGTGTCATAACTTTATGACGCCCATAGCCAAGTTGAGCTAACTTTAAATTTGGTGCCAGTAAGGATTTCAATATAATGTGTTGTGTATGAGTTCAAGCATATTAAAATGGATTTACAGTAATTACCTCACTATTGGAATGTTCAATATTCGTTTTGTGCGACTATTTCTGATGGATTAAAGCAACACAGAGCGACTATACTTCTACAGGGTACTTACAGTACCCACACGGTGCGAGCCTGTTGTCACCAACCGGGCTCCAAACTCAGGCCACAGATGAATAACTTCTTTATAAATTTCCACACATAGAGCCGATATTTTTCTTGGTATTTAAATAATGTTCTATTTCAATATTTTTTATATAGGTAGAATGGTATATTTAATAATAAAAAATATTTAACTAGTTTCTGTATCCTGCTTCTTTTATACAATATGTTAAGAAAACCCTGTCCGATCCGTGAAGGTATTGTTAGGTATCGATAACTGATTCTACTAATGCCTGCAAAACCTGGCTAAACTTAAAAAAAAATTCCCCCTAAAAAATAAATAACTTAAATAAAATAAATAGGTAATTTCATGGCAACACAGGCACAGTTCATAACCTCAGTTGACCTCATGCATGTAGGTATAGGTAATTTATTCACGTTTATCGAGTCTCGAAAGAAATAATGATACTTAGGCAGCTCGTGAAAAGAACTTTTTTTTTAAGTAGGAAGGTCGTCTGACTCTCCAAATGTATCATTTCATTCGATGAGCATATTGGCTGTGGCGGAGATGTTGTTCCAATTTCGTTCACTAATAACGATACAGGCCCAGCTGGCACCGCCGCACGAGATTAGCACGGACATGCACACAAATAAAAATCAAGTGGTGTCAAATCCGCGCTGGCCACAGTTGGTCCACCCTTACCAATCCACTGCTCGCCGAACTGATAATGGAGGTTCTCACGTACAGGACAAAGATATGGTGACGCACCGTCATACTGGAACCACATTGACCACATTGACCACAATCACCTGATCACAAAACAGCAGTTGCTACCTTCCATCAGCATGTTACATTACTCTACATTAGGAAACGACATGATCACACAATACACGAATAGTCTTCACTAGAGCGATGTTTACGCCCAACTGATAATTTAAAGTAAAAATGATTTTTATTTTTTAGAATTGTACCTACGGGGCTGGCCTCGCGGCATCCTTTGAGTAAATAGGGATGTGTAAGTAATCAAAATATTGATTTTCGATGGAAACAATTTACTCGTCTATTTTTGTTATCGATTTAGTATTGTAGTTTCTCATTCTCATTCTAGATTCAACATCGCATGGAATTGTTTAGAACTTTTACAAAACTTAAATTAGTTAGGTACACTGCTGTAAATGAAAATCATGCCAAATTTTTAATTTCAGTTTCTGTCTCAAAATCGATGATATTGACCGTTAAAATATTTGTAAAATTTTACTAAAATTGTGTTTCATAAGTCCTTCTCGTTTCTGCTTACTAATACTTGTGTTATAATAATGTTATTAGTAATTAATCGATAAACAAACAAAAGTACTTTTACCATTGGGTAATCTGTGTTTTTAACAAATCATTCAACCAGATACAAGTTTCGATTAATAGCGATAAAAAAACGTTATTGCGCAAAAAATAGTACATCCCTAGTTTCACCTACTATTTTCCTTTGAGGACACCGACAAACTCGCCGCGCGCCGGCATCACAAACGAGACCGCCAAATATTGAACATAAATTTATACATTTAATATCCAACAATAAATCAAACGATGATACCGCCGAAAATGGTGTTGTCACATTTTAAAAATTTACCTAATTTTGGGGAAGTTCGCGGGAAAAAAAGATAATTTCAAAATTCAATAATATTGTTACTATGATGATTATGTAAAATTTCATATTTTATTTGGCCATGTGTTTACCTAACCTTTATTATCCTTACGGGTCGGACAGGGTTTTCTTAACATATTGTATAAATCTGTTATGAAGTTTGCTAAAGTCAATTTAAATCTTTACCTTTGATATCTAAATTGATGAGTTTAATTTTACACTACAATACTGTAAGTTATTGTTCAAAACATTAGTCCGCCAGGTGTTGCCCGGGGACCGAAGTGATCCATTTTTGTTGCTAACTGTAACGACCCCTGCGGGGATACGATCCTCAATAACAATCCTATAGGTAGTAGTGGTAGTGCCGAACTATAAGTACTAACTGTAAGTTTAGTGCACCGTTTTCTTTTATATTTCGTTAAGAAAAGACCAGAAGATAAATATTATGTTAGTCCTGCCAAATGACTACGTGTCGCGGGGTTCGATTCCCACGCGGAACAAATATGAAAAAATTATTGCGGGAGAACCATTTTTCAGAGATACCATCCCAGCTTAATGCTAGCAGTTTCTAAGACTAGCATATTGTTTAGATTCACCATAATACTTCCATATTGACATTTCGAACCTATATACTTAAAAATTAACTCCATATGGCTCCATGTCAATATGGCTTTCATCACCATCATCATCATCTCAGCCACATGAAGTCCACTGCTGGACATAGGCCTCCCCCAAAAAATTCCAAAAAGAATGGTCGGATGCGGCCTGCATCCAGGGCTTCCCTGTGATTTTGGATAGATCATCCGAACACCTAGTCGGTGGGCGTCCGACGCTGCGCTTGCCGGTACGTGGTCGCCATTCAAGAGCCTTTCTGCCCCATCGGCCATCGGCTCTACGAGCTATGTGCCCCTCGTACTGCCACTTAAGAGAACTAATTCGCTGGGCTCATTCCTTATTTGATCACGTAGATCCCTCACCATTGCTCTCTGTGCGACTTTGAGCTTTCTTATGAGGCCCTATATGGCTTTATAATCATATAATTATGACTACATTCCACAAATCATATTTACTATACAGTTAGCCTCACAATCAATACGTCGCAGGTCGAAGCCAGTAAGGCTGCTTGTAATTGGCTAGATGGTGGGAGACAACAGTAGGCAGTACGTAATGTACGATGTCTAAAGATTAATCAATTTAGTGACAAAGACAAGTAACGACATGGAAGACTCGCACAAAATTAATTGTCCAACAAATCTGTCATCCAAGCCATGCGACTGTAGCATAGAAATTAACGGATGTGGAATTGCTAAGTGGATAAGATTTTAAGAATTTATATTTTGCATGACATTGCAACAACTACAACAACTTGAAACAAATGTTTTGTTTTATCTTGGGGATTTGCCAAATGTTAATTAAGTGAAGGTGCTATCGCGTTTTCCACACAAATCGACCAACTTACTTTCAACACCATGGTGTGAAAAAAAAAGTACTATACATTATTGTCTCGGGCAGCGCCTTTAACTACTCGTTTTTTTAAATTCTGAATTCATAGAGCATTTCCTGCTACAGACTGCTTTGATATGTTTCAATCAAAAAATAACTCAGCTTATGGCACTCCATTCAGCATCCCGCTTAGTTTTTAATTTAAAATATTAAGCGCTCTTTGCCAGCTTATTAATCCACGCCCTCCATACTCTGTGGCACAGCGTAGCGCAGATAATCAGTACCTCGCCAATTATACACTAATTTGTCAAACGTAGTATTGAATTGAACACGAGCACAATGCGTAGCCCGCGTGCCTTTGTCTGTGGGCAGGCGTGATAGTGCGGGATTAATATAGATTTAATTTGAGATGGCGTTATATGTTATAGGGCGTGGTCTGTGGGTACTTACTCACGAGAGTTAGAGGTATAATGTTTATAAATCCTAGGTTTACTAAATGGTAGGTTTGCTAGCAAATCAGTCTAGAATAAGTACTTTATGAAACTTGATAGGTAATTAATAAATTTAGTTTTTTAATATTTTTTTTACGAAAGGTTTTTTGTATGTAAATTAGGTTTTATTAAAACGTTATACATGAAATCACGCTTTCTGAAAGCTTATTAGGAAAATTAAGGTATGGTTGGAAACAATTTCACAGGCAGGTTTTCTCTTACAGTAACGATGCAGCTTCCAGGAATGAAACTTTTCTACAGAAACGCCCTAATTATGTACCGTCTCCCGAACCCGAGCGAAATGCTCCAAGATCCAAGTAGAAACTATTCGTAGTTTCCTACAATTAGAGGAAAAGTACGACAAAAACAACGGAATAAAACTATACGACTGAGTTTGTAGGAAGTTTTTTCTAACGAAAGGGCTTCATCTAGAAAGAAAATGCATTTCTGTTTCTAAACAATATCACAATGGAAATATCGGGAGCTCTTTGACAGAACATTTTCTTGATAAGTTTCTAGTACTGTCAAAGTGCTTAAAACAACAGAATTTCCTTTTTACTTTTATTCGGTTTTTTCCAAATATGTTGGGGTCGCCTTCCAGTCTACCGGATGTCACTGAATACCCGTATTTTACATCTGCTTAATCAGATAAATGGTTATTATCTAATCTATAGCTTGATAATTTAAAAGAAAAAGAAGAAGAAAGAATAGGCTATTAATAAACTAGTGCGCTTTACCATCAACGAATGCGTCACTGCTTACCATCAGGCGGGATTGCGGTCAAGCGATATTTTAATAATAATAAAAAAAAAATATGGTGTCCATGGAGTTTCTTGCCCGTTCTTCTCCATAGGTACCTACTCTTTGGAATGGGCGACTAGCTTCATCTTACTGACTGACCGACCCTCTGACAATTCAAAAGTACCTGTAACTGGTTTATTTGAAATAAATGCTTTGATTTTGATAACCAATTTTGCTAAGGGCTATCGTGTCAGCCAGACTGGTATGGACCAGTCATTGGCTGACACGATACCCTTTGGCAAAATTGGTTGCCGGAGTTTTGTAAGGACTGCCAAAGATATTTGAATGAAAACACGGAGGGGTGAATCATAATGTAGGGGATACTGATCCTTCTAGGACACGACCGACGTAAGCATAGCTTAACATTAGATGATCTGTGCGGCTGTTATCATTCAGCTGAGAGCCCTTTTACATTTTACTTTTTCTTCGAGTTTGCCATTTTGAAATGGCAAGTGAACCAGCATTAACAGGAGCAATATGCGTAACTTGAGGCGCATAAAACCGTAGCACCGTCAAAATTTGCGCAAACAAGTGATCGAAGATCAGACGTGCAAACAAGCACCATTTTATCCAAAGCAATAGATTTGCAGCGTTGTGTACACATTTGACGCGGCCAGATACCAGATATCTTTAATGTTTGATCGGCTAACGTGCCAGAGAGTCGTAGCGACGGTAACGTGCCGAGGCTCTCAGTGTTGCCAACCTGGGTTATTTATCTAGCCTTCGGCGAATTCTGTTAATTTTATGGAGTTTGCATTTGAGATGGGTTTTCTGTGAAATATTCATTTACTGTGAGCATGTATAAATTGTATTGCTATATCTTCGTTTTGTATGTTAATAATATTCTTTAATATAAGTTAAGTTTCTTTTGAGGTTATATAAAATATAGTCTTTAATTTATTAATATTCTAAGTACCTATAAAAATTACGTTTTTAGCGAGCATATTTTCTCTTATCCACTTCACTATAACGCACAAACATTAGTATCTATAACAAGACAACATACTGGACTTAAGATAACGGTGGATAATTTGAATATGACGTGGGATTTTTGAGTTTCTACTTCTGTACCGTTCAGTAATAATAAATGTTCCTAACTTCATGGCCACTTTCAAAATGCATACATACATACATACATAATCTAATGCTTTTTCGAGTCAGGAAATAATCCAGAGCAAAATATTTTTACAAAAATTGTAAGTAAGGCCAACCATCCATTTCATTGTTTTAATTCCTAAAGAGCGAAGCGAACACGACTAAAATACAGCCAACCTAGTAAAAGTCATTAGGTAATAAGCTCCCACGCACTGTGCTTCAATTTTAAATGAGATGTTAATTTCGGCTCTGAATACACCTTTATTTTATCTGAAGAAGATATTATGTAGGGTTTCAAGTGATGTCTAATACAGCTCTGCAGTGTATGACATTTAATTTTAACGGCTTCTTCATAATGACCTAAAACGGGTAAAGTGATAATGTTTGTCGATGTTATTTACTAAAGTGAAACCATCTCAATACTCATGGGAAGTTGGTTTAGGAAAAGGAAACAAGATAAAATGTCAGTTTAGACCTGTCAAATTAGTGCGCTCCTGACGTGAAGTGGCGTATTTTTAGTCGCCATGTTTATAATCGCATCTAAACTGTCTATGGAGTATCTTAATATGACAGGATTAAATTCAAATGTGATCTTCTATCCTTTTCTTAACGAAATGAAAAGAAAAAGATGCACATAACTTAAAATTAGTTTAGTTTGTGATGATAAGAATCGGCGCCATTGTTTGTCGATGTTATTTACTAAAGTGAAACCATCTCAATACTCATGGGAAGTTGGTTTAGGTTTTTTTAAATGGTTTTACCATCATTACCATTATTACTTTATAGCAAAGATCTCATCAATTGGCCGGCTTCAAGGTTATAAGAACTCTCAACCATGAGAGCGCCAAACGCGCTCGTTATCGACGATCGAGTCTCCTAATGGAAACTCATGGTAGGCACACTGTAGCCATTCGCCTCCATGTACGTTCTGTGGTTACGTAACGACCCATCACAGGTTATCTCTGACACTAAGTAGTTAGTACGGAACTATAATTTGTATCGTACGGTTAGATCAGTTGTAGGAAGTTGGACAGTTGTAGCTCCTGATACCAAGATAGCTGATAAGTAACGTGCCACAAGTTCTTTGATTGTGTTATTGTACAGTTAATGGCAGTGATTTCATCTTAGTTATCGCGGATCTTCTTTTTTCTTTATAAATTACTAGTTTTCCGAGTAGTCGAGAGAGTTGTTTACTAGTTCACTGAGTAGTAAGTAGTAGGTACTCACTACTACTTACTATTGGCATCATTGTGAGATAGAATAGAACTTTTGTTTGAGACAGGGTTAGTATTTCAGAAAGTTTAGTGGCTTTATCTAATTGGTAAATAAATTACAAGCATTTTTATTTTGCAAATCAACATCATTATTCAACCATGGATTTATTTGGCATGTTTATGAGAAAACCGAAATTACATTACACAGTACAAGGAAAATCACTAGCACGCTCGCTCCCAAAAGAACATTTGTACGAGTAATAAGGACAACATTTCACGCAAACACATTACGTGTGTCTACAGAATTTGAACAAACTTGGAATATGAATTATTACTGAAAGTAATCCGGAGCGTCTCGACATCGAGATGTAGGCCTTACGTGGAGAGACGCAACTCCAGCCATTTGCCAAATGAGACTTTCTTAATGCCGAGTTCACACGAAGACACTGCGCTAATATTTGTCAAGATGAGTGCTCAAATAGAACTGAATCTGTTCTGAGTGTTGTATCGTCAGTAAATGTTTGGAGATCGCCAAGTTATTGGCAAATACTCGAGGGTATTATATCTGATGGTTTATAAATCCGCAGGCTGTAAATAGGTTTAGTGGGTGATAAACTTTTAGGTTCCTGAACTATTTACTGTATTTATCGTCAGTATAAAGCGGTATGATACAAATAAAAAGTGTTCATGTAAAGACTAGAACTTATTATTAAATTTTATCTAAATACACGTACTATCCGTAAAACTCATTACAACATGGGGGTCATAAAATAAAGTGCAGCAAACGCCGCATTCGCAACACTAAATTAGAAAATAACTTTAAACTAGACGCTAACCGACCTTACTGTGCACTACCGTACTAAAATAGGCCAGTACTAGCAGTAGACTGGCTGCAATCACTAGTCACGTCTGAACCCGCTCGTCAAGCGGAGCACGTCTGCCCCGTTATCCCAGTGCATTATCGCAGCGATAAAATCACACTGTCCGTCAGAGCGACACCTTTACGGCCTCTACGGGAACCTTTTTACACAGGAACGTGATTGCTTTTGTAGTTAAACGGGCCTTGAATACAGGAGCCCTTGATAATAATAATAAATATAGGTATAATATTCTCATCCAGCATGAAGGATTACATGTACTTATTTCTAGACTAGCGGCCGCCAGCGACTTCGTTCACGTGTAGTTAGTTATGCTCCGCTCCTATTGGGCGCAGCGTGATGTTATATAGCTTAAAAGCTTCCTGGATTAGTGGGCTATCTAACGCAAAGATTTTTTTAAATCGGACCAGTAGTTACTAAGATTAGCGCGTTCAAACAAACTTTTCAGCTTTATATATTAGTATAGATAAGTATACAATAATAATCTCATAGCATTTGTGGTATATAACTATATAGCGACTCTAGTACTAGCGCTCCGATGTGCGCTCACCGTGCCAGAAGTGTCAATAGTGAGAAGAATGAGATGTCACAATATCTCATTATTACAATAATTCGGTTATGGAGAGCTGTGCCTGACACAAGCCTGCTAAACTTAATTATTTTAAGTAAATCATCACAAACAGCTGTTGAAATTTCCTCCTGTGGCTCTAGATTGATGTGTTAGGTCTGACAGAATTACTTTTATCGTTAAGTTAATCGCTTGTAATTAGGTCTCCTGCGCCCACTAGCAACAGATGAGTTTGCGGCGTCGTCTAAACTTGTTTGTGTATAGTTTCTACAAAAAAAAAAAAACCTTTACGTTGAACGTACTTATTATTAGCTTGTAGAGAGCTGTGGCAATCTGCAGTTCTAAAGTTCTGATGATGTCTCCTGTCAGCTACCTTATAATGAGTTTTTCTCAAGTTTTCTACGGCCTATTAATCTTCATTAGTTTATATTCCCAAGTTCCACGAAAAGTGTTGCCATAAAAGCTTTTTTTTTATTAAATTGTCTTCACTGCTATTATAGGAATTTCATAATTCAATATTATAACCATAATTACAGTTTTATATTATTTACCTCAACATATACAGGGTGTATCTGACATCGTAACGCAAACTTCGCGAAAAGGCTAGACCGCATGCCACTAATAAAATTATGATAGTCATTTATGTCGTTATGAACGGTTACAGAATTCACAGTGGTTAAAAAAAAGTGTCGGCTCGGCTTTTGAACGTTGCAAGCGTGCTGCCGTGCGGGTTTGTAGGTATGACGTTGATCCCTGATGTGAACTCTATTAAATCAGCTGATAAGATAGTTTTTCGAGTTTTGTTTTCATTGCGCTTTTTTGTGTAATTAGCTAATTAAATAATTTTTACTTTAAAATCTTATTGGGTTATAAAAGTATAGCAATTATGAACGGTCTAAAGTGAAAAAATATACATATATATATTTTTTAAATCATGAAAAAGCCGACGAAAAATTCCACCACTGGGGGGTTCAGAATCATGTACTGGATCCATGGTACTCGTTTGTGCGTCGATGTCAGATACACCTTTTAGGTATGTACGGACGAGTCGACAGCAGGTCAAGCTAACCGAAACTGTCAAATATTCCCGATCAACCTTGAGCCTTACTTTATAGATAAAGTTGAAAATCTAATAAAAAAATGTCTTTTGTAAACTCGCTCAAAACAAATAAAGAAATCGATTTTGTGTGCTACGTCACGCGTCATTTATTATGTGCAAGATACATGTTATAGTATATCTTAGACACCAATGACTGTTACAGGGTGAAGGAAAACATCTTGAGGAAACCTGGACATTTTAAGTCTGAAATCGCCAACCCGCATTGAGCAAGCGTGGTGATTACGCTCAATATTTCTCTGTATGAGAGGAGACCTGTACCCAGCAGTGGGACGATAA